>JARQOD010000005.1:273524954-273538981 GCA_033576555.1 Oophaga sylvatica
TTTAAAAATTTGTAGATTATTTAACCCCTTCGACCCAGTATTTGACCTTAAAGACCTTCCATTTTTTGCAATTCTGACCAGGTTGTCAGGGACACCGCATGCACTTGCTCATGACCCAGTGCGTGTGTCCTGAGTGAACAAATTGCCAAAGATACCTTTTTAAAGGACCGCAGCAGGATGACGTGTTTTTCTCAGTAACAGGGACCTTCCCATGTGAGCTGGGGGGCCCGGGCCCAGCCACACCTCTAAAGGGGCAGTAGCACAGATGAGAATGCTTCAAAAAAGGACGCGGGGCACGTGACTGCTAGTGGGCGTGGCCTAAGTCCGGAGCTATGAGGTAAGGAAAAAAACTCCTAGAAGGGTAATACGGGACACGTTACCAAGGGGCTTACCGAACGGATAATCAGAACGACCCAAAGGGGGGTCATACAATAAGGGCGCGAAGTACAAGAGGTAGGCAGAGCGGAGTCAAACGTACCCAAGGGCTAAGTAGAGGGCAGCAAGTACAAAAGGGCAGGCAAAACTCGAAACGGGACACCCCAAATCAGAACCAGACGAAAAAAAGTAGCCGGGCACAAAACGGCACAAGCACAACAGGACACAACTCCCCAAGGGTAAGTATAAGCGACAGAGGATGGCCCCCCAATGGGCTTTAAAAAGCCCCCCGAACCCCAAGTAAAACCCCATCCCGGTTCCCCTAAACCACCTAACCCAAAACTAAGAACCTGACAGTGCCCTTTATGGGAAATAACTCAAAAACGCTTAAAGGGGTTCCTAGGATTTTAAAAAAGTTTTTTTGTGAAAATTTTGGGGCTTCTTGTGGTAAATTTAGGTCGATATTTTTTGCTTTTATTTGGGAAAAAAGGGAAAAAAATTGGCAAAAATTTTAAAAATTTTTGTAATTTTAAATTTTTTTAAATTTTATTTTTTAAAACCCCGAAGTTATGTGGCACAAAATAGTTAAAAAAATAACATTTCCCCACATGTCACTTTACATCAGCACAATTTGGGAAAAACATTTTTTTTTTTTTTAGGAATTAAAGGGTTAAAAGTTTACAAAGCAATTTCTCATTTTTAAAAGCAAAATTTAAAAACCTTTTTTTTTGGGGTCACCTCATTTTTGAAGCACTTGAGGGTTTATAGGCAGAAAATACCCAAAGTGACACCTTTATAAAAACTGCACCCCTCAACTACTCAAAACTACATTCAAGAAGATTATTAACCCTTAAAGGGCTTCACAGAACTAAAGCAACGTGGAAGGAAAAAATGGACATTTAATTTTTCCAACAAAAATTTTCTTTTAGCATCAATTTTTTCATTTTTTACATGGCATCAGGATAAAATGGATCCTAAAATTTGTTGGGGGAAATTTTCTCCTGAGTACACAGATACCTCATATGTGTCATAAACCACTGTATGGGCGCACGGCAGGGCTCAAAAGGGGAAAGCCCCCTTTGACTTTTGAATGGAAAATATGCTGGAATGTTTAGGTTCCATGTCACTTTTGGGAGAGTCCCTGGTGCCTAAACATTGGAGCCCCCCCCAAAAAGTGCCCCCATTTGCAACTAACCCCCTAAGGAACTTATCTAATGAAATAGTGAGCACTTTAAACCCCCGGTGCTTCACAAATTGATCCGTAAAAAAAAGAAAGTACTTTTTTTTCACAAAAATTTTTTTTTAGCCTCATTTTTTTCATTTTCACATGGACAACAGTATAAATTGGATCCTAAAATTTGTTGGCAATTTCTCTGAGTACACAGATACCCAATGTGTCATAAACCACTGTTTGGGCACGGCGGGCTCAGAAGGGGAAGGAGCGCCATTTGCTTTTTGAATAGAAAAATATGCTGGAATATTAGCGTTTCCCAAAGTCGCATTTGGAGAGTTCCTGTGTGCCAAAACTTTGGGGCCCCCCCAAATAGTGACCCCATTTTGAAACTAGACCCCCTAAGGAACTTATCTAATGCATAGTGAGCACTTGAACCCCCAGGTGCTTCACAAATGATCCGTAAAAAAGGAAAGTACTTTTTTTTCACAAAAATTTTCTTTAGCCTCATTTTTTTCATTTTCACATGGGCAACAGTAAAAAATGGATCCAAAATTTGTTGGGCAATTTCTCCTGATACACAGATACCTCAATGTGGTCATAAACCACTGTTTGGGCGCACGGCAGGGCTCAGAAGGGAAGGAGCGCCATTTACTTTTGAATGGAAAAATGCTGGAATATTTAGGGGTTGCCATGTCGAATTTGGAGAGTTCCTGTGTGCCTAAACATTGGAGTCCCCCACAAGGACCCCTTTTTTGGAAACTAAACCCTTAAGGAACTTATCTAGATGCATAGGGGAGCACTTAAAACCCCCAGGTGCTTCACAAAGTTTATAACGCAGAGCCGTGAAAATAAAAAATCGTTTTTTTTTCTCAAAAAATATTTTTTTAGCCCACTATTTTTTATTTTCACAATGGTTACAGGAGAAATTGGCCCCAAAAAGTTGTTGTCCAGTTTGTCCTGAGTACGCTAGACCCCATATGTGGGGGGGAACCACTGTTTGGGCACACGTCAGGGCTCGGAAGGATGTAGTGACGCTTTGAAATGCCGACTTGAGGGAATGGTCTCGGGCACTTGTTACGTTTGCAGACCCCCTGATGTGCCTAACAGTAGAAACCCCCACAAGTGACCCCATTTTGGAAACAAGACCCCGCAAAAACTTATCTAGATTGTGGTGAGCATTTTTGAACCCCCAAGGGCTACACAAAAGTTTTATAACCCCCGGGGCATGAAAATAAAAAAAATCATATTTTTTCCCAAACAATCAGGATCGTTTAGTCCCCAATTTTTTTTTTTTCCCAAGGGAACATGAGAAAAAGACCCCAAAAGTTGTTGTCCAATTTGTCCTGAGTATGCTGATACCCATATGTGGGAGAAAACTACTGTATGGGCACACTCGGGCTCGGAGGGGAGTAGTGACGTTTTGAAATGCCCATTGATGGAATGGTCCTTTCGGGCGTCATGTTACATTTGCAGAGTCCCTGATGTCCTAAACAGTAAAACCCCCACAAGTGACACCTTTTTGGGAAAATAACCCCCCAAGGAACTCTATAGATGTTATAAGCACTTGAATCTCCAAGCCTTCACAGAAGTTTATACGCAAGCCGTGAAAATATAAAATCATTTTTTTCCACAAAAAAATTTTTAGTCCCCAATTTTTTTTTCCCAATGTTAACAGAGAAATTAAACCCCCAAAGTTGTTGTAATTTTTCCGATACGCGATACCCCATATGTGAGGATAAAAACCCCTGTTTGGGCATACGTCGGGGCTTGAAAAAAAGGGAGCACGTTTGACTTTTTTTAACCAAAAAATTTTCAGGAATCAATGGGGCGCCATGTCGCGTATGGGGAGACCCCTGATGTGCCTAAAAGTGGAAACCCCTCAATTCTAACTCCAACCCTAACCCCCAAAACAACCCTAACCCCAACCCTAACCCCTACACACACCAACCCTAATAACAAACCCTAACATAACCCTAACCCCCACACACCCCTA
Organism: Oophaga sylvatica; assembly: GCA_033576555.1. Lineage (NCBI taxonomy): Eukaryota > Metazoa > Chordata > Amphibia > Anura > Dendrobatidae > Oophaga > Oophaga sylvatica. Next base: position 273,528,497 of record JARQOD010000005.1, read on the forward strand.
ACCCTAATCCCAAATCTAACCATAAACTAACCACAACCTAACCCTAATTCCAACCCTAACCCTAATTCCAACCCTAACCCAAATTCCAACCCCCAACCGAATTCTTAACCTTAACCCAATGCTAACCCTAACCTAGTTCTAACCCTAAGGCTGGTTCATATTGCTTTACCAGCCCTTCAACACGTAACGTTGACCGGCTGGGAACGGTATAACATAACGCGATCGCGTTATGCTATAACCCCTAGCGCAGATGAATCAGCAATAATCAGCAGCGATCCGCAGCAAAATCAGTCGCGGATCAGCAGCAAAATCCGCCGCGGATCAGCACAAAATCCCCACGGACAGCAGCAAAATGCCCGCGGATCAGCAGCAAACTCAGCGCGGATCCGCAGCAAAATCCGCCGCGATCAGCAGCCAAATCCGCCCGCGGACCGCAGCAAAATCCGCCCCCGGACAGCAGCAAACTCAGCTGCGGATCAGCAGCCAAATCCGCCGAAGAATCAGCAGCAAAATCCGCCGCGGAATCAGCAGCCAAATCCGCCGCGGATCAGCACGAAAACCGCCTCGGGTCCGCAGCGAAATCAGCCCCCGGGGCCGCAGCGAAAACAGCCGCGGGCCGCAGCAAATCAGCCCGGATCGCACGAAATCAGTCGCGGATCCAGCGAAATCATCGCGAATCAGCAGCGAAATCCGCCGCGGATCAGCAGCGAAATCCGCCCGCGGATCAGCCGCGAAATCCGCCGCGGATCAGCCGCGAAATCCGCCACGGATCAGCAGCGATATCCGCCGCGGATCCGCAGCAAAATCGCTAGGAAAAAAAAAAATTCTTTATTTTATTATTTGTACCTACCTATGACAGGGGGGTTCATTTACTTTTTTTTATTTTGATCACTGTGACAGTTTATCACAGTGATCAAAATAAATTTTTGTACAATGGAGGGCGCACTGCGCATACGCCGGCCGGCGGCACACTGCGCATGCGCCCGCCATTTTTCCAAGATGGCGGCGCCCATGAAGAATCCCGGGCAGCCGCCGGGACGGATCCAGGGACATCGGTGGGACCGGGAGAGGTGAGTATGGGGCGTCGGAAAGTGAGGGGGGGGATCGGTAGGTGGGGGCAGTGGATCGCAGGAGCAGGGGAGCGACAGTGACGGCGGTGACCGATCGCTGCCATCTTTCGATGGCGGCGGCCGAACACCGCCGTGACTTGGTATGGGGGGGTCAGATCTTGGTGTCCAACCATGGCGGATGCTATTGCAGCATCGGCCATGGCTGGATTGTAATATTTCACCAGTTTCATTGGTGAAATATTACAAAATCGCTCTGATTGGCTGTTTCACTTTTAACACCAATCAGAGCGATCGTGGCCACGTGGGGGTTAAGCCAACCCCCTGTGGTGATGCAGTAAGGGTCCTGTTACTGCGGGTCGGGTGACCTTTCAGTGACCCCGGTCTCCCGGCCCGCAGGAACATGATTTATAGCATGACGCCGACGTCAGCGTCATGGGTCGGGATGGCACAGATTTTCATGACGCCGACGTCGGCGTCATGGGTCGGGAAGGGGTTAATATTGTTTCTCCTTTGCAACAGCCAAACTAAGCTAGGTGTAGATAGAAGTAAGTCATATCTCTATTCCTTTAAATACTGATTACTAGCAAAACTTTGACCCATAGTTCTTTGTTAAAAACAATTAGTATACAATGCAGAATTTGTTGAAGATTATAAATAACATTTCAATTAAATAAACTGTTATGTTTAAAACCAAATATGCAAGGCCTAGATACTTGGACAGGCTCCCTCGGTCTTCATTTTATGTTATTGTGTGTGATAAGAGATATTTTATTAGTCAAATGTTCGGTTATTAGGTAAATAGAATACCTCCTTCTGGAGTAAATGTAAGAGGTTATATAGTGAATATATAGTTCAATCTAAATACTACAAAGACTTTCTATGTGTGCTTATCTATCCTGCCCGACTCGAATATCTAACATCGAAATCAACAAACCTTTCATTTTCGTTGCTAGATACATTTATACATCCTTCAAACCAAGTAAGCCATTGATGTGGAATTGAATCGACTAACAAGAGAACATGCTAGATCTATAGAATGAACACACATTTCTTCTAAAACCTCACCTATGTGAGAAGAGCATATTTTTATGTGAACCTCTCTTTAAAGAAATAACACATGAAATTGTGCGTTTTATGAAAAGTATTGCCAGCTTCCACCATAGAAAAAATAGGTCCTACTTGCTCATTTGTTGCACAATAGACTACATCTCAATAGGTGGCTCTTCTAATTGTTCATCCCCGTGTGGGTTATTGTGCAGAAAGGATGGATTCAGATGTTTTATTCAGCCTTGGCTTAGCAGCTCACGGTGGATGCAGCTGGGAGAATTCGTTTTCATCCTTAATGAGCATTAGCACCTAAAATGAAAGATCCTTCCCTTGCCGCTGTGTTCTGTGACACCAGAAAAAAGCCACATGTTGAGAAAAGTCATTTAAAACAGATATTAGGCACAGCAAAGCCTTTCTGAAACTCCAAGCAACAGAGACTCTCATGCTTCTGATTTCAAGTATAATTTACTTAAGAGTAATGTACATTGTAACAGGCACGACTCACAAAGAGAGTAATGCTTTTTATATTAGACCATATTGGTATTTTGATTAAAGCAGTTGTGTGGTAAAATGGAAATACATTTATAAAAAATTGATAAACTTACTGCGCTATATAAATCATTCCACTTAGGCGGGGATCACACATGCGAGAAACAATTTTCGTGCGAGTCTCTCGCACGAACACCCGACGCTGCCGCCGGCACTCGGACCGGAGCATGCTGCTGCATGTGTTTCTATGCAGCCGCACCGCTCCGGTCCAAGTGCCGGGGATAGTGCCGGTTGTTCATGCGAGAGACTCGCATGAAAATTGTGCGAGTTTCTCGCATGTGTGATGCTGGCCTTACTGGAATTTCATTCTACAGCGTTTATAGTTGTAAATAGAGTTGAGCGAATTTGTTTGTATTTTGGCCCCGAATCTGATTTTGACATATTCGTGCCATATTCCAACAATATACGTGGCGGATGTATGTCTTATGATTGGTTTCGAACATATTCGGTAATTTCTACTCCCATTGACTCTAATGACGTTCGACTGTGTTTGACGAATATTGCAAAAACAATATTCGATTCCGATCATATTCGGAACCGAATCCGAACAAATTTGCTAATCTCTAGTTGTAAATCATTGCCATGAAATTGTAGCTGTTGCTTGTCCATAAACATAGGCATAAAGATTTTCTTCAGTTTCATGGTTATGTCAATGAAGCAAAATTGAGAGTTTTAATTTCTGTATGCACATAGTGAATAGAATTTTACCAGTCTTTGGTAAAGAAAGGAGTTTCTTGCAAGTTTTTACATTTCTATAAAAGCACAGATTAAGAAACCCAAAAGTCATACTGTAACTGTAGCTTGAAGTCATTAGGGTGTGTTTCCACGGTAAGCCAAGCACGCAGCATCCAGATGTTACAGCATAGTGGAGGGGATTTCATGAAATTCCGTCTCCACTATGCGTTAAAACACGCAGGTGGGAGACCTGCGTAAACGGACATGCGTCGCGTCTTTTCAGATCGCAGCATGTCCTTTTACCTTGCGGCGACGCTCCGTCGCCGCAAGGTAAATAGCGGAATCCTATCTAGCGCTGCGGTGATTCCAAATGTGTTCAATGAGCACATCCGGATTCATCGCGTGTTCAGAAGGGGGCAGGACTTTGGCGGAGCGGACTTTCCGCTCTGTCCAAAACACCAGATTTCCTTAATGTGGAACCATACCCTAAAAGAAGTTGTCCACTACTAGGACAAACGCTTCTTAAACTAAATGTTATTCCCAGATAAAATAACAAAGTTTACACTCAGCTCCCATGCCGGCTCCGTTCCAGCGGTGTCAGCAATCGCGGTCCCAGGGCTGTGATGCGGTGAATAACATGTGATGACCGGCGCCCAATCAGAGGACAAACTAAACATGAAGAGGAAGCCAGAGGTGCAGCTGGTCCTGGACTTCCTCTTCATGTTCAGTTTGTAAGAAGGCGGGGACAGTGACACCAGCCCTGATTGGGTGCTGAGCATCATGTGTCACAACACTGCATCACAGCCCTGATGTCACGATCCATTTTTGATTTGTGGCAGCTCTGGTTCCACTCAGTTAAAACATTTTTCCTTTTAAGCCAGCGGGGGTTAATGTCAGTTTTTCCCCGCTGGCAATCTGTATAATTGCAGTGCTGCTGGTCAGCTGATGTGGGTGGTGACCACTCCCACCATCCTTTAAAATGGTCACCTGATGCATCAGCTGACTGTTGGTGATAAATTTTCTCTAGCAGGAGCAGCTCTTTTGTGTCAGCCACGTCTGGTGTTTGGAGTCCTATTGCTTTGTTATCTGCGGTGTGGAGCCTAGCAGTGGTGTCTAAAAGCTAAGATGTTATTTCTCGTCCCTTTCGTGTATGTCATTGTCCCCTTTGTGGAAATATCTGTAGTGGCTAGGCTAGCACCCTACGCTGGCCAGTGCACTAGCCAGAGCAGTGTTATGTGACAGCGAGGGCGGCGGTGTGGGAGTGGACCCAAATAGGGCATTGGGGAGAGCAGGGACAGACTCAGGTTTGAGCGAGATGGTAACCATCCCTCATTCCCTATCGGTAGAGCTTGCCTCTCCCCAATCCACTCCCGTTGTGTGTTTGTTGCTCCATCCACTGACCGACCACCCGTGGGTGTGTCACATCGTGACATTATCACCAACCGTCACATTTTTCCGGTGAGCCATGGCTCAAATGCAGGCCTTTTCCCCACTTGATCCAGACCCTCACTGATGAGCATAATGAGCTGTGGTGTCAGTTGACACAGCAGCTGCAGCAGTTGTCGGGGTTCTGGGTATCGGCTCAGGTGCAGGCTTAACCAGAACTCAAAATATCTCTCCCTGACCGTTTCTCTGGAGGATGAGATAAGTTTGTTTTGTTTAAGGAAGCCTGCAAGCTGTATTTCAGGCTTTGCCCTCGTTCTTCAGGAGTGAGGAACAGCGTGTGGGGACTATAGTCTCCCTTCTCAAGGGTGATTCCCAATACTGGGCCCTTCTCCCTGACTACCGATTCTCCATCTTTGCAGTCAGTGGATGAGTTAATCGCGACATTGGCGTTGGTGTATAGGGATCCTGATGGCGTCTCCCTGGCTGAGTCTCGACTCCATAAAATCAAGCAGGGGGGCCGGCAGGCTGAGGAGTACTGCTCAGAGTTTAGGAGGTGGGCCACTGACACGCAGTGGAATGACCCTGCCCTTAGGAGCCATTTTTGTCAGGGTCTGTCACCTAGGCTACAAGATAATCTGGTGCAGTACGCTACTCCCAGGTCATTGGAATCCGCCATGTCCTTTGCTATCCAGGTGGATAGATGCCTCAGGAAGAGACATACACCAAATCTGCCCCCTGTTGTCCTTTGTAGGGAGGAGGAAACATTGGTGCAGATGGATGAACCTATGCAGGTGGGAGGAGTTTCACCTCAAATAGGGTTGCCTGCGGTTCACCATGGTTTGGGGGCATGTTTCACTGTGGGCAGACATATAATTTCATCAATGTCTGCCCAGCTCGTGCCAAAGTACATTTACCATCTCAAAAGCCACGTCCCCTAGTCATGTGGAGGGAGGCAACCAGGGTGTATATTTCCCTCATCTTCTGTCTCAGTGCACCATCACTGCTGAAGTGGTGGTTGACGGGGTAACTGAGACTATAACGGTGTTTGGTGGATAGTGGAGTTGGAGTCAATTTGATGGATTCTCGCTCTGTCCAGACCCATGGTCTGAGGGTAGGACTCTAACGAGACCCCTAAGTGTTCAGGCTATTGACTCCGTCTCACTCAGCCAGGGAGGGTGACCCAAGTTGTAGATAATATACACCTGCGTATAGGGAGTCCCTGTTGTGCTACGTCTTGGAGGGTATACAAACTACCATCATCTTAGGCCTCCTTTGGTTAAAAAACACAACCTGGTGATAGATTGGCGGTCCAGGGAAGTTGTCAGCTGGGACCAGTCGTGTAAGGGGACTGCTGCCCGGGAGCTACGATCTCTACTGTCCTTTTGCAACCTTCCACTTCTTCTCCGTTGGGGCAGTTGAGGTGCTGCCAGGGGGTAGGGGCAAGACTCAACCCTCACCACAAGTAAACCCTGATTGTCGGAGCCCTCTTGGGAAGAGGGGTCAGGGGAGGGTGGTGGTTCCCTCTGTGCATAGTGGTGTATAAGTGTAGTGACACAGGGGACGCCTCTGTTGTCAGTTCCTTAAAGAGTTCTCCATCTTGTGGCAAACGTATTTGTGGAAATAAACGTTCAGGTCTGGACCTGTGTGTTAATGAATGTGTGGGTGTCCACAAAACATGGGCCCTTTAGCTCTAGGGTGATCGAGCGCTCCGGGTGTCAGCCATTCTCAGCCCAGTGACTTTCCAGCTGGAGTTACCCCCAGTATTGCACGTACACAACTCATTCCACAAGTCGGCCCTCTGGAGATTTGTGGCACCTCTGGAGATCTAAGTTATTGTCACCTCCATCGGGCTGCGTTCGCCGTAACCATGAGGTCAGGTGACTGTAGACGTGAAATTTGGTGGATCGAGGCGTCCTTACCGTTTGTCATTTTCTGGTGAGGTCCAGTTTGAGGGTCCAGAGGCCCCTCATTGAAAGGGGGATACTGTCACAATCCTTTTTGGATTTGTGGCAGCTCTGGTTCCACTCAGTTAAAACTTTTTTTCCTTTCAGGCCAGCGGGGGTTAATATCAGTTTTTCCCCCTGGCAATCTGGTGTAATTGCAGTGCTGCTGGGTCAACTGATGTGGGTGGTGATCACTCCAACCATCCTTTAAATGGTGCTGATGCATCAGATGATTTGTTGGTGATAGAGTTTCTCTCTGGAGACCAGCCTAGCAGGAGCAGCTCTCTGGTGTCAGCCACATCTAGTGTTTGGAGTCCTGTTGCTGCGTTATCTGCGGTGTGGAGTTAGTGGTGTCTCTAAGCAAAGTTGTTATTTCCCCATCCATTTCATTGTTTGTCACTGTCCCCTGTGTGGAAATATCTGTAGTGGCTAGGCTAACACCCTACGCCGGCCAGTGCACTAGCCAGGGCAGTGTTAGGTGACAACATGGGCTTTGGTGCGGGGAAGGACCCACATAGGGCATTAGGGGAGTGCAAGGACAGGCTCAGGTTTGAGCGCAGGTGGTGACCATCCCTCATTCCCTATTGGTAGGGCTTTCCTCTCCCCAATCCCATCCCATTGTGTGTGTGTTTGCTCCGTCCGCTGACCGGCCACCAGTGGGGTCGTGTCACATTGTGACACCCAAAGGAGAGCGAGTGCCAACACCCTGAACAGCCTCGGCACAGGAGTTGAGTATAGGCTTTATCGAACAATTAAGTTAAAGAATGGGTTGTCCTAGTAGTGAACCACCCTTTAAAACTCATATTGATCCCCACCAGATTCTATGTCAAACGAACTATAGTTTTTGCAAGTTGTTTTAGAATGTACTTTGTGCAAGATATTAGCAAAATATAAGCAGGATAAGTTGAATTTTAAAGGACGCCATTTACTTCATCATGTGATACACTGGAAAGAGGGAAAAAATTCCAAGTGCGTTCAAATTGCAAAAAAAAGCAATTCCACAATTTTTTTCTTTAATTTACCATGTTCACTATACGGAAAAACTGACCTGGCAATATGATTCCCCAGGTCAGTACGATTGCATAGATACCAAACATGTATAGCTTTTTATTAGTAGTAGTAGAACCCAAAACCAAAAATGATGATCAAATGGCCAAATCTATCCAAAAAACAAAAAACAATTAATACAAATTTTACTATGAAACACATATTTTAAAACACATAGCATCAAAAGAGAAATTGGAAAAGCATGCTTGCAAAGTGTGATACATATATAGCGACGCTTTCATCTAGGCAAGGTACTTATTTATATACATATATGGACATAAATTTCCTATCTCTGTCCACCTAAGGTTATACCTAATTAATCAAGCAATAGGTGTAGGCTGTCATTATAATATGCAGTGCCTTGCGAAAGTATTTGGCCCCCTGGAACTTTTCAACCTTTTCCCACATATCATGCTTCAAACATGAAGATACCAAATGTTAATTTTTGGTGAAGAATCAACAACAAGTGGGACACAATTGTGAAGTTGAACGAAATGTATTCGTTATTTTAAATTTTTGTGGAAATACAAAAACTGAAAAGTGGGGCGTGCAATATTATTCGGCCCCTTTAACTTAATACTTTGTTGCGCCACCTTTTGCTTCGATTACAGCTGCAAGTCGCTTGGGGTATGTCTGTATCATTTTTGTACATCGAGAGACTGAAATTCTTTGCCCATTCTTCCTTGGCAAACAGCTCGGCTCAGTGAAGTTGGATGGAGATCGTTTGTGAACAGCAATTTTCAGCTCTTTCCACTGATTCTTGATTGGATTCAGGTCTGGACTTTGACTTGGCCATTCTAACACCTGGATACGTTTATTTGTGAACCATTCCATTGTAGATTTTGCTTTATGTTTGGGATCATTGTCTTTTGGAAGACAAATCTCTGTCCCAGTCTCGTGTCTTTTGCAGACTTCCAACAGGTTTTCTTCAAGAATGGTCCTGTATTTGACCCATCCATCTTCCCATCAATTTTAACCATCTTCCCTGACCCTGCTGAAGAAAAGCAGGCCCAAACCATGATGCTGCCACCACCATGTTTAAAAGTGTTGATGTGTGTTCAGCGTCATGACCTGTGTTGCCTTACGCCAAACATATCGTTTGGCATTGATGCCAAAAAGTTCGATTTTGGTTTCATCTGACCAGAGCACCTTCTTCGACAAGTCTCCAGCTATGTAGTACCATAACCTGCAAGCTGTGATGCACATTTGTATCATGACCAACCCAAATTGTTACCACCCCTCCAGAGGTGTTACTGTAATGAAATAATTTGTTCAGCACTCAAGGTTTTTAATGTTATGGTTGATCGGTTTATATAATGATTGTAGGAAATGATAAAGCATTGTATTCCTTCTTATTCTTTGTATGTTGATTGCAATATCTATAGATTCATTCTATTAATAATTAAAATTATGATTATTATTTTCTAGTACATATTAATTTGTATGTAACAAGTGTTAAAGTGCTAAAAAATCTAATTAACTGCACATTTTCAAGGGGATCAAAGGATGGAAAAAAATTACCCTGGGACTAAAAACCGGAAAAAACAAAAAATTTTTTAAAAATGTTATTCATGTTAAAAATTTTTGTTTCTAAACTACAAATTTCAAAGTGATTTGCACTTGGCAGGCAATATCTTGGCTAGAGGTCTGTCCGAGGAAAAGACTCCTCCTATGGATCCACAGTTTGTGATGCTTGTTAGGTTTTTTTTAGCGGGGGTGAGGGGCCCAACAATTTGGGTTTATTTAAAACCCAGAAAAAATAAGGGTGTTAGATACGGGACCTGGAGGCCAGCAAAACTTGGTGAAAAACCTGGAAGCGTTACTAAACACGTATTATATCCAAAGTTTTTTTTCACATTCGGCAGAAAAATACTCTGCTAGTTCTGCTGTGCCCCAATGGAAAATTCTTTGGAATAGTGTTTTAGATAAAAAATTTAATAAAAAGTGTTTATCTGTAAAAAATGGTTTTTTTTTCGGTTAGGAATATAAACACTTAATTTTTTGGGGTTCATATGTTTTTGGACACTCAGGGGCGTCAACTACATGGGGGTTCCCCTCAGGGGGCTTTATGCCGAAAAGATGCAGTCGAGGTTGTTGACTTGTCGCACAACTTGTTTTGGCCCCTAAGGCAAAACCCCCAAATGGAAGGAGTAGAAACAAAATTGGGAAGGCAACTTTGGCCAAGGTTACAAAAAAAATTTTTGCATAAAAGGTTTTAAAAAGACAGTGGCCTCGTAACCTTTAAGGAAAATTGGGGGCCCCAAAAGTCTTCCCAAAACCCCGGCCGTCCCGTGATCGAGAATCGTGGGAAAAGACCTTGGTGGAGAGGAAAGAAGCACCCCCCGTCACTTGGGGGCCCGATGGTAAAACAAAAAAAAAAAAAGTAATTCACTGAGCCCCCCCTGGGTTTAGGAAAAGGCCCGAGGGAATTATCGTGCAAACTATGAAAGCCGCATAGGTTTTTCAAAAAAAAACCAAAAACCAATTGGAAAAAGATTTTTTATGAGCAAAGATAGAAAATTTTTTGGGGATAAATTTTAAATGGTATATGTGGAGAAAACCGGGATGCCCTCCCCTTCCCCAAAAAAAATCCCCCCGTGAAAATTGGGGGTGCATAGTATGGGGGGGTTTTTCAGTGAAGAACAGAAGACTGATTCAATTTAAGAAACGTGAACCAAATAAAAGATTCTTGGAAAAAACCTTTTCCGGGTCTGGCCTCAGATTGGCTGAAGGGTTACCCTTCAAAACAAAGACACCAACTAAAATAA
>JARQOD010000005.1:273539081-273582375 GCA_033576555.1 Oophaga sylvatica
TGAGGAACAGCGTGTGGGGACTATAGTCTCCCTTCTCAAGGGTGATTCCCAATACTGGGCCTTCTCCCTGACTACCGATTCTCCATCTTTGCAGTCAGTGGATGAGTTAATCGCGACATTGGCGTTGGTGTATAGGGATCCTGATGGCGTCTCCCTGGCTGAGTCTCGACTCCATAAAATCAAGCAGGGGGGCCGGCAGGCTGAGGAGTACTGCTCAGAGTTTAGGAGGTGGGCCACTGACACGCAGTGGAATGACCCTGCCCTTAGGAGCCATTTTTGTCAGGGTCTGTCACCTAGGCTACAAGATAATCTGGTGCAGTACGCTACTCCCAGGTCATTGGAATCCGCCATGTCCTTTGCTATCCAGGTGGATAGATGCCTCAGGAAGAGACATACACCAAATCTGCCCCCTGTTGTCCTTTGTAGGGAGGAGGAAACATTGGTGCAGATGGATGAACCTATGCAGGTGGGAGGAGTTTCACCTCAAATAGGGTTGCCTGCGGTTCACCATGGTTTGGGGGCATGTTTCTACTGTGGGCAGACATATAATTTCATCAATGTCTGCCCAGCTCGTGCCAAAGTACATTTACCATCTCAAAAGCCACGTCCCCTAGTCATGTGGAGGGAGGCAACCAGGGTGTGTATATTTCCTCCATCTTCTCGTCTCAGTGCACCATCACTGCTGAAGTGGTGGTTGACGGGGTAACTGAGACTATAACGGTGTTGGTGGATAGTGGAGTTGGAGTCAATTTGATGGATTCTCGCTCTGTCCAGACCCATGGTCTGAGGGGTAGGACTCTAACGAGACCCCTAAGTGTTCAGGCTATTGACTCCGTCTCACTCAGCCAGGGGAGGGTGACCCAAGTTGTAGATAATATACACCTGCGTATAGGGAGTCCCTGTTGTGCTACGTCTTGGAGGGTATACAAACTACCATCATCTTAGGCCTCCTTTGGTTAAAAAACACAACCTGGTGATAGATTGGCGGTCCAGGGAAGTTGTCAGCTGGGACCAGTCGTGTAAGGACTGCTGCCCGGGAGCTACGATCTCTACTGTCCTTTTGCAACCTTCCACTTCTTCTCCGTTGGGGGCAGTAGAGGTGCTGCCAGGGGGTAGGGGCAAGACTCAACCCTCACCACAAGTAAACCCTGATGTCGGAGCCCTCTTGGGAAGAGGGGTCAGGGGAGGGTGGTGGTTCCCTCTGTGCATAGTGGGTGTATAAGTGTAGTGACACAGGGGGACGCCTCTGTTGTCAGTTCCTTAAAGAGTTCTCCATCTTGTGGCAAACGTATTTGTGGAAATAAACGTTCAGGTCTGGACCTGTGTGTTAATGAATGTGTGGGTGTCCACAAAAACATGGGCCCTTTAGCTCTAGGGTGATCGAGCCGTCTCGGGTGTCAGCCATTCTCAGCCCAGTGACTTTCCAGCTGGAGTTACCCCCAGTATTGCACGTACACAACTCATTCCACAAGTCGGCCCTCTGGAGATTTGTGGCACCTCTGGAGATCTAAGTTATTGTCACCTCCATCGGGCTGCGTTCGCCGTAAACCTGAGGGTCAGGTGACTGTAGACGTGAAATTTGGTGGATCGAGGCGTCCTTACCGTTTGTCATTTTCTGGTGAGGTCCAGTGTTGAGGGTCCAGAGGCCCCTCATTGAAAGGGGGATACTGTCACAATCCATTTTTGGATTTGTGGCAGCTCTGGTTCCACTCAGTTAAAACTTTTTTTCCTTTCAGGCCAGCGGGGGTTAATATCAGTTTTTCCCCCTGGCAATCTGGTGTAATTGCAGTGCTGCTGGGTCAACTGATGTGGGTGGTGATCACTCCAACCATCCTTTAAATGGTGCTGATGCATCAGATGATTGTTGGTGATAGAGTTTCTCTCTGGAGACCAGCCTAGCAGGAGCAGCTCTCTGGTGTCAGCCACATCTAGTGTTTGGAGTCCTGTTGCTGCGTTATCTGCGGTGTGGAGCTTAGTAGTGGTGTCTCTAAGCAAAGTTGTTATTTCCCCATCCATTTCATGTTTGTCACTGTCCCCTGTGTGGAAATATCTGTAGTGGCTAGGCTAACACCCTACGCCGGCCAGTGCACTAGCCAGGGCAGTGTTAGGTGACAACATGGGCTTTGGTGCGGGGAAGGACCCACATAGGGCATTAGGGGAGTGCAAGGACAGGCTCAGGTTTGAGCGCAGGTGGTGACCATCCCTCATTCCCTATTGGTAGGGCTTTCCTCTCCCCAATCCCATCCCATTGTGTGTGTGTTGCTCCGTCCGCTGACCGGCCACCAGTGGGGTCGTGTCACATTGTGACACCAAAGGAGAGCGAGTGCCAACACCGCTGAAACAGCCTCGGCACAGGAGTTGAGTATAGGCTTTATCGAACAATTAAGTTAAAGAATGGGTTGTCCTAGTAGTGAACCACCCTTTAAAACTCATATTGATCCCACCAGATTCTATGTCAACGAACTATAGTTTTTGCAAGTTGTTTTAGAAATGTACTTTGTGCAAGATATTAGCAAAATATAAGCAGGATAAGTTGTAATTTTAAAGGACGCCATTTACTTCATCATGTGATACACTGGAAAGCAGGTAAAAAATTCCAAGTGCGTTCAAATTGCAAAAAAAAGCAATTCCACAATTTTTTTCTTTAATTTACCATGTTCACTATACGGAAAAACTGACCTGGCAATATGATTCCCCAGGTCAGTACGATTGCATAGATACCAAACATGTATAGCTTTTTATTAGTAGTAGTAGAACCCAAAACCAAAAAATGATGATCAAATGGCCAAATCTATCCAAAAAACAAAAAACAATTAATACAAATTTTACTATGAAACACATATTTTAAAAACACATAGCATCAAAAGAGAAATTGGAAAAGCATGCTTGCAAAGTGTGATACATATATAGCGACGCTTTCATCTAGGCAAGGTACTTATTTATAGTACATATATGGACATAAATTTCCTATCTCTGTCCACCAAGGTTATACCTAATTAATCAAGCAATAGGTGTAGGCTGTCATTATAATATGCAGTGCCTTGCGAAAGTATTTGGCCCCCTGGAACTTTTCAACCTTTTCCCACATATCATGCTTCAAACATGAAGATACCAAATGTTAATTTTTGGTGAAGAATCAACAACAAGTGGGACACAATTGTGAAGTTGAACGAAATGTATTCGTTATTTTAAATTTTTGTGGAAATACAAAAACTGAAAAGTGGGGCGTGCAATATTATTCGGCCCCTTTAACTTAATACTTTGTTGCGCCACCTTTTGCTTCGATTACAGCTGCAAGTCGCTTGGGGTATGTCTGTATCAGTTTTGTACATCGAGAGACTGAAATTCTTGCCCATTCTTCCTTGGCAAACAGCCTCGCTCAGTAGGTTGGATGGAGATCGTTTGTGAACAGCAATTTTCAGCTCTTTCCACTGATTCTTGATTGGATTCAGGTCTGGACTTTGACTTGGCCATTCTAACACCTGGATACGTTTATTTGTGAACCATTCCATTGTAGATTTTGCTTTATGTTTGGGATCATTGTCTTGTTGGAAGACAAATCTCTGTCCCAGTCTCGTGTCTTTTGCAGACTCCAACAGGTTTTCTTCAAGAATGGTCCTGTATTTAGCTCCATCCATCTTCCCATCAATTTTAACCATCTTCCCTGACCCTGCTGAAGAAAAGCAGGCCCAAACCATGATGCTGCCACCACCATGTTTAAAAGTGTTGATGGTGTGTTCAGCGTCATGACCTGTGTTGCCTTACGCCAAACATATCGTTTGGCATTGATGCCAAAAAGTTCGATTTTGGTTTCATCTGACCAGAGCACCTTCTTCGACAAGTCTCCAGCTATGTAGTACCATAACCTGCAAGCTGTGATGCACATTTGTATCATGACCAACCATAATTGTTACTCACCCCTCCAGAGGTGTTACTGTAATGAAATAATTTGTTCAGCACTCAATGGTTTTAATGTTATGGTTGATCGGTTTATATCAATGATTGTAGGAAATGATAGAAGCATTGTATTCCTTCTTATTCTTTGTATGTTGATTGCAATATCTATAGATTCATTCTATTAATAATTAAAATTATGATTATTATTTGTCTAGTACATATTAATTGTATGTAACAAGTGTTAGAAGTGCTCAGAAATCTAATTAACTGCACATATTCAAGGTGAGTCAAAAGGATGGCACAAAATTATAGCCGTGGGACTCATAACCGAGAGAACATAAAAGTTGGATAGATTGAATGTTATTCATGTTAATAAATTAGTGTTATCTATACACTACAAATATTCAAAGTGATTTGCACTTGTGACATGGCAGATATCTTGGCAGTAGTCCAGGTCTGTCCAGAGGCATTAAAGCACATCCTCCTATATGGACTCCACAGTTTCAGTGATGCATTGTCTCAGGTTATTCATGTTCAGCGGCTGGTGAGGGGCCAACACATTGAGTACTTGATTTAGAACCACAGAAAAAAGTCACGGGATGTTAGATACGGTGACCATGGAGGCCAGCAAAACATTGGTGAATAGACCTGAGACAGCGTATCACTAAATCAGCTGTATTCATATCCAAAGATATATTTTCACATTTCTGGACAGAACTATACTACTGCGTAGATATCTGCTGTGTCACCAATGGAAATTACTTTGGACATACGTAGTATGTAGATAAAACTTGAATACATAGTGTCTTATCATGTAAATAAATGTGTTATGTTCTTTCGGTTAGGAATATAAACACTATAATTTTTGGGTTCATATGCTTACTGGACACTCAGGCGCAGTCAACTACATCGGAGTATCCACCTCCAGTGGGCATTTATGCCTGAAAATGATGCACGTCAGAGAGTTCGTTGACTCTGTCAGCACAACTATAGACTATGGCCCCAGTAAGATCATACACCCGAACTGGCCAAGGAGCTCAGAAACAGAATTGTGGCAAGGCACACATTTGGCCAAGGTTACAAAAGAATTTCTGCAGTACTCAAGGTTCCTAAGAGCACAGTGGCCTCGATAATCCTTAAATGGAAGAAGTTTGGGACCACCAGAAGTCTTCCAAGACCCGGCCGTCCAGTGCATCTGAGCAATCGTGGGAGAAGAGCCTTGGTGAGAGAGGTAAAGAAGCACCCCAAGATCACTGTGGCTGAGCTCCACAGATGCAGTAGGGAGATCGGAGTAAGTTCCACAAAGTCAACTATCACTGCAGCCCTCCACCAGTCGGGCCTTTATGGCAGAGTGGCCCGACGGAAGCCTCTCATCAGTGCAAGACATATGAAAGCCTGCATAGAGTTTGCTAAAAAAAAACACAAACTACCAGACTATGAGAAATAAGATTCTCTGGTCTGATGAGACAAAGATAGAATTTTTGGTGATAATTCTAAGTGGTATATGTGGAGAAAACCAGGCACTGCTCATCACCTTCCCAATACAATCCCAACAGTGAAACATGGTGGTGGTAGCATCATGCTATGGGGGTGTTTTTCAGCTGAAGAGACAGAACGACTGATTGCAATTGAAGTAAACATGAATGCAACCAAGTACAGAGATATCTTGGAAGAAAACCTCTTCCAGAGTGCTCTGGACCTCAGACTTGGCTGAAGGTTCACCTTCCAACAAGACAATGACACCAAGCTAAAATAATAAAGGAGTGGCTTCAAAACAACTCTGTGACCATTCTTGACTGGACCAGCCAGAGCCATGACCTAAACCCAATTGAGCATCTCTGGAGAGACCTGAACATGGCTGTTTACCAATGTTCACCATCCAACCTGACGGAACTTGAGAGGATCTGCAAGGAAGAATGGCAGAGGATCCCCAAATCCAGGTGTGAAAAACTTGTTGCATCATTCCCAAGAAGACTCATGGCTGTACTAGCTCAAAAGGGTGCTTCTAGTCAATACTGAGCAAAAGGGTCTGAATACTTATGACCATGTGATATTTCAGTTTTTCTTTTTTAATAAATTTGCAAAAATGTAAACATTTTTGTTTTTTCAGTCAAGATGGGGTGCAGAGGGTACATTAATGAGAAAAAAATGAACTTTTTTGCATTTACCAAATGGCTACAATAAAACAAAGAGTGAAAAATTTAAAGGGGTCTGCTAGGGGTCGAGTTCCCGCTTCTGCACAAGGGGAATCTCAAGCCGTCCCTGCTGCGGTCTCCCATCCGTCTCCTGCCGCAGTGGACTCTGCTCAGCTTAGACGTCGATCCCAGCATCTCGCCCAGTCTAACATTGTGCAGAGGATTACTGCTGCTCCTCCAGGCTCTGCTATTGTAGCCAGTACTGGTTAGCGGCGAGCAGACGTCTTTAGGACAAAGTCCTTGCTTTCCCCTTCTGAGCATGCCCAGAGAAAGATCTCTCATTCGAGATCAGGGGTCACATGCTCAGGTACTGCAGCAGCTCCTATTGGTCCGCCAGGAAGGTCCTGAAACCACTTGTGTTCTGGAGCAGTTTCCTATTGGTCCTTATCTGGCAGGTCCTGTAGTTGCTACTATAAAAGGGTGACATGGTCGTGCCGCCATGCGCTAGTATCAATCACATTATGTGCTTTGCGCCAGGGTGATCTTGCACGCATGTGTTAGGGCTCGGCTGAAATAAGCCCCTAGAATACCGGCACCTCCGGTGAGGAGACTGTATGCACGTGCTTAGGGCTCGGCTGAAATAAGCCCCTAGAATACCGGCTTCTCCGGTGAGGAGATTGTCTGATTGCGTTGCTGATTGCGTTACTAAGGACTGCTGTCCACACAGCAGTTGTCTGTGCATACCTGTGGAGTTAACAGGACACAGTCCATATTTCTGCGTTTCTACCTTAGCGACTCTGTGGTGTAACAGAGTTCGCTTACACCGCCATATAGGGCCACAGGGTCTATAGTTGCGACTCTGTGAAGTAACAGAGTTCGCCATACCACCATCCTACTAGCAGCAGGCTCTGCCTGCACGGTGGACCCCGGGCTGCAAACACACTTATTATTTATATTTATTTTGTGCATTCCACCAGCCCTAACAGGGTCTGAATACTTTCCAAACCCACAGTAACTGTAATGCAGGCATAAGTTCAGTACTGACAATGAGGCTTTAGAAAGGTCAAGTTGTAATGGTTCAAAATAGATGTTGTTATGAAAACCACCTAGAGACACATTGACTATGTCCTTTAATGGCCGTCATATTCAAAGCATATTAACTTGTGTACTGAAAGGCCATAAACCAGATATAATTAAGTCACCAGATTAGAGTTCCGCGTAATGAAACATATGGCTTGAAGCTTCATCAATTAAGAGACAATAACGCATGAAAAAGTATCTGCTGAGATTTTGGTAACATTAAATATATACAGCGCTCAGCGTAAATGAGTACACTCCAACAGATTTATCAGAAAACCTTTAGTTTCCTTTCAGAATCAACATTTTCTAGGGGAAACAATACTACAAAATACTCCCACAATCATAGGCCATTGATTGCAAACAAGATTTATTTTGCATACTCAAAAAAACTAATTTTTATTAAATTAATTCACAGGTGAGTCTAATTATTCAGTAAACAGGTGTCCAGCAGATAGTTGACAAAAAAAGCGTGTTACTTATAGAAAATCCCATCCCATTTCACGTTGTCTGCAATAGGACCATATGAAAGAGAAATGTCACAAGGCCTGAGAAAGAAAATAAGTACAAAAGAATGGTGAAGGCTATAAGAAGATTAGCAAAGTGTTACTTATCAGTTAGAATACTGCAGCAAAAGTCATACAAAAAAAATAAAGATGGAATTACAGCGATGGCAAAGCGGAAATTAACATCTAAACAGGAGCATCAGGCCTTGTGTGTATTGTCCATGAAGGAAGCCTCTCCTAAAGTCCATGCGCAAAAAAAACCTGCTTCAGTTTGTCAGGGCCTATGCTGAAAAATATTAAAAATACTGGGACTCTATACTCTGGAGTGCTGAGATGAAGATCAATGTTTTTTGAACTGTTAGCTTCGAAATTGTATCACAAAGGTCTCAAAGGTGAGAAGTACAAAGAAAAATGCATAATGCCTACAGTGAAACATGTTGGTGGCAGTGTCCTTTTGTGGGACTGCATTAGTACAGTCATGGACAAAAGTTTTGAGAATGACACAAATATTAATTTTTACAAAGTCTACTGCTTCACTTTTTCTAATGGCAATTTGCATATACTCCAGAATGTTATAAAGAGTGATCAGCTTAACAGCAATTACTTGCAAAGTCAATATTTGGCTAGAAAATGAACTTTATCCCCCAAAACACATTTAAACATCATTGCAGCCCTGCCTTAAAAGGACCAGCTAACCTCTTTTCAGTGATTGCTCTATTAACACAGGTGTGGGTGTTGATGAGGACATGGCTGGAGATCAATCTGTCATGATTAAGTAAGAATGACACCACTGGACACTTTAAAAGGAGGCTGGTGCTTGGCATCATTGTTTCTCTTCTGTTAACCATGGTTATCTCTAAAGAAACACGTGCAGTCATCATTGCAATGCACAAAAATGGCCTAACAGGGAAGAGTATCGCAGCTAGAAAGATTGCACCTCAGTCAACAATCTATCGCATCATCAAGAACTTCAAGGAGAGAGGTTCCATTGTTGCCAAAAAGGCTCCAGGGCGCCCAAGAAAGACCAGCAAGCGCCAGGACCGTCTTTTAAAAGTGTTTCAGCTGTGGGATCGGGCTACCAACAGTGCAGAGCTTGCTCAGGAATGGCAGCAGGCAGGTGTGAGTGCATCTGAACGCACTGTGAGGCGGAGACTCTGGGAGCAAGCCCTGGTCTCAAGGAGGGCAGCAAAGAAGCCACTTCTCTCCAGAAAAAACATCATGGACAGACTGATATTCTGCAAAAGGTACAGGCAGTGGACTGCTGAGAACTGGGGTAAAGTTATTTTCTCTGATGAATCCCCTTTTCGATTGTTTGGGACATCAGGAAAACGCCTCATTCGGAGAAGACAAGGTGAGCGCTACCACCAGTCTTGTCTCATGCCAACTGTTAAGCATCCTGAAACCATTCATGTGTGGGGTTCCTTCTCAGCCAAGGGAATCGGCTCTCTCACAGTCTTGCCTAAAAACACAGCCATGAATAAAGAATGGTACCAGAATATCCTCCAAGAGCAACTTCTCCCAACCCTTCAAGAGCAGTTTGGCGATCAACAATGCCTTTTCCAGCATGATGGAGCACCTTGCCATAAAGCAAAGGTGATAACTAAATGGCTTAGGGAACAAAACATAGAGATTTTGGGTCCATGGCCTGGAAACTCCCCAGATCTTAATCCCATTGTGAACTTGTGGTCAATCATCAAGAGACGGGTGGACAAACAAAAACCTAAAAATTCTGACAAAATGAAAGCATTGATTGTGCAAGAATGGACTGCTATCAGTCAGGATTTGGTCCAGAAGTTGATTGAGAGCATGCCAGGGAGAATTGCAGAGGTCCTGAAGAAGAAAGGTCAACACTGCAAATATTGACTTGCTGCATTAACTCATTCTAAAGGGTATGCCACACTGAACAATATCGCTAACGGGATCGCTAAAAAAAGTCACTATTTAGCGATCCCGTTAGCGATGTTGTTCAGTGCGGCATCTGCCAGCGACGAGCTTCCTGCTGTGATCTCGCTCGTCGCTGGAATCGTTCCGGACCCTATTTTCTCGTCGGCGCTCCTGCTGGGTAAGTATATATCGCTAGTGTGGCACCTTTTCTTAGCGATTTAGCGGTACTTTTGTACCGCTAAAGTCGTTAAGAAGATCGCTAACGGCGATAGCGTCGTTAACTATATCGCTAAATGTGGCCGCACTTAGCGATATAGAAACAATCCCGCTAGCGATCGCATTAGTATGCGTCGTTATCGTGATCGCTAGCGGGATTGTTTAGTGTGGCAGTACCTTAACTGTCAATATAAGCTTTTGTTACTCATATGTTTGCAATTATTATATTTCTGTCTGTGATAAAAACATCTGTCAAACACACATAAAAACCAGAGGGCAGCAGATCATGTGAAAATATAATATTTGTGTCATTCTCAAAACTTTGGGCCATGACTGTACTGCTGGGGTCAGGGAGCTACATTTCATTAATGTTAGTATGGATTCACAGATGTAGTGCTTTATATTGAAAAAAAGAAGATGCTACCATCACTCTTGGCCCTTGGTAGACGTGCACTTTTCCAACATGACAATGATCCAAAGCATACCAAAACATACATCTGAGGCCATGCTTGCATTTCTTAAAGAAAGAGGGCAAAAGTGATTAACTTGCCAAGTGTCTCCTGATCTGAACCCAATAGAACAAAGTATCATACTCCACCCAGAATCCAGGCTCTAAGAAGTCATTCTTGCATAGTTACACAGGTTGAAAAAAGACCAAGGTCATCAAGTTCAATCTTTATCCACCAATGATAAATTCTGAATGGAATATGTTGCCAACTTGTTCATTTTGTAACAAAACATATATTAACTTTTTTTTTGAAGTGAAGGGTTAAAAAAAATATACGAAGAAACAAAGTTGTGTCAAAATTTTGGAAACTGTTCTTGTGTTCAGTGAGATATTGATTAAATTCTTACTTTTCAAGGGAGTTATACACTGCTCAGCATAAATAAGTACATCTGAAGTGCTGCAAGTAAAACTGTAGGAGCTGAAGGATGACATAGGAGAATTGAATTTATGTCTACATTGGGAATCACTTTACTCCTTTTAGTTACACAATGAGAAAATTCTAGAAGAAGGCTCAGTAATTTCGCTATGATGCTAAACGTAAAGCTGAAAATTCAGAACTTAATTCATTTTCTGAACTTAATTTAAGTTATTATCAATGAAACATTTATAAATATATGAGGAGTAAAGTCTGAAAGTATTCACAAAAAGTGTACAAGAGTAATGACCCCACAAATAGAGCTTCCACACAACATGTCGCATGTCCTGTTCAAGTCAGTGACTAGAGACCTTGAACCTAAAAATTAAGTTTGTTCAGTCATATAAAGCTTTCTAGATCCTAGGCATTTCTGAGAAGTTGACATTTGTATAGCAGACAAGGTGCCAACCTTTCAAGCTTTGGAAATAATTGTTTAATATTTTGATATACCGTACATAAGTATATATTTTTAAAGTTAATCTTTGGGAAGATACTGAATTTCACTGTTCCAACTTATATATCCCAGAGCAAGAAAAGGGCTAGAAACATCTCACACAAAATGTTCTATATCACATACTGCAGGTGGTACGGTAGTTTTGAACATATACCTTTAGTTAATATGTTCGGTATTCAAACATTTGCATATTGTCAGCAGAACATCCCATATGTGAAAGAATACGTGCTGCCAACAATGATGATTGCAAAATAACAATACGATCTGTATTTTCTCATCAACTAACAGTCACTATGTTTACATGGGCCAATGATCAGGAGCGGGTGTTATCCATTCAGCCCATTATCAACAGGTGATTTTATTTCCCCCATGTAAAGCATTTGGATGAAGCCACCTAACTGCGAAAAGTCACTATAAAATATCAAGCTGTGGTTATTCCTGTGTATTCTCTCATAGGTATATAAACAAGTGGACTAAAAATACCAAATGAGACTAAAGCAATATTTTTATATCTTCCTTCACATTGGAGCATTTTCAAAGTTATCTTTTACTTCATGGAGAATATTTGATTTGATTCCTTAGATTTATGTGCAACATAAAAGTGAATGGTCACCTTTGAACATCATTCCATTTTCAGGTTTCAAATTCTGTGCTGATTAATTTCAAATTATATTCTTATTTATATCTGTGTGAAGGAAAACAGATTTCTGTAGAAAAAATAGCGCTCTCAACATAATTTTGTTATAGTGCTGAAAATCCTCTTCCTGAAGGTGGGGCTGTTAGACTCCCGGCCCCCTCACAGATCAGAACATCAAAAAGGGCCAGAACAAAAAAGCCCCAGTTACTGTGTTGTGGTCGCTGCGATGAAATGCAGCTCACCTCATATTCAGGAGATTAGAAGCTGCGCTTCAGTTCTCGGCAACAGCCTGGGTGCCAGATGTAATGCCCCCATCAATCTGATATCGATGATTCAATTTCATAAAATCAATGAATTCCTTTAAGCATATTAGGAAAAACTGAAGATTTCCAAAACTTTTAATTTAGCTTATCCATTTAAAGGACCTGTCAGTAGGATCAATCCTCCCAAGCCATCTATATGGACATATAGGTCATAGGAAGCTGAATAAGGTGATACCTTGATAACTGCAATCCAATTTCTTATTCCAGAAAAGTCCACTTTTTCTTGTCTGTAAACAAGCTGTTAAAGAGTAAAGGCCAGACACTGGTCTTCAAGAGAATTTGCATCCACAGATTATTTTAAATAGAAGTGGGAATTACCAGTATGATGTGTAATGGCCACTCTCTGCTCTCTTGATCTCACTGCAGAGCTGTGTGCGGTTATAACTGACACATCTGCAGGTTCCCCTCAGCTTCAGCTTCCATCTAACGAACAGACAGGGCTGCAATATTGTTGTATTACAACAGAGCTGAGAGAGCTGCAGCTGGGAGGTGATGGGGAATAAGCTGCTGACCGTCATCTACCATTAACCGTTTGCACGTAATTTGCAGCTGCTGTTCTTATTTTGTTAGTAATGTAGAATTGACAATATTATTGCCTGTAGTACTAATCACCAGCCACAGGAGGCCACTGTTTTCTCTGCAACTGCTTGATGACTCTGGCTTAAGCTGGTTTGTGCAGGATTTTGACTGAGGCGGTGACCCCAGTTTTGTGAGGAGAAATAAAAACAGCGATTCTGTTGGCAGAGACTGGTGTTATGTTAAATGGACTCCGTCCTGCTGGTTTGAACTGCAGTTTGGGCAGAACCAGATAGAGCCCCATGCCTTGGGGGAGTACAAGAAATTAAAAAGAAGTGCCTGACAGGAAGGGGTTGGTTCAGTGGCCATCTTGAGAAAGCTTGGTGCAATCTAGAAGGAGGAGCACGTGTGACGTCTCCATCGAGCGCCATCCGCGGTGCTGAAATCCCCAAGATCCAACATACATGACACACCCGGCGGGCCCTCCAGCAAGTCAGCTGTGGTACCACCACGCACCGATTAGAAACGCGTCAGCCCTTGAACAAAAAGTCGTCGTCCAGGCGGGCTCATCTCCGCAACAACAGAGCGACTAGACACAGGTTGGTAAACCTTGAGCTCAGGCCCACCACAATTATTATGGTGGTAACGTACACGTGCACACAATTAGTTTGGTGCCAAACTCAGACAGGCAGATACAGGCACTTGAATGCATCAGTGCCCATCAGATTCAGCTTGCTGAACCACTAGAGACTTACAGAGACTACAGTATTAAAGGAGATGTGCCGAAGTATACAGAGGTGAACCGAAGAGTGGCCCATTGCACTCTGTCTGAGTTTAACAGTAAAAGTTCATTTGAGAAATTAAGTATTTACTACTTTCCTTGTCCATGACTTCGCTGTATCCTGGGGACCCCACCTGGATCCACGTCTTACACAGCAATTGTGTTTATAATAAGAAAAAGTTTAGTTTTACTGCTCTGTGTTAGTAACATGTCTCACACTGGTAATGCCCAATTGTATTAAAAATAAGCTCTGGAGGCAGATGTGCATGCAGATCATTGTCTGGCCCATAGTCCTGAACAGCTCAATTATGTATAAGAAAAATGAGAAGACATCGGATCAAAGATATCAAAGTATCATTTTTTTCAGCTTCTTATGACTTACATGCGCATATAGATGACTTAGGAGGGTTGAACCTACTGACAGATTCCCTTTAAGCATTACTGTTTAGCATTTTGCAGATTTTAATTGTTTGGGATTCTTGATCCCAATAATATACATACAATATTGGCAAATGTATAGGGGGGACACCTATAGACTAAATCAACAGAGTGTGTGGGATAAATTTACACAATTCATCCAGAAGATCATTTGTGAGGACACTAACGCCTTGTTCGCAATCTCTGTTTCAGTTCTTTACAAAGGTGTTCAATGAGGTTGAGGTTGGGGGCTCACTGTGGGTCAGTCAAATTAATCCACATCAGACTCACCTAATCATGCCTTTATGAACATTGCTTTGTAAAATGTTATTCTGGAATGGAAAAGCCCTTCTCACAAAGTTAGATGACTTCAATTTTACAAAACGTCTTGGTAAGTTAAGGCTATGTGCAAACGGTGTGTTTTTGGTGTTTTCTCCGCTCGGAAATGGGCCAAAAACGCTATGGAATCCTTATGCCAATGAGAATCCTGAAGTGCTGTACACATGATCAGTAATTTTCCTTGAGTATTTGAAGTGCATTTTTTTCTGCAGCATGTCAATTCTTTGTGCAGATTTTTAGCGTTTTTCACCAATTGTCCTTAACTGAGTCAGTCAAATCCACAGCAAAAACGCAGGTATGAAAATTTTTGCCGATTTGCTGAGTTTTTGTTTGCATTTTTACGGGTTTCCTACGGTATTTCCCATGCTGTCATCTTTGCGACAGCATGGGAAATACTGGTGTGGCGGTACTGATCGGTGGTAACGTTACCGCCAGTAAGATCCTTACAGCCGTTAGAGCACTGCAAGGTCATGCTGTCAGATGTCTGCGTGACCCCTCAGAGATACTGTGACCCACGGTAAAAAGTTTACCGAAGGTCAGCAGGCGCCGGCTGATGAGAGACTACTCCTACCATCAGGCTACGTCTGTTGTCACTGACACCTGTTCTCAAACTTTAGAAAAATCATGTAAAATAACTGAATATATATTCAAATAAAAGTAAAAAACACATTATACTCACCTAACAACAAATCTCCGATGCCCTTGTCTCCTATAAAAAATGTATAATAAAAAACAACATATACTCACATTAACACCCAATCCCTGATGCCCTTTTTGCCTATAAAAAGTAAATAAATAAAACACCATATACTCTAATGACCGCCATGGTCCATGCAATCCAGAGTGTCCCATGACAATCTCACGTGTAGAACAGTTGTAAGGAGGTGGCGGGGACCCTTAAATGTCTCATCTCTCCTACACACCAAGCCCATGTGGCACCCCAATGGTTCCCTCATGTTTTATACTGTTATGTCATGTATTAATGTGCAATGTTCTATCAATGTAATGTACTGTGTTTGTTATGCCTGTTCTTGTACTGTGTATACTGTAATGTGCTGTGTTTGTTATGCACAAGCTTAGGGATAGAATATTAAGGGTTAACAGTTGGGAGGAGTTAAAAGGGGGACAGTGTAAAGCCTCAGAAACTTAGAAGAAGGACTTCCTATATTGGCAGCAGAGCCTTGTAGGATTGCCCAGGGCAGGACATGCACCGTTTGAGGACAGATGATTCCCTGGTCAAGGGGATAAAAGCTGCCCCAGGTGGACGGGCAGCATGGATGGGCACTGGCTCAGCGGGAACGACCCCAGGAAAAATACGGGGTTCGGGACCAGGATAGAAGCTGGAGGCATGCCACATACTGAAGCTGCAGGGAAAGTACAGGAAGCATTGTCTTGAATGCACTGTGTTAAGTAAAATTATCACCATTGGAACAGAACTGTGGCCTGTGGTGTTTTCCTGAGACCTGACTCGCTACAGCCGAAGTGAACGTGTGATGGTGGTAACTGACTGTACCGTAGGACTGGGACTTCACTTATCTTTCTATGTGCGGGTGCTCACTGACTGTGACCTAGAGGACTCGCCCATGACTATCACCCCGTGCCACCTTGTTACACAGTCACATCAGGACATGTGACTGCTCTAACCGGGCGCTGGTGATACACTGACAGGATCATCATCGCTCCCACAGTGTATCACTGAGCTGCCGTGAGAGAGTTCACCGAAGTTCATCAGCTGATCAATTCCAGTGATCTCACTTACAGCAGCTCAGTGATACACTGTGAGAGCGGTGGTGCTGTAAGTGAGATCACAGGAGCTGATCAGCTGTTGAACTCCGGTGAACTCTCTCACCCCAGCTCAGTGCTATACACTGTGGGAGCGATTACCTCTGGTGACAGTGTGTAGCCGGCTGTTCTTGAGAGCAGTCACACAAGTGACTGCTTTCAAACTTATCATTATCATTTTGGGACATTTTAGATTATTTTCTCTGCAGACAGGCGAGGAATATTGTGCTTCATTATTTTATTTTTGTTGCAGGAGATGTAGGCTTCAGTGGATTAGGCGTTTGGTGAGTATGGTTTAAGTGAGATTCAATGAAGGAGTCTGTGTCATTATTTCAAATAAAGGACTTTATTCTGGGTGTGGGCTTTTTATAATATCACTGTGGGGTTAGTAGTGGGGGTGACTTGCAGACGCTTCTCCATTACTAGCCTGTGGGCTTGATGTAGCCTGACAATACAAAGGTGACATCAACCCCCCCAACCATTACCCCACGTGCCACCATTACAGGGCAAGTGGGAAGAGAAAGGCTAAGTGCCAGATTTGGCACATCTTATAGATGCGCCTTTTCTGTGGCAGCTGAGAGCTGATGTTTTTAGTCTGGGAGCAAGCCAATATCAATGGCCCCTTCCTAGGCTATTAATATCAGTCCACAGCAGTCTGCCTAGCCTTTGCTGGTTACATTTCATAGGGGGACCCTATGTCATTATTTTCTGGGGTCCCCCTGTAAACTAGCCAGTAAAGGCTAAGCAAAGAGCTGTGAGCTGATATTAATAGCCTCGGAACCTTTATGGCTATTGACTCCTTCCCAAAATATTAATATCAGCCTTCAGCCATTGGCTTTCACTTTGCAGGTTATTAAAATTACACGGGAGCCCACGCAAAAAATTTTACAGTTTTATTTAATTAACAATTGTTTGGCTACAGCTTATGTAGGTTCATTCTGTTAACGCTCCTACATAGGCTGGTTACAATGTGTGTGTGTTTGTTTGTGCTTACTTACTGGCTTAGTAATGAGGGTGCCTGGCTGACACCTTTTTATTACTAAACCTATGGCTTGGTGTCAATGACAGCTGCTTACACCAAGCCCTATAATCCCATTACACTGATGCCACACTGCATCAGAATGAGAAACGTGGTGTTGAACCAAGAAATTACATCAAAAACATTTTTTGAAAAACGCATGCAAAAAATGCATACAAAACCTCAGCAAAAATGCACCAAAAAAATGTGTCAAAACGCTCATTTTTGCTACAGCGTTTTTGTTGGCAAGAGATGCAAAAACATTGCAGAGATTTCTGCAAGCAAATACTCAACGTGCGCACATACTATTAAGCATTAGGATTTTCCTTCACTGGTACTAAGGGTCTTAAGTCAACCCCTGTAAAACTTTACAGCTGGCACACTGCACTAAGAGAGGCGATATTCTGGCATATGACAAACCCAGACTCCTCCATCAAACTGCCAAATAAAGAGTGACTAATCACTCCACAGAACACATTCACACTACTCCAGAGTCCAGTGGTGGCATGCTTTGCATAGTTCCACCAGTTGCTTGGCATTGAGCTTGTTGCTGTAAGGCTTGCATGCAATTGACTGGACATGAAGCTCATAGTGCACCGTGTTTGTGGTGATGTCAATGCCAGAGGAGGTTTGTATTCTCTGCAGTTATTTATTCAGTTGGCAGATTTTTCATGCACTATGTGCTTTTCCACTCGGAGACCTCTGTAATTTTATATTATGTGACATTTGTGGCTGAGTCGTTGCGGTTCACAAATACTTCCACTTTTCTGTAACCACTCA
This sequence comes from Oophaga sylvatica, assembly GCA_033576555.1. Classification (NCBI taxonomy): domain Eukaryota; kingdom Metazoa; phylum Chordata; class Amphibia; order Anura; family Dendrobatidae; genus Oophaga; species Oophaga sylvatica. The sequence goes on from JARQOD010000005.1 coordinate 273,556,767, forward strand.
AAGTTGATTATGGAATATTTAGGAGAGAAGACATTTTTAGAACTGACTTGTTGTAACGCTAGCATCCTATTGCAATACCATGCGCGAGAGCTCTTTAGGATGACCCATTGTATAACAAATGTTAGTAAAGGCAGACTACATGGTTAGGTACTGGATTTTATATACCTGAAGCAATGGGGCTGAGCAAAAATAACCTGAACTCAATAATTAAGAGGGGTGTCCCAATTGGTATGCCATTGTGGTTTACAATCAAAGGATATAGGGGTTAAGGAGGCATAATATTCTTCTGAAATATGGTTCCAATTTAGGCAACAAATAAGAAGACTACGCATAACCAGACACCGTATAACTACATTTAATCATACAGGTAGCACTTTATTTTTGCTGCATGTCTACGAAAAAGCATTTCTGCATATCACTTATTACTTTCGATAAGTCATCCAGTTTGATTTACATCTTAACACAAGAAACCCATCTGGGATGTTAAGAAATATGTTGCATAATACAAAATTGAAATATTTTTGTGGCTAATGAAAGTTAAATATTTTGAACTTTTTACGATTAGACATTTTAAAAGTCATGTAAGCATAAAAGCTTAGATCTTTTTTATTAACAGATAAATATGCAGCTTTGATTAGGCTCCAAAAGTGACTTAAGGAAAGAAACCAAAAGAATATTGAAATGCAAATTTGAAAGAAAAAAACAGTCTCGCCTTCAAGATATTACAAGAAAAAGTCCTTATTCGAATTCCTGTTTAATGCTGAAAAGCAATCTCATGTACATTTCAATAAACCCTATGAAGACATTCCTGGCTGCATAATATAGAAATTTGCCTTGATTAAAACAAAGAGGGCAGCAAGCGGATATCAATCTTTTATAGCTGAATATTTGCATCATCACTATTATTTATATTTAAGTGCAAATAGCAAGTGTTTAAAACATCTGAGAAAAAGCTCAATTCTCATAATAGCATTTATTTCCATAAACACAAAGGCACAGGGAGCACTGAACATTCAATTCCAAGTGAAAACATGAGCAAAATATCAAGGTTTAAACTGAAAATGTAGAAAAAGTAATAATAGGTTGCTAAAAAATAGCAGTGTCTGCTTTTTCATTTACAACCTCGAATATTTGCAGTATAAATGTTTGCTCACATTTGCGTATAAATACGCCAAGTGTAATGTGATCAAAAATCACATTGCATTCGTACCAACGTTATTCAATGATGCAGTGTTCATCTGCAAGTTTTTCCTATGCTCGAATCGGGCAGAGGAAAAAAATCACAGCATGCTGTGTATGGCCCCTTAAAGCGGCCAAGGTTCACCAATATAAATCTATGGGTGTGAGAAAGAAATCAGACCGCACACGGATCATCTCAAAGAAAAAATATAATATAAAGTTATACATAGATAGTTGCAGAAAGATATTTAACCCTTTATACCATCTGACGTACTATTCCATCCATGTGCCCTGGGACTTAATTCCCAAGGACGGAATAGTGCGTCATATGCGATCAGTTGCACTCCCGGGGGGATCGCAGCTGATCACGGCCGGGTGTCAGCTGATTATCACAGCTAACACCCAACACTATGTGTCAGGAGCGGTCATGGACCGCTCCCGGCAGATTAACCCCCGACACACTGCGATCAAAGATGATTGCAGTGCTCCGGCGGTACAGGGAAGCATCGCGCAGGGAGGGGGCTCCCTGCGTGCTTCCTGAGACCCTCAGAACAGCACAATGTGACCACGACTATTCTGGAGGATCCAAGATGGCCGCGGGGTCCTTCCAGGTCCTGCAGGGAGGCGGCTTCCTCAGTGCCTGTTGAGAGCAGGGGCTGAGAAAGCCTGCAGCACTGCCTGTGAGATCGTCCGTAATGACACGCCCTATAAACCTGTCCCATTAGTTAACCCCTTAAAAAAAACAAGGCAAAAAAACAATGATTTATCATCATACCGCTAAACAAAAAGTGGAATAACACGCAATCAAAAAGACGGATATAAATAAACATGGTACTGCTGAAAATGTCATCTTGTCCCGCAAAAAACGAACCGCCATTCAGCGCCATCAGAGAAAAAATAAAAAGTTATATCTCGCAGAATAAAGCGATGCAAAAATAATTATTTTTTATATTTTTTATTGTATAAAAGTGCCAAAACATAAAAAAACGATAAAAATGAGGTATCGCTGTCATCGTACTGACCCAAAAAATAAAACTGCTTTATCAATTTTACCACACGTGGAACGATATAAACGCCCCCCAAAAGAAATTCATGAATTGTAATAAAAATTGTAACAAAAATCGTAATAAAAAGCGATCAAAAAATGTCATGTGCTCAAAAATGGTATCAATAAAAATGTCAACTCGTCCCGCAAAAAATAAGACCTCACATGACTCTGTGGGCCAAAATATGCAAAAATTATAGCTTTCAAAATGTGGTGATGCAAAAACTATTTTTTGCAATAAAAAGCATCTTTTAGCGTGTGACAGCTGCCAAACATAAAAACCCGCTATAAATAGTAAATCAAACCCACCTTTATCACCCTTTTAGTTAGGGAAAAATAATAAAATTTAAAAAATGTATTCATTTCCATTTTCCCATTAGGGTTAGGGTTGGGGCTAAAGTTAGGGTTAGAGTTGGGGCTAAAGTTAGGGTTAGGGTAGGGATTAGGGTTAGGGATGTGTTAGGGTTAGGTTTGTGGTTAGGGTTATGATTAGGGATGGGATTAGGGTTAGGGGTATGTTGGGGTTAGGGTTGGAGTTAGAATTGGGGGGTTTCCACTGTTTAGGCACATCAGGTGCTCTCCAAACGAGACATGGCGTCTGATCTCAATTCCAGCCAATTCGGCATTGAAAAAGTAAAACGGTGCTCCTTCCCTTCTGAGCTCTGCCATGCGCCTAAACAGTACTTTACCCCACATATGGGGTATAAGCGTGCTGAGGAAAAATTGCACAATAACTCTTGGGGTCCAATTTCTTCTGTTACCCTTGGGAAAATAAAAAATTGGGGGCAAAAATATTTTTGTGGAAAAAAATATGATTTTTTATTTCTATGGCTCTAAGCTATAAACTTCTGTGAAGCACTTGGGGGTTCAAAGTTCTCACCACACATCTAGATAAGTTCCTTTGGGGGTCTAGTTTTCAAAATTGGGTCACTTGTGGGGGTTTTCCACTGTTTAGGCACATCAGGAGCTCTCCAAACACGACATGACGCCCGCAGACTATTCCATCAAAGTCTGCAATGCAAAACATCACTACTTCCCTTCCGAGCCCTGACGTGTGCCTATACAGTAGTTTTCTCCCACATATAGGGTATCAGCGTACTAAGGACAAATTGAACAACAACTTTTGGGGTCCAATTTTTCTGTTACCCTTGGAAAATAAAAAATGGGGACTAAAAGATCATTTTGTTGAAAAAATATGATTTTTTAATTTTCACTGGCATTATTAAACTTCTGTGAAGCACTTGGGGGTTCAAAGTGCTCACCACACTTCTAGATAAGTTCCTTTGGGGGTCTAGTTCCAAAATGGGGTCACTTGTGGGGGGTTTTCCACTGTTTAGGCACATCAGGGCTCTCCAAAATGCGACATGACACCCGCAGACCATTCCATCAAAGTCTGCATTACTAAAATGTCACTACTTCTATTCCAAGCCCGACGTGTGCCCATACAGTAGTCTTCTCCCGCATATAGGGTATCAGCGTACTCAGGACAAATTGGAGAACAACTTTTGGGGTCCAATTTCTCCGTTACTCTTGTGAAAATAAAAAAATGTTGACTAAAATATCATTTTTGTGGGAAAAAAATAGGCTTTTTTATTTTCATGCCGGGCATTATAAACTTGTGTGAAGCACTTGGGGGTTCAAAGTGCTCACCACAGTCTGATAAGTTCCTTAGGGGGTCTATGTCCAAAATGGGTCACTTGTGGGGTTTCCTGTTGTGAGGGTTGAGATGAGTTCTGAGCAGAGGCTCCCTCTGGTGGTTACAAGCGGTGCTAGTGAAGATTGTGAGGACTGGGAATCAGGTGTTACTGACTGGTCTTATATAAGGGAGTCATTTTCCCATCAGGGTTGCCGGTGATCAATTGTTCTGGTCTGAATCCTTCATTCCAGTTTCCCTTGTAGCCTGCTGTGTCGTGTCTGCATCTCCTGCTTACAGATAAGACTTTTGCTTCTTTTGTGTTTGTGCTATATTTTTGCATTTTGTCCTGCACTTCTTGGGGGCCTTCAGGGTCCCCTCCGGGGGCTTCTGCCCTCTCAGTTTAGTTCAGCCACTGAGTTTTGTTCTTTTGCTTTTTCCAGTTTTTTCAGTGGCTGCTGTTTTATTTTGTTACACCAGAGAACTAATTTAGGTGGTAGAGGTCGTGTGATCTCAGGTGATTTTGAAATTAGTAGAGTTGGTGCTTTTCAGGGTTTTCTGGGATTGCAGTAAGTACCCTTCCTATCCTTTTCTATTTAGATAGTTTGGGCCCCAGCGTTTGCTCATACTATTTTCTTTCTGTGTCAGTATTTCCTCTTGTCTAACCGCCATTACATGTTTGGGGGCTTTCTGTTATCTTTGGGGTTCTGCTCCGGGGCAGATAGCTTTCCTATTTCTATCTTTAGGTGTAGTTAGTTTCTCAGGCTGTGACGAGGCATCTAGGACCAACGTAGGAACGCTCCACGGCTGCCTCTAGTTGTGGTGGTTAGTCAGGGTACTGCAATCTCATAGATTCCAACTGCTCTGGTATATTGCCTTTTTTACCTGCACTCCTCAGCTACCGAAACCGAACAGTATCACCGGCCTAAAAATTGAAATTGTATGGTACTCACAGAAGGAAAAAAATATTGTGAAAAAAAAAAAAAAGTTGTCAGAGTTGTCAGAGATATTTTTCTGTTTGTTGCATTTTTTTTTTTCCTCTGTATCTCTGGGTGCTGGGGAGGATCTTTTCTCCCAATGGAGTTTGCACAGTTGTCTGGCCGTGTGGATCAGCTTGCCACTGAGGTTCAGAGTATTGCTGCATATCTTGCTAGGTTGCCTGTTGTGGAACCTAGGATCCCCATGCCAGATTTGTTTTTAGGGGATCGAGCTAAGTTTCAGAATTTCAAAAATAATTGTAAATTGTTTTTTGCCTTAAAATCTAAGTCCTCAGGAAACGCAGCGCAGCAGGTTCAAATTATCATCTCTCTCCTGCGCGGCGATCCTCAGGATTGGGCTTTTTCCCTGATACCTGGGGATCCTGTTTTGAGTGATGTTGATGCTTTTTTCAGGCTTTGGGGTTATTGTACGATGAGCCTAATGTCACTGATCAAGCTGAAAAAAGCCTTGTTGGCATTAAATCAGGGGCTTGATGACGCTGAGTTATACTGTCAGAGATTCCGTAGGTGGGCAGTCCTGACCAAATGGAATGACGACGCTTTGGGGCCCTTTTCCGGAAGGGTCTGTCAGATAATGTAAAGGATGTTATGGTGGGATTCCCTGTCCCCTCTGGTCTCAATGATTCTATGTCATTAGCGATTCAAATTGACAGACGTTTGCGTGAGCGGAGAAGTATGCGTGGAATGGTGTTGCCTTGTGAACCAGCTTCTGAACCCATGCAGTGTGATAGAGTGGTGTCTGGGGCACAGCGTCATGAGTTTCGAAAGCGCAATGGGTTATGTTTCTACTGTGGTGATGCCTCTCATGCTATTTCAGTCTGCCCTAAGCGGGGAAGACGTTTTGCACGCTCAGTTGTCTTGGGTAGTGTTCAGACTAAGTTTTTATTAACTGTCACTCTGATATGCTCTCTGTCCTCATTTTCTGCTCAGGCTTTCGTTGATTCTGGAGCAGCTATTAACCTGATGGATTATGATTTTGCTAAACGTTGTGGGTTTCCCTTGATACCCCTACAGAAGTCTATTCCCCTACTGGGGATCGATTCTACCCCTTTGGCTGAGAATAAACCCCAGTTTTCTACTCAGGTGATAATGAGGGTTGAACCTGATCACCAGGAGTGCTGCAAATTTTTGGTTCTATATAATCTGCATGACATTATCGTGCTGGGTTTCCCTTGGTTACAGTCTCATAATCCTGTTTTGGATTGGAAATCTGTGTCTGTAACCAGTTGGGGCTGCCAATGTGTTAATACCAACACTCCTGTTTTTTCTGCCTCCCCCCAGGCTCAGGATGTTCCTGACTTTTTGATTGATTTTTCTGATGTGTTTAGCGAAAGTAAATCTGCATCCTTGCCTCCCCATAGGAGCTATGACTGCGCTATTGAATTAGTGCCGGGTAGTAAATTCCCTAAAGGTCGCCTTTTTAACTTGTCTGTACCTGAACATGACGCTATGCGGTCTTATATCAAGGAATCATTGGAGAAGGGTCATATCAGACCATCCTCTTCACCCTTAGGTGCCGTTTTTTCTTTGTGGCCAAAAAAGATGGTTCATTAAGGCCGTGTATTGATTATCGTCTCTTGAACAATATTACTGTGAAATATCAATACCCGTTACCCTTGATTTCTGACCTGTTTTCCAGGGTGAAAAACGCTACTTGGTTACCAAGCTTGACCTCAGGGGGGCTATAACCTTATTCGCATTAAGCACGGGGATGAATGGAAGACGGCATTCAATACCCCTGAAGGGCATTTTGAGTACCTAGTGATGCCCTTTGGGCTCACTAATGCTCCTTCCGTCTTCCAGTCCTTCATGAATGACATTTTCAGGGATTTTGTGGACAAATTTCTGATTGTTTATTTGGATGATATCTTGATTTTTTCTAATGACTGGGACTCTCATGTGAAACATGTTCGAACTGTATTCCAGATTTTGAGAGAGAATGCTCTGTATGTGAAGGGATCAAAGTGTCTTTTTGGCGTACAGAGGATCTCATTTCTGGGATTCATTTTGTCCCCATCTGTTATTGAAATGGACCCGGTCAAGGTTCAGGCCATCTGTGATTGGGTCCAACCTACTTCATTAAAGGCTCTTCAGAGATTTTTGGGTTTTGCCAATTTTTATCGTAAATTTATTGGTAATTTCTCGGTTATTGTTAAACCATTAACTGATTTGACCAGAAAGGGTTCTGATGTGGTGAATTGGCCTCCTGAGGCAGTCTCTGCATTTCAGGAACTTAAGCAGAGATTCACTTCTGCTCCTGTTCTACGGCAGCCTGATGTTTCTCTGCCATTTCAGGTGGAGGTTGATGCCTCTGAAATTGGGGCAGGTGCCGTTTTGTCCCAAAAAGATCCAGAGACCTCTAAAAGTAACCCTTGTGCCTTTTTCTCTCGAAAATTTTCTCCTACTGAACGTAATTATGACGTGGGTAATCGGGAGTTATTGGCCATGAAGTGGGCTTTTGAAGAGTGGAGACATTGGCTGGAGGGAGCCAAACATCAGGTGGTGGTCCTTACGGACCATAAGAATCTGGTCTATCTGGAATCTGCCAAGCGACTCAATCCTAGACAGGCCAGGTGGGCCTTGTTTTTCACACGTTTTAATTTTGTGGTTTCCTTTCTTCCTGGCACTAAGAATGTTAAGGCGGATGCCCTCTCGAGGAGTTTCCTTGCGGACTCTCCTGAGTTATCTGATCCTTCTGTTATTTTGAAAGAGGGTGTAGTTCTTTCCGCCATCTCGCCCAATTTGAGACTTACTCTGGAGGGGTGTCAGGAGGATAGGCCCGAGCGCTGCCCTGTTGGAAAATTGTTTGTCCCGGACCAATGGAAAAAGAGTGTGATGTCTGAGATTCATTGTTCTGCATTGGCTGGGCATCCCGGAATTTTGGTACCAGAGACTTGGTTAGTCGGTCCTTTTGGTGGCCTACCTTGTCTCGTGATGTCAGGGAATTTGTGCAGTCCTGCGGGACTTGCTCTCGCTCCAAGCCTTGCTCTGGCTCTAGTGGTTTGTTGATGCCATTGCCTGTGCCCAAGAGACCATGGACCCATATCTCTATGGATTTCATTTCCGATCTTCCTGTTTCTCAGAGAATGACCACCATCTGGGTAATTTGTGATAGGTTTTCCAAAATGATACATCTTGTGCCATTACCTAAGTTGCCTTCCTCCTCTGAATTGGTGCCGTTGTTCCTTCAGCACGTGGTTCGTTTACACGGCATTCCTGAGAACATTGTGTCTGACAGAGAGTCCAGTTTGTTTCCAGATTTTGGAGGACTTTTTGTTCTAAACTGGGTGTTCAATTGTCTTTCTCCTCGGCATTTCATCCTCAGACCAATCAAACTGAGAGAACAAACCAGACATTGGAGACTTATCTAAGATGCTTTGTGTCTGCTGATCAGGATGACTGGGTCTCTTTTTTGCCTTTGGCTGAGTTTGCTCTTAATAATAGGGCTAGCTCTGCCACTTTGATGTCTCCGTTTTTCTGTAATTCTGGGTTTCACCCTCGATTTTCTTCGGGACAGACGGAGGCTTCTGTCTGTCCAGGTGTTGACTCTGTTGTGGAGCGTATGCAAGAGATTTGGGACCAGGTAGTGGAGAGGTTGTCCCTCTCTCAGGAGAAGGCCCAGCGGTTTGCTAACCGGCATAGGACTGATGGTCCTCGGTTTAAAGTGGGGGACTTGGTCTGGTTGCCCTCAAAGAATATTCCTATGAGAGTAGCATCTCCTAAATTTAAGCCTAGGTTCATTGGACCTTATAAGATCATGGAGATTATTAATCCTGTTTCTTTTCGTTTGCTTCTTCCAGGGACATTTAAGATCCATAACGTGTTCCACAAGTCCTTGTTGAAGAGGTTTGTTGAGCCAGTGGTTCCTGCTGCTGTGCCTCCTGACCCTGTTTTGGTTGAGGGCAATCTGGAGTATGTGGTTGAGAAAATATTGGATTCTCGTTTTTCTAGACGGAAACTCCAGTATTTGGTTAAATGGAGAGGTTATAGGTCAGGAAGACAATTCTTGGGTGTTTGCTTCGGACATCCATGCTAGGAGACTTATCCGTGCGTATCATAGTGCTCATCCTGACCGACCTGGTTGCTCAAATGAGGGTTCGGTGACCCCTCCTCAAGGGGGGGGTACTGTTGTGAGTGGGTTTGGGATGAGTTCTGAGCAGAGGCTCCCTCTGGTGGTTACAAGCGGTGCTAGTGAAGATTGTGAGGACTGGGAATCAGGTGTTACTGACTGGTCTTATATAAGGGAGTCATTTTCCCATCAGGGTTGCCGGTGATCAATTGTTCTGGTCTGAATCCTTCTTTCCAGTTTCCCTTGTAGCCTGCTGTGTCGTGTCTGCATCTCCTGCTATCAGATAAGACATTTTCCTCTTTTGTGTTTGTGCTATATTTTTGCATTTTGTCCTGCACTTCTGTGGGGGCCTTCAGGGTTCCCCTCCGGGGGCTTTTGCCTCTCAGTTTGGTTCAGCCACTGAGTTTTGTACTTTTGCTTTTTCCAGTTTTTTCAGTGGCTGCTGTTTTGATTTTGTTGCACCAGAGAACTAATTTAGGTGGTAGAGGTCGTGTGATCTCAGGTGATTTTGAAATTAGTAGAGTTGGTGCTTTTCAGGGTTTTCTGGGATTGCAGTAAGTACCCTTCCTATCCTTTTCTATTTAGATAGTTTGGGCCCCAGCGTTTGCTCATACTATTTTCTTTCTGTGTCAGTATTTCCTCTTGTCTAACCGCCATTACATGTTTGGGGGCTTTCTATTATCTTTGAAGTTCTGCTCCGGGGCAGATAGCTTTCCTATTTCTATCTTTAGGTGTAGTTAGTTTCTCAGGCTGTGACGAGGCGTCTAGGACCAACGTAGGAACGCTCCACGGCTGCCTCTAGTTGCGGTGGTTAGTCAGGGTACTGCAATCTCATAGATTCCAACTGCTCTGGTGTATTGCCTTTTTTACCTGCACTCCTCAGCTACCGAAACATAACATTCTAGATAAGTTCTTTGGGGTCTAGGTTCCAAAATGGGGTCACTAGTGGGGTTTCCACTGTTTAGGCACATCAGGGGCTCTCCAAATGCGACATGACACCCGCAGACCATTCATCAAAGTCTGCATTACTAAATGTCAACTACTTCTTCCAAACCCCGACGTTGTGCCCATACAGTAGTTTTCTCCCGCATATAGGGTATCAGCGTACTCAGGACAAATTGGAGAACAACTTTGGGGTCCCAAATTCTCCCGTTACTCTTGCGAAAATAAAAAATTGTTGACTAAAATATCATTTTTGTGGGAAAAAAATAGGCTTTTTTATTTTCATGCCGGCATTATAAACTTGTGTGAAGCACTTGGGGGTTCAAAGTGCTCACCACAGATCTAGATAAGTTCCTTAGGGGGTCTAGTGTCCAAAATGGGGTCACTTGTGGGGGGTTTCCACTGTTTAGGCACATCAGGGGCTCTGCAAAACTGGAAATGACACCCATCAAAGTTGCATTCCAAAACATCATTACTTCCTTTCCGAGCCGTGCCGTGCTCCTAAACAGTATTTCCCCCACATATGGGGTATTCTGAGTTGAAAAAGTCAAACTGCGCTCCTTCCCTTCCGAGCTCTGCCATTCACCCAAACAATGGTTTACCCCCACATATAGGGTATCAGCGTACTCAGGACAAATTGCACAATAACTTTCAAGGTCTTTGTTACCCTTGGGAAAATAAAAATTGGGGTGAAAAGATCATTTTTGTGGAAAAATATGATTTTTTAATTTTACGGCTCTAAGTTATAAACTTGTGTGAAGCAATTGGGGGTTCAAAGTGCTCACCATAGATCTAGATAAGTTCCTTAGGGGGTCTAGTTTCTGAAATGGGGTCATTTGTGGGGGGTTCCCACTGTTTAGGCACATCAAGGGCAATCCAAATGTGACATGGTGTCCAATCTCAATTCCAGCCAATTTTGGTTTGAAAAAGTCAAACGGCGCTCCTTCCCTTCCGAGCTCTGCCGTGCGCCCAAACAGTGGTTTCCCGCCACACTTGGGGTATCAGCATACTCAGAACATATTGGACAACACATTTTATGGTCCAATTTCTCCTGTCACCCTTGGGAAAATAAAAAATTGGTGACTTAAATATCATTTTTGTGGGAAAAAAATAGGATTTTTTATTTCTATGGCTCTAAGCTATAAACTTCTGTGAAGAACTTGGGGATTCAAAGTTCTCACCACACATCTAGATAAGTTCCTTTGGGGGTCTAGTTTTCAAAATTGGGTCACTTGTGGGGGTTTTCCACTGTTTAAGCACATCAGGAGCTCTCCAAACACGACATGACGTCCGCAGACTATTCCATCAAAGTCTGCAATGCAAAACATCACTACTTCCCTTCCGAGCCCTGACGTGTGCCTATACAGTAGTTTTCTCCCACATATAGGGTATCAGCGTACTAAGGACAAATTGAACAACAACTTTTGGGGTCCAATTTCTCCTGTTACCCTTCTGAAAATAAAAAACTGGGGACTAAAAGATCATGTTTGTTGAAAAAATATGATTTTTTAATTTTCACCCTGGGCATTATAAACTTCTGTGAAGCACTTGGGGGTTCAAAGTGCTCACCACACTTCTAGATAAGTTCCTTTGGGGGTCTAGGTTCCAAAATGGGGTCACTTGTGGGGGGTTTCCACTGTTTAGGCACATCAGGGGCTCTCCAAATGCGACATGACATCAAAGTCTGCATTACTAAATGTCACTACTTCTATTCCAAGCCCCGACGTGTGCCCATACAGTAGTTTTCTCCCGCATATAGGGTATCAGCGTACTCAGGACAAATTGGAGAACAACTTTTGGGGTCCAATTTCTCCCGTTACTCTTGCGAAAATAAAAAATTGTTGACTAAAATATCATTTTTGTGGGAAAAAAATAGGCTTTTTTATTTTCATGCCCGGGCATTATAAACTTGTGTGAAGCACTTGGGGGTTCAAAGTGCTCACCACAGATCTAGATAAGTTCCTTAGGGGGTCTAGTGTCCAAAATGGGGTCACTTGTGGGGGGTTTCCACTGTTTAGGCACATCAGGGGCTCTGCAAACTGGAAATGACACCCATCAAAGTCTGCATTCCAAATCATCATTACTTCCTTTCCGAGCCGTGCCGTGCTCTCCTAAACAGTATTTCCCCCCACATATGGGGTATTCTGAGTTGAAAAAGTCAAACTGCGCTCCTTCCCTTCCGAGCTCTGCCATGCATCCAAACAATGGTTTACCCCCACATATAGGGTATCAGCGTACTCAGGACAAATTGCACAATAACTTTCAAGGTCTTGTTACCCTTGAGAAAATAAAAAGTGGTTTCCCCGCCACACTTGGGGTATCAGCGTATCAGGACATATTGGACAACACATTTTATGGTCCAATTTCTCCTGTCACCCTTGGGAAAATAAAAAATTGGTGACTTAAATATCATTTTTGTGGGAAAAAAATAGGATTTTTTATTTTCATGACAGGGCATTATAAACTTGTGTGAAGAACTTGAGGGTTCAAAGTGCTCACCACAGATCTAGATAAGTTCCTTAGGGGGTCTAGTTTCCAAAATGGGGTCACTTGTGGGGGGTTTCCACAGTTTAGGCACATCAGGGACTCTGCAAACTGAACATCAAAGTCTGCATTCTAAAACATCATTACTTCCTTTCCGAGCCCTGCCGTGCACCCAAACAGTATTTTCCCCCCCCACATATGGGGTATCAGCGTACTCAGGACAAATTTGTAAACAACTTTTGGGGACTAAAAAATCATTTTTGGGGAAATTTTTTTTTTTTCACACCTGGGTTATAAACTTTAGTGAAACACTTGGGGGTTCAAAGTGCTCACCACAATCTAGATAAGTTCCATAGGGGGTCTAGTTTCCAAATGGTGTCACTTGTGGGGGGTTTCCACTGTTTAGGTACATCAGGGGCTCTCCAAATGCTACATAGCGTCCAATCTCAATTTCAGCCAGTTTTTTTTTTAAAGTCAAACTGCGCTCCTTCTCTTCCAAGTCCTGCCGTGCGCCCAGACAATGGTTTTCCCCCACATATGGGGTATCGGCGTACTCAGGAGAAATTGCACAACATCTTTTTCTGTCCATTTTCTCCTTTTACCCTTGTTAAAATAAAAAAATTGTTTGTAAAAGATCATTTTTGTGACTAAAAAGTTTAATGTTCATTTTTCCTTCCAAGTTGCTTCAGCTCCTGTGAAGCACCTGAAGGGTTAATAAACTTCTTGAATGTGGTTTTGAGTACCTTGAAGGGTGCAGGTTTTAGAATGGTGTCACTTTTGGGTATTTTCTGCCATATAGACCCCTCAAAGTGACTTCAAATGTGAGGTGGTCGCTAAAAAAATGGTTTTGTATAATTTGTTGCAAAAATGAGAAATCGCTGGTCAACTTTTAACCCTTATAACTTCGTAAAAGAAAAATCTTTATTCCAAAATTGTGCTGATGTAAAGTAGACATGTGGGAAATGCTATTCAGTAACTATTTTATGTGACATATTTCTGTTTTAAGGGAATAAAAATTAAAAGTTTAAAAATTTAAAAATTTTCCAAATTTTCGCCATATTTCCATTTTTTCATAAATAACTGCAAGTTATATCGAAGAAATTTTACTACTATCATGAAGTACAATATGTCACGAGAAAACATTCTCAGAATCGCTAAGATCCGTTGAAGCGTTCCAGAGTTATAGCCTCATAAAGAGACAGTGGTCAGAATTGTAAAAACCATCCTTGGGGGTTAAGGGGTTAAATAGAATAGATATCCTGCAAATATATGTCACAACCCCCTACATATTATAAACTTGCATCCTTTAGTGCCTTTCACTTGGCACTAAAGAGTGTTTAGTTTGGTTTAACCTAATAAATAAATAATTAAAAAACGACGTGGGGGCCCCCCCTATTTTTGATAACGAGCAAAAGTAAGGCAGTCAACTGCGGGTTGATATTGTCAGGCTATGAAAGTCCATGGTTATTGGGCTTTTCCCAGCCTAAAAATACCAGCCAGCAGCTGCCCCAGAAGTGGGTCAGCACATTAGTTTTTTTTCCCCAGGTTCACCAATTTATTTAAGAAAAAAAAACAATGCACTTCTGACGTAGTCCAGGGAATCTGACATAGTCCACAGTGTCTTTCTCTCTTTTTAAGTTTTTCAAGTTTCTATTTGTGGACTACATTGGATTGAATAAATTAGTGAACCAGGGAAAAAGTCGGGAAGTGCTTTTTAAAATAAAATATTTGTGTTTTTTTCTTATAACTTATTGTGTTAGTAATGAGGGTGTATGAATGAAACCTCTCCGTTACAAACACCAGGGCTTGGTGCCAGCTTTGTACTGGGATAATTCACAGCTGTCATGAACCCCCATTACCATCGAGTAAAGGCAATTGAGAAGAGCTGGGCCAAGAGCAAGAATTGGCATATCTAAGGTGAATCTAATGTGATGCACCACTTCTGGGGCCAGTGATGGCTGATATTTTTAGGCTGGGAAAGACCCAATAACCATGGATCTTCCAAGTCTGATAATATCAGTTCTCAGCTTTCTGCTTTACCTTTGCTGGTTATCAAAAATAGCGGGGACCCCACATCATATTTTTAAATTGTTCATTAGGTTACACAAGGCCAAACACCCTTTAATGCCACATGTAAAACACTAAAGGGTTCATATTTATCATACAGGTGCTTCTCACAAAATTAGAATATCATCAAAAAGTTAATTTATTTCAGTTCTTCAATACAAAACACGGATTTTGGTAAGAACTTACCTGTAAAATCCTTTTCAGCGAAGAAGGAAGGGAGACACACTAGTCATTACTAGTGGGTAGGCGGAGCCCACATAGGATAGAAACACCTCAGATTAAAAAAGTGTTGACCGGCCCCTCCAGCATATAGGCTCCTCCTACTCCAGCTCTCCAGTCATACCCAAGCTTAAGGAAGAGTAAATATCACCAGCGGAGCAACATAACCCCTTCTGAAGGATTTCAGAGAGAAAAACAAGGAGATAGGTTATGCATATAACAGAAAAACCACACAGTCTCAGGTACTACTCACTGAACCTGACCACTGCGATGAGCTGGCGATGCTGGAACAGAGCCTTAGCGCGCCGACCTCAGCCCAGATAATCGCTATCAGAGAAGGGTCACGCCGCATCTGAAAACACAACAACACACTTCTGCCATGGGAGGGATGTGTGTCTCCCTTCCTTCTTCGCTGAAAAGGATTTTACAGGTAAGTTCTTACCAAAATCCGTGTTTCAGCAGCAGATGAAGGAAGGGAGACACACTAGTCATTACTAGTGGGACGTCCCAAAGCAGTCCAAAAATAAGGGTGGGCAGAAACAAAACCAAAAAAGGCAGATACCCAACAACCTAAATAAATGCGCAACCAGCGCTAACTATAAGTTCACAAGAACTTTAAACTACAGCCGCCTGCAGGACCCTACGTCCTAAGGCCGCATTAGCGGAAGCACTGACGTCCACCTTATAAAATTTTGTAAATGTGTGGACGGAGCGCCAGGTCGCCGCCCGGCAGAGCTGAGCTGCCGAGGCTCCTTGATGGAAAGCCCATGATGAACACACAGCCCTTGTGGAGTGAGCTCGAATCTTAATCGGGCAAGGTTCGCCCTTATGTCGGTAAGCCTCTAAAATGGCCGACCGAATCCAACGAGCTATAGAATCCTTGGAAGCTCGTTGCCCACGTCGACGACCTGCCGGAATCACAAACAGAGAATCTGACTTCCGAAAACTTTGAGTAATAGACAAATAGAACTTCAAAGCCCGCACCAAATCCAATGTGTGCAAGGCCCGTTCCTTCGCATTCCTTGGCTCCGGACAGAGCGAGGGCAACACAATATCCTGGTTAACATGAAACTGTGACACCACTTTAGGTAGAAAGTCGCCCAGTGTGCGAAGCACTACGCGATCTGGGAGAAACTCCAGAAAAGGAGGCGAGCAAGAAAGAGCCGCCAACTCAGAAACCCTTCTCAAAGAAGTGACCGCCACTAGGAAGGCAACCTTCCAAGAGAGAAAGGAAAGATTAACAGAGTCCATAGGCTCAAAAGGTCCATGTTGAAGAGCCTCCAAGGCAAGATTGAGCCGCCAAGGAGACACAGGCGCCTTCCGCGGCGGAAATTGACGGTTTACCCCGCGAAGAAAGGAACGTACGTCCCTACGCGAAGCGATAGTCTTCCGAAACAGCAAGGACAGAGCAGAAACCTGTCCTTTCAGGGTGCTAACTGCCAAACCCTTGTCCAGCCGTACTGCAAAAAGGCCAACAAATTGGGAATGGAAAAAATCCTCGGGTTCCTAGAAGAACCCGAACACCACGAGAAGAAGGCTTCCCAAGTCTTGTGATAAATTTAAGTAGTAGCCGGACCTCTGGCAGCTCGCAGAGTGGCAATGACCTCGGCTGAAAAACCTTGACGGGTCAAGATTTCGGTCTCAAGAGCCACGCCGTCAAATGCAGAGACTTCAGGTCCGGGTTACGAACGGGCCCTTGGGTTAACAGGTCCGGGCGAAGAGGAAGTGGAAGTGGAGGCGCTGCCAGAAGCGACACCAGTGTAGAAACCACGTCCTCCTCGGCCAATCTGGGGCTATCACCATAGCCGGGACTCTCTCCAGTCTGATCCGTCGCAACACCAGAGGAAGTAAGGGTATCGGCGGGAACACATAGATTAGCTCGA
Organism: Oophaga sylvatica; assembly: GCA_033576555.1. NCBI lineage: Eukaryota > Metazoa > Chordata > Amphibia > Anura > Dendrobatidae > Oophaga > Oophaga sylvatica. The sequence continues at coordinate 273,573,286 of JARQOD010000005.1, forward strand.
ATTGGTCCCAAGGAGCCACCAGAGCATCCACTGCCACAGCGTTCGAGTCCTTGTACCTGGACATGAACGTCGGTAATTTGGCATTGATCCTGGATGCCATCAAATCCACTTGGGGAGTTCCCCAACGGAGCACAGCAGTGCAAAAATTTTCGGGTGAAGACTCCATTCTCCGGGATCCATCTTTTCGCGGCTGAGGAAGTCCGCTGTGATATTCTGAACTCCTGGAATGTGAATCGCAGAGATGGCTGGCACTCTGGCCTCGGCCCATACCAGAATTCGAGACACTTCCATCATGAGCCTGAAGCTCCTTGTCCCACCTTGATGGTTGATATACGCGACCGCCGTCGCGTTGTCTGTCTGCACTCGGACTGGTAGACCGCTTAAAGGGACCGTCCAGTGTTGGAGGCAAAGGAAAACTGCCCTCAATTCCAGGATGTTGATCGGCAGGACAGATTCTTCCAACGACCATACTCCCTGAATCCAGAGATCATTCCAGACACCCCCCCAGCCCGTGAGGCTGGCATCAGTGGTTATGATCGACCACCTCGGAGGAAGGAAGGACTTCCCCGGGGATAACGCTTCCGGAAGTAACCACCATTCTAGAGACTCTCTCACCCTGTGGGAGATGATGACACTGCAATCCAGTGAAAACTGTGATCGATCCCAACGGTTCAAGATGAACATTTGGAGAGCCCTGGAATGAAATTGGGCAAACGGAATTGCTTCCATTGACGCCACCATCAAACCCAGAAGGCGCATACACCTTCGAAGGGACATTGCTGTCGCAGACTTCATGACCTGTACATGACGAAGAAGACTCGCTTGCTTGTCTGGAGGCAGAGACACCACTGCTCGTATCGTGTCGAAATGCATTCCCAAAAACAGGATTGACTGCGACGGTTCCAGAGACGACTTCTCCCAATTGACCAGCCACCCGAAGTCCTCCAGGAGCTGAAGGGATAGATTGCGAGCCGTCACCGCCTCCTCCTTTGAGGACGCCACAATCAAAAGGTCGTCCAGATAGGGAAGAATCGTAACCCCCTGTCTTCGCAGAATCGCCATGAGAGAAGCCAGAATTTTTGTAAAAACTCTGGGTGCTGAGGCCAACCCGAATGGCAGAGCCACAAACTGGTAATGGTCCTGGCCTATGGCAAAACGAAGGAAGAGTTGGTGGGCCCTTCCGATGGGGACATGCAAATAAGCGTCGCGAATGTCGATTGACACCAAAAAATCGTTCTGCGACAAGGCCGCCACAACGGAGCGAAGTGACTCCATGCGGAATTTCCGGGTACGGACATGCCGATTCAATCTTTTGAGATCTAGAACGGGGCGAAATTTGTCCTCCTTCTTGGGGACCACAAAGAGGTTGGAATAAAACCCTCTTTCCCGGTCCTCCGGTGGAATTGGTACCACCACACCCTTCTGTAGAAGGGAATCGACCTCCCGCAGTAAAGCGGCATATAGCTCGGGCTCTGACGGAATGCGGGATTGGCAAAAACTGTCCGGGGGTCGAGAAAGAAACTCTATGAAATAGCCTGCCGACACAACCCGCGTCACCCAGACGTCCGACACGCGGGAAGCCCAAATCGGTTCGAATTGGAGCAGGCGACCTCCCACTCGAGAGCCCTCGAGTGAAGCCCTGGCGTCAGTCCGCCTTAGCGGGCTTTTCGTCAGCTTCCCACTTGTCTTGGCGGAAGCTCTGTTTCCAGGAAGTGCGGGATTTCTGAACATTCTTTTTTCCCGAAAAAGAGGGACGCCCCGATCCCCAAGAGGGCTGACCGAACCGTCCCCTGGACCGAAAGGACCACCGACTGGTACCGGCACTATGCCTGCCAGCCGCAGAAGACACAGCTCTTCGCTGCGGTAAAGCCGTTTCTTTTGCCTTTGCCTTGGCAATCAGCTCCGTGAGGTCAGATCCAAATAGCTGACCACCCTTGTAAGCTAAAGAAAGCAAAACTTGCTTGGAAACCGCGTCTCCGGTCCACTGTCTAAGCCACAGAGCTCTCCTGACTGTGATCGCCGAGGATTGTGCCCTGGACAGCAGTGAGGCAGTATCCAAACCTGCATCACTGCCATATCGTGCTGCATCCTCCAATGACTTGAAAAGCCCCTCTACCTCGGATAGTGGGGATCCATCTTGCCACGCCGTCCGTAGACGGTCTAACCAGCTCAGGGAAGCTTTACAAGCACACATGGATCCTAGCACTGCTCTGAATCCATGACCCGCGGCCTCGTAGATGGATTTCGCTGCCATCTCCGTTTTTCTGTCCAGCGGATCCTGCAGACTCGCCTTCCCTTTAACAGGAAGTAATGAGGATTTGCTAAGCTGGGATAAAGGGACATCCACTTCAGGAGAAGGAATCCAATTATCAATCAACTCCGTCGTACACGGATATAGCGTCTCAAAAAACCGTGTCCCCTGAAAACGTTTATCTGGACACAGGCGTTCCTTCTCCACTGCCTCATTAAGTTCGTCCAGAGATGGTAAGGCTGAAACATCCGGGCCGACTTACCAGGACGTCTAGTTACCTCCTCCGGTAACTGTAACGCCTCCCTCATGGCTCCAATAAAAGCCTCTGTACGGCTCAAAAGAGAGGCAGAGTGTCCCTGCCGATCCTCCTTATCCGAATCGGACATCTCCCCATTTGAGCTTGAAGGGGAACCCTCCATGCCCGAAATCTCCGAGTCGCTAAGCGGGAAGAAAGCATCGGCCTGTGTCGCTTCCTACCATGAGAGGATCTAGCTGACACCCAATAACCTAGAAGGTCAGAAAGGCCATTAATAGAAAGAGTGAGGGCCTCCATTTTGTCATCACTGACACCTCCGACACCTGCGCTTGATGCCGTCGAGGTCTGTGTGTCAGATACGCGAGACTGATCCTGTAGCGGATCTGGGAGACGGTCCGCACCTCCTGGACCCTGATCCGACATGCCCTCACACAGTATATGGCAGGTCAAAAACCTGTCAGCAACTAGAACAGTGTGGTTTTCAAAGGCAAAATGTACGCTGAAGGGTTAAGCTCTTAAAGAGAGAGCTACCTCAGCTGTCTCCCAATAAAGGGTTAACCACCAAAGAAGGGGTTAATGTTGCAGACTCCCCACAACCCTTGTATAATGAAAGGGTGTGCGAGCCCCAGGTGCCTCTTATGAGGTAACAGCTGCAGGACTAGAGTTTCAAAGGTATGCCACACTAAACAAGAACGCCAACGAGATCGCTAACATATTGCGCTGAATTGTACATCGCAATGACCGCCAAAGTCGCTAAGGAGATCGCTAACCACTTATGCGTCGTCAATGAGATCGCCCACTGTGGCAGCTACTAGCGACATTAAAATCGATCACAAAAAACAAACGATCGCAAAGTTAAGCGACGCTATTGTGATCGCAGCGGAAGCGTTCCATGTGACAGTACCTCCTGCGCTGTGGGTGTGAGGGGGTCAAGCTTCTGCCCTGACAGGTAGAAGCGACTCACCCAGCTGGCCGCGGTGTAGTGTCTTCCTTTCGGTCGGTCGGGGGGAGCGGAGAGTGAGGAGCCCGAGAAGGCCTTCAGTAATGGCCGCCACGCTAGAGGAGAGAGACCGGAAGAGAAAAAAGGCAGGGAATCCACGCCCCCCGCCGGTTTAAAAAAAAAAGCGCGCGACTCACTCCGCTCCCGCTCCCATGTCCTGCAGGTATCCACTTGCGGACAAAAGTACACAATCACCACCATGAATACATGTAGCAGCGGCTGCCGCAGCGGCCGCTGAAGCACTCAAAACACATTAAAATGTGGAGTACTCACCCAGCTGAGAGCCACAGGGACCCCTTAGAGATTTGTGGCGCTGTGCCCGTAGCTTCCCCCCAGGGCGGGGAACGCAGTGACCCCAGAAGCGTGGTTTGCATCCCCGCCAGGGAAGCAATCCTCATCCCCCAGGGCCGGCAGGGTTCTGCAGGGACCACCTTACAGGGTAATACAGATCCGCCAAGGGAGAGGTGGGGGTCCAGCAGCGCTGAGACCCCTGAGACCTCTAGACCACTGGCGGTCCAAGTCTCTGTCCGACTAAAATAAAAAAATCTTCTGAGGAGCTGCTTCCAGCAGCGACTATCCTCTGTGACCTCAAATTTTAGACTGGAGAGCTGGAGTAGGAGGAGCCCTATATGCTGGAGGGGCCGGTCAACACTTTTTTAATCTGAGGTGTTTCTATCCTATGTGGGCTCCGCCTACCCACTAGTAATGACTAGTGTATCTCCCTTCCTTCATCTGCTGCTGAAAAGTGAAACTCATATATTATATACAGTTATTACAAACAGAGTGATCTATTTCAAGTGTTTATATCTGTTAATATTTATCATTATGGCGTACAGCCAATGAAAACCCAAAAGTCATTATCTCAGTAAATTGGAATACTTCATAACACCAGCTTGAAAAATTATTTCAAAATCCGAAATGTTGGCCTACTTAAATTTATGTATGTAGGGGACTTGTGAAATTATATGCATGACATAAGGAATGACATATGCAAGATGCTCGCCTGACATTTGCCAACTCTTATGGGTCAGAATCTGAGAAATTTTATATACGCAGATGTGATCAAACCCTAAACTGAAATTTGTTTCCAGACTTTAGCTTTTCTGTTAATCACTGTACTAATATTTGGCTCTATAATCTTTATTTCTGAAAACTGATTTACATCTGTGTGGAATGGAATCAACTAACAAATGTTCCCGTCCAAGATGACTGACTAAATTCCACAGTTCTTTTGCACTCTTAGGTGTTCTTTCAAAAACAGCATTTATATGTCACTCCACAAATATTCAATCGGATTGTGGTTTGTGGATTGGGAAGGCCACTGCATAGCATCAATCTTGTTGGTCTGAAACCGGGACGTTACCTGCTTGCTTATGTCTTTGGGGTCACCGTCCTGCTAAAACATCAATTTCAAAGGCATTTCTTTTTTAGCAAATGGCAACATGACCTCTTCCAGTATTTTGATATATTTAAATTGGTCCATGGTGCCTGGTATGTGATAAATGATCCCAACACTATAGTATGAGAAAAATCCCGAAACAATTATGCTTGCACATCCAAGTTTTACAGTCTTCACAATGTACTGTGACTTGAATTTAGTGTTTTCACAACAAACTGCAGCCTTTAGATACAATAAGAACAATCTTGCTCTCATCTGTCTATAAAATGTTGCGCCACTTCTCTTTAGGCCAGTCAATGTGCTCTTTGGCAAACTGTAACCATTCAACAAGTCTTGTTTTCAGCAATTGTACTTTACGAGGGTTTCTTGCAAATAGTTTGGCTTCACGTAGGCATCCTTTGATGGTTGCAGGACTCAGGTAACTAAAGATCTTCTTGGATGTTTCTTTGCCATTCTTGTGATTCTGGTAGTATTTCTTTTAATACCACGTGTTTTGTGCTTTATTGTCATTTAAAGCACTGGAAATCTTTTAAGCTAAGCAGCCAATTATTTTCTGTCCTTGTTTATATGTTATCCCGCCTTCAATTGACTTCTTGATCAAAGTTCTTTTTCCTTTGGTACAATGTCTGGAGCAACCTATTTTACTCACTGAGCAAGGGCTAAAAGCCAGCAAGATTTGCTGCCCCCCTTCTTTAAATAAGGGTCATAGTTGACACGTTTCTTCACAGAATGAATGACCTCACTAATTGAACTCCCCACTGCTATTAATTAGAACACCCCCTTTCATTAAATGAGTCAATTACATCCAATTAGCAGTGTGCATGATATGACTGTTGATTATGTTGGATGCCCATTACTCGCCTATACCTAGCCACGATTTTTTTCTGCCAAAAACAGTAAACACATACATGATTTTAGATGCCTATTATTTTGCACATAATTGTATATTTTCTAAATTTTTGTTTCTGTTGAATGGCATTAAGTTATAATTGCAAGTTTCACTTGGTTTTATTCTTTTTGCTGCCATGGGCATTAGTACTTGCCCCGTTCACTGCGTCCACCTCCCAGCTCGGCTTCTATATACATAGGTCTGTTTTAGGAAAGCATGTGATGTGATCGATGTCGCTATGTCACCATGCCCTCTTTTTTGTAGTTGTTTATATATTTGAAGTAGGACCGGGGTGTTCAGGATTTGCTCACAACATAATCATTTACATGATGAGCATGACATCAAGGGCTGCCAGCAAGCTGATTGAGCACTCAATATATATAAGGATTGTCCTTAAGTGATGATGCCACCCCTTAAAAATGGTGGCACCAAAATGCGCATTGGGTTTGATGCCATCAAATGGACTTCAGGAGCTAATTGGTATAAGTGCATCATGATTTTCTTTAGGTGTCTTCATTGTTTCACTCTGCACTTTATGGTTGGTGTCATTTATATGATTACAGTGGACATAGGCTGGTAAACCAAAATGAGATACAAGTGTATTCAGTGTACAAAATATGCAGATGTAGGTTAGTGTGGTTCAACCAAGTGGCTATAGATATCGCCACCAACAGTTAAAAAGTGACATTTGTCCAAAATAGATAAAATTCAGGGGATCAAATTGCCCAAGGATGTCCCCCGATCAGCCACAGAGAAATTGCTTTTTCCTAAGTATGTGTGACATAGGTTCCAGTGAATAATGCAAGTAGAGTACTTACTGGTATCAGTTGTACAGATCCAAATTCGGCGTTGCGCTTGAACCAAGGTCCTGTTCGAGGTAAGTCCATTGAGGGAGCGCCCTCTCATGAATGCCCCTATCCTATGCCTGTCATGAGATGTTGAAACGGCAGCGCAATCTGACAGTAAGCGCTGCTACTAGGCTGCGGCATGAGCAGGGGGCGGGTAAGGTGTGACATTACTGCCAAAAAGGCTACAGAACCTTGTTGTGGCCACAAACCAACTCGATTCAAAGGAGATGTGGTCCTTCTTCCTCGGGGTGGCCCGCCCAGTTAAATCAGGTTTAAATAGACTTGCTCATTGAATTGCACTAGTTTCAGAACAGAAGGTACCAGAATTCTTGTTCTTCTCCCGACAAAAAATGCAATAAGTTAATCAATTTCAGTAGTCATACACTATCACCTGTAGATTTAGATGTTCTGAAGAGAAGTCTTACTTTTTGTCCTGAAATTAATTTTAATCTATTCACAGCAACTAAAGATCTTCACCTTATCGCACAATCTCTAACGTTTCATGATCAAAATGTCCAAAATCTATTTCCAACTGAACCAGAACAGAAAGCTTTAAACATACTTGAAGAACTTGCCCTCGACCAAAATATCACTGAAGGAGGCAAGATTCTACCCAGTATTGCTCCAAGATCCAAAAAATGTTCCACTTTCTCTTCTTGTTCAAATAGTGCTGATTTAACAAAAATTCCTCAAAAAAAATCAATTACGATAACCTATGTAGGGAGGAGCGCAAAAGCCGTAATAAATTAAAAATTCTTGATGACGTAATCTTTTAACCTGCAGATAATGGAGGCAACATTGTTATATGGCTCAAAACCATGTATGAGGTTGAGGCATTTTGACACTTTAAAAATAAGAAGTGTTATAGGAAACTGACCTACAATCCCCTTACATCCTTTTCATCATAGCTTTCCTACATTCTAAAACCAGCAAAGGATAGCAGGATTATTGCTAAAGAATTACAATCAGCCCTTGAGTACAGTGAACCAACGATTCTGACATCATACTTTTTACCTAAAATTCCTAAATATTCGGAGGCACCTCCTGGAAGACCAATTATTTCGGGTAATGTCAACTACCTTGAAAATGTGAGCAAATACATTGATACAAAACTTCAACGTTTAGTGGTTGAAGTGTTAGTGGTTTAGTATTACACTGACAGTAACACTCTTTTGGTAACAAGTCACATTGAGTCCTTGTATATTAATATTAAACATAGATGGTTTAAGGACTACTAAGTTTTTCTTACAAACTTTGAACATGTCTCCCTCAATGGTAGAATTTACTGTGCAACTTCTAGAATACAGTCTCACACATAATTTTCTCACTTTCAAGGGGCCCTACTACCTGCAGCTCCAGGGCACAGACATTGGGGCTACTTTCACACCCTCATATGCCAGCCTATTTTTGACGCTGAGGGAGAGGGACCTCTTCCTGTCAGATCAGTATGCGCGGATGAACCACGTTCTATTTGGGAGCGGTACATCGACGACATGTTCTTGATCTGGCAGGACACGGTGGATGAACTACACAAATCTATGTCTTTTCGGAACTCCAATGACAAAAATATACAGCTAACATACCATTTTGATCCTATAACTAGTGATTTTTGGATATTAAAACTTAGAGATTCTACCAACATGTTACAGATGATCATTTACAGGAAACCCACATCTGTTAATGCATTATTACATTCCTCTTCATCTCATCCTGCATCCCTAATTAGATCTATCATTCATATTCTAATACTAATCATCCCACTATACCACCAATGAATACAGGTACCAGTTTCAAAAAGATACAATTTGGTGTCCTTGATGAATATAATGCAACACCTGTACAGAACATCTCGGATACTTCCTTGGTATTTCAACGTATACCAACACAAATTCTACACAATACACCGCTATCTCATGCCACACTACGAGCAATCACAGGTTGAAGGAAGTATCTTGTCTGGACAACACCTTGACTCAAGAAGACACTTGTCCTAATACCACAAAACGGCGATAGTGTTCATCTTGGTGATGTTAGTACTATTGAGATGGGAGGGGTATTCCTATTTCAATTAGATATTCCCAGCTTTCAGTGTTGGCAGAAGATACCAACACACCCAATTCACTAGGTGAATGCACACCTAGTAGCACTCGGGTTGTTAACATCAGAAATTCCAATCCTGAAATACCCACCAACAGCAAGGAATACCAAGGAAGTTGTAAGAAAGCGACCAAAACCAAACAGGTGAGGCACACAAATGATCAACCTAACTTGGGCAATACCACCAGGAACACTAGCATCAGAAAAATTTGTGGGAACAAAACAAATAGATACATAGGGAGTTCTATTGCCAGAAACAAAGTGACAAGACCATATTTAGAATTCAAATTCAACTGGGATTTTTTCAGGGCAAGAGAACATAGAACAACAAAGGTAAAAGAGGGCAGAAA
>JARQOD010000005.1:273582475-273972809 GCA_033576555.1 Oophaga sylvatica
TGGGAGTGAGTGGGAAAATTGTGTGGGATTTGGTGCACCCACTGCTGGATAAAGGTTATCACCTTTACACCGATAACTTTTATTCCAGCGTCCCACTCTACAAATCCCTCTCTGCGCGAGGTACCGCAGCTTGCGGTACGTCCGCAAAAATCAGAGAGGCCTCCCGAAGACGCTACTTGGGCAGATGCTCAGAAAGGGTGAGAGCAGAGCCCAATGTAGCGACCACCTGTTGGTGGTCAAGTACAAGGACAAGAGGGATGTCCTTCTCTTGACCACCATACATGGTGATGGCAGCGCCCTCAGCACTGTACGGGGTACCTCTACACAGGTCCGCAAACCGGACTGTGTACTGGGGTACAATAAATACATGGGGGGTGTTGATCTCTCTGATCAACTCCTCCAACCGTACAGTGCTTTGAGAAAGGCCAAGGTGTGGTACAAGAAGCTGTCCGTGCACATCGTCCAAATGGCAATGCTCAACGCTTTCCTGCTGTCACGATGTGCACGCAACAGCGATACGACGTACCTTCAGTTCCAGGAGGTAGTGGTTAAGGCCCTGATGTTTGGCGCTCAGGAAACAGCGGGCCCCAGTACTTCTGGAACTGAAGGTGCTCGTATCATACCAGGTCAGCATTTCCCGGGGGTGGTCCCGCCAACTGGAAGCAAAGGTAAGCCGCAAAAAAGGTGCCGAGTGTGTTACAAAAGGGGAATACGCAAGGACACCACTTACCAATGCGACACCTGCCCCGAAAAACCTGGCCTGTGTATGAAGGATTGTTTCAAATTGTACCACACCTCAATGCACTACTAATTTACTTTACAGGAAAGATTAGTTCCAGAAGGGGGGCACATTTAGAAAAGTTCCTTGGGAGTCTACTTTCCAAAATTATGTCACTTGTGGGTTTTTTTTTTTACTGTTTAGGCACATCAGGAGCTCTGCAAACGGAACATGACGCCCGCAGACCATTCCATCAGTCTGCATTCCAAAACGTCACGACTTCCCTTCTGAGCCCCGACTTGTGCCCAAACAGTTTTTTCCCACATATGGGGAAACCAATTTTGGTTTGGAAAAGTCAAACGGCGCTCCTTCCCTTTCAAGCCCTGCCGTGCGCCCAAACAGTGGTTCCCCCCCACATATGGGGTATCAGCGTACTCAGGACAAATTGGACAACAATTTTTGGTGTCCAATTTCTCCTCTTACCCTTGGGAAAATAAAAAATTGGGGACTAAAACATCATTTTTGTGAGGATAAAAGTAGGATTTTTTATTTTTACACCTGGGCATTATAAACTTTAGTGAAACACTTGGGGGTTCAAAATGCTCACCACACACCTAGGTAAGTTCCTTAGGGGGTCTAGTTTCCAAAATGGGGTCACTTGTGGGGGTTTCCACTGTTTAGGCACATGAGGGGCTCTGCTAACGGAACATGACGCCCGCAGACCATTCCATCAAAGTCTGCATTCCAAAACGTCACTGCTTCCCTTCTGCGCCCTGCCATGCGCCCAAACAGTGGTTCCCCCCAACATATGGGGTATCAGCGTACTCAGGACAAATTGGACAACAACTTTTGTGGTCCAATTTCTCCTGTTACCCTTGGGAAAATAAAAAATTGGGGACTAAAACATCATATTTGTGGAAATTTTTTTTTTTTTTTTATTCACGCCAGGGCATTATAAACTTTAGTGAAACACTTGGGGGTTCAAAATGCTCACCACACACCTAGATAAGTCCATTAGGGGGTCTAGTTTCCAAAATGGGGTCACTTGTGGGGGTTTCCACTGTTTAGGCACATGAGGGGCTCTGCTAACGGAACATGACGCCCGCAGACCATTCCATCAAAGTCTGCATTCCAAAACGTCACTGCTTCCCTTCTGCGCCCTGCCATGCGCCCAAACAGTGGTTCCCCCCAACATATGGGGTATCAGCGTACTCAGGACAAATTGGACAACAACTTTTGTGGTCCAAGTTCTCCTGTTACCCTTGGGAAAATAAAAAATTGGGGACTAAAACATCATATTTGTGGAAATTTTTTTTTTTTTTTTTATTCACGCCAGGGCATTATAAACTTTAGTGAAACACTTGGGGGTTCAAAGTGCTCACCACACACCTAGATAAGTTCCTTAGGGGGTCTAGTTTCCAAAATGGGGTCACATGTGGGGGGTTTCCACTGTTTAGGCACATCAGGGGCTCTGCTAACGGAACATGACGCCCGCAGACCATTCCATCAAAGTCTGCATTCCAAAACGTCACTGCTTCCCTTCCGAGCCCTGCCGTGTGCCCAAACAGTGTATCCCCCCAACATATGGGGTATCAGCGTACTCAGGACAAATTGGACAACCACTTTTGGGGTCCAATTTCTCCTCTTACCCTTGGGAAAATAAAAAATTGGGGACTAAAACATCACTTTTGTGGAAAAAAAAAAAATATTTTTTTTTTCACGCCAGGGCATTATAAACGTTAGTGAAACACTTGGGGGTTCAAAGTGCTCACCACACACCTAGATAAGTTCCTTAGGGGGTCTAGTTTCCAAATGGGGTCACATGTGGGGGGTTTCCACTGTTTAGGCACATCAGGGGCCCTCCAAACGCGACATGGCGTCCGTTCGCAATTCCAGCCAATTTTGGTTTGGAAAAGTCAAACGGCGCTCCTTCCCTTTCAAGCCCTGCCGTGCGCCCAAACAGTGGTTCCCCCCCACATATGGGGTATCAGCGTACTCAGGACATGTTGGACAACAACTTTTGGTGTCCAATTTCTCCTCTTACCCTTGGGAAAATAAAAAATTGGGGACTAAAACATCATACTTGTGGAAAAAATATGATTTTTTTTCTTCACGGCTCTACATTACAAACTTGCGTGAAGCACTTGAGGGTTCAAAGTGCTCACCACACATCTAGATAAGTTCCTTAGGGGGTCTAGTTTCCAAAATGGGGTCACATGTGGGGGGTTTCCACTGTTTAGGCACATCAGGGGCCCTCCAAACGCGACATGGCGTCCGTTCGCAATTCCAGCCAATTTTGGTTTGGAAAAGTCAAACGGCGCTCCTTCCCTTTCAAGCCCTGCCGTGCGCCCAAACAGTGGTTCCCCCCACATATGGGGTATCAGCGTACTCAGGACATGTTGGACAACAACTTTTGTGGTCCAATTTCTCCTCTTACCCTTGAGAAAATAAAAATTTGGGGACTAAAACATCATGTTTGTGGAAAAAATATGATTTTTTTTCTTCACGGCTCTACATTACAAACTTGCGTGAAGCACTTGAGGGTTCAAAGTGCTCACCACACATCTAGATAAGTTCCTTAGGGGGTCTAGTTTCCAAAATGGGGTCACATGTGGGGGGTTTCCACTGTTTAGGCACATCAGGGGCCCTCCAAACGCGACATGGCGTCCGTTCGCAATTCCAGCCAATTTTGGTTTGGAAAAGTCAAACGGCGCTCCTTCCCTTTCAAGCCCTGCCGTGCGCCCAAACAGTGGTTCCCCCCACATATGGGGTATCAGCGTACTCAGGACATGTTGGACAACAACTTTTGTGGTCCAATTTCTCCTCTTACCCTTGGGAAAATAAAAATTTGGGGACTAAAACATCATGTTTGTGGAAAAAATATGATTTTTTTTCTTCACGGCTCTACATTACAAACTTGCGTGAAGCACTTGAGGGTTCAAAGTGCTCACCACACATCTAGATAAGTTCCTTAGGGGGTCTAGTTTCCAAAATGGGGTCACATGTGGGGGGTTTCCACTGTTTAGGCACATCAGGGGCCCTCCAAACGCGACATGGCGTCCGTTCGCAATTCCAGCCAATTTTGGTTTGGAAAAGTCAAACGGTGCTCCTTCCCTTTCGAGCCCTACCGTGCGCCCAAACAGTGGTTCCCCCCCACATATGGGGTATCAGCGTACTCAGGACATGTTGGACAACAACTTTTGTGGTCCAATTTCTCCTCTTACCCTTGGGAAAATAAAAATTTGGGGACTAAAACATCATGTTTGTGGAAAAAATATGATTTTTTTTCTTCACGGCTCTACATTACAAACTTGCATGAAGCACTTGAGGGTTCAAAGTGCTCACCACACATCTAGATAAGTTCCTTAGGGGTCTAGTTTCCAAAATGGGGTCATATGTGGGGGGTTTCCACTGTTTAGGCACATCAGGGGCCCTCCAAACGCGACATGGCGTCCGTTCGCAATTCCAGCCAATTTTGGTTTGGAAAAGTCAAACGGCGCTCCTTCCCTTTCAAGCCCTGCCGTGCGCCCAAACAGTGGTTCCCCCCCACATATGGGGTATCAGCGTACTCAGGATAAGTTGGACAACAACTTTTGTGGTTCAATTTCTCCTCTTACCCTTGGGAAAATAAAAATTTGGGGACTAAAACATCATGCTTGTGGAAAAAATATGATTTTTTTTCTTCACGGCTCTACATTACAAACTTGCGTGAAGCACTTGAGGGTTCAAACTACTCACCACACATCTAGATAAGTTCCTTAGGGGGTCTAGTTTCCAAAATGGGGTCACATGTGGGGGGTTTCCACTGTTTAGGCACATCGGGGCCTCTCCAAACGCGACATGGCGTCCGTTCTCAATTCCAGCCAATTTTGGTTTGGAAAAGTCAAACTGCGCTCCTTCCATTCCGAGCTCTGCCGTGTGCCCAAACAGTGGTTTTCCCTCACATATGGGGTATCAGCGTACTCAGGACATGTTGGACAACAACTTTATCAGTCCTTTTTCTCTTTTTTCCCTTGTGAAAATAAAAAAAATGTTTGTAAAAGATCATTTTTGTGACTAAAAAGTAAAATGTTAATTTTTTCCTTCCATGTTGCTTCAGCTCCTGTGAAGCACCTGAAGGGTTAATAAACTTCTTGAATGTGGTTTTGAGTACCTTGAGGGGTGTAGTTTTTAGAATGGTGTCACTTTTGGGTATTTTCTGCTATATAGACCCCTCAAAGTGACTTCAAATATGAGGTGGTCCCGAAAAAAAATGGCTTTGTAAATTTTGTTGTAAAAATGAGAAATCGCTGGTCAACTTTTAACCCTTATAATTTCCTAACAAAAAAAAATTTTGTTTCCAAAATTGTGCTGATGTAAAGTAGACATGTGGGAAATGTTATTTCTTAACTATTTTGTGTGACATTTTTCTCTGTTTTAAGGGAATAAAAATTCAAAGTTTGAAAATTGCAAAATTTTCAAAATTTTTGCCATATTTGCGTTTTCTTTCATAAATAAATGCAAGTTATATGGAAGAAATTTTACCACTATCATGAAGTACAATATGTCACGAGAAAACAATCTCAGAATCGCGAAGATCCGTTGAAGCGTTCCAGAGTTATAACCTCATAAAGAGACAGTGGTCAGAATTGTAAAAATTGTCCCGGTCATTAACGTGCAAACCACCCTTGGGGGTGAAGGGGTTAAACTTCTTTTGTATTAAAGTGTGTGTGTTTGATTTTTCTTTCATACAATAGGATTAATAATTGATAGTTGTCTAATTGACAGCTCTCAATTATTAACCTGGCTTAAAGTCACCTTTCAATTGCAAGGTGGTTTTAACCCCTTATTAACCCATTCGCCACCACTATAGGGCAATGGGAATAGACGGGCAAAGTGCCAGAAAGGGCTAATCTAATTAGAGATTTGCCCTTTCTGGGGTGTCTGGGGGCAGATGTTAGTAGCCAGGGGGGGGGCACAAAAAAAAGGTACCCTCCCTAGGCTATTATTATCTGCCCCCACTCGCTTGCTTTGTCTGTCTGGTGGAGAAAATACAGCGGGAGCCCACGCATTTTTTTTTCAACGAATTTACACCTTTAATTAACCCCTACATGTCTGAAATTTTGCACACATACACTTATGTAATTGTAAGTTAAAACCATATATCAAAATACATGAAATGACATGGTTAACTGTGTGGAAACAATGTATCATTTCATGTCGGCTTCTGTGATTTCACAAAAGCCGGCAATTGAATTAGCGGCTATTACAGTATGTAGAAGTGTATGAACTATAAATATATATATATGTATGTGTCAGAATGACATGTATGTATATATATATATATATATATATATATATATATATACAGTTAGGTCCATATATATTTGGACAGAGACAACATTTATCTAATTTTGGTTCTAGACATTACCACAATGAATTTGAAACAAAACAATTCAGATGCAGTTGAAGTCCAGACTTTCAGCTTTCATTTGAGGGTATCCACATTAAAATTGGATGAAGGGTTTAGGAGTTTCAGCTCCTTAACATGTGCCACCCTGTTTTTAAAGGGACCAAAAGTAATTGGACAAATGACTCCAAGGCTATTTCATGGACAGGTGTGGGCAATCTCTTTGTTATGTCATTCTCAATTAAGCAGATGAAAGGGCCGGAGTTGATTTGAGGTGTGGTGTTTGCATTTGGAAGGTTTTGCTGTGAAGGAAACATGCGGTCACAGGAGCTCTCCATGCAGGTGAAACAAGCCATCCTTAAGCTGCAAGAACAGAAAAAAACCCATCCAAGAAATTGCTACAACATTAGAAGTGGCAAAATCTACAATTTGGTACATCCTGAGAAAGAAAGAAAGCACTGGTGAACTCATCAATCCAAAAAGACCTGTGAGCCCACGGAAGACAACAGTGGTGGATGATCGCCGCATACTTTCTTTGGTGAAGAAGAACCCGTTCACAACATCAACTGAAGTCCAGAACACTCTCAGTGAAGTAGGTGTATCTGTCTCTAAGTCAACAGTAAAGAGAAGACTCCATGAAAGTAAATACAAAGGGTTCACATCTAGATGCAAACCATTCATCAATTCCAAAAATAGACAGGCCAGAGTTAAATTTGCTAAAAAACACCTCCAGAAGCCAGCTCAGTTCTGGAAAAGTATTCTATGGACAGATGAGACAAAGATCAACCTGTACCAGAATGATGGGAAGCCAAAAGTTTGGAGAAGTAAGGGAACGGCACATGATCCAAGGCACACCACATCCTCTGTAAAACATGGTGGAGGCAACGTGATGGCATGGGCATGCATGGCTTTCAATGGCACTGGGTCACTTGTGTTTATTGATGACATAACAGCAGACAAGAGTAGCCGGATGAATTCTGAAGTGTACCAGGATATACTTTCAGCCCAGATTCAGCCAAATGCTGCAAACTTGATTGGACGGCGCTTCATAGTACAGATGGATAATGACCCCAAGCATACAGCCAAAGCTACACAGGAGTTCATGAGTGCAAAAAAGTGGAACATTCTTCAATGGCCAAGTCAATCACCAGATCTTAACCCAATTGAGCATGCATTTCACTTGCTCAAATCCAGACTTAAGAGGGAAAGACCCACAAACAAGCAAGACCTGAAGGCTGCGGCTGTAAAGGCCTGGCAAAGCATTAAGAAGGAGGAAACCCAGCGTTTGGTGATGTCCATGGGTTCCAGACTTAAGGCAGTGATTGCCTCCAAAGGATTCGCCACAAAATATCGAAAATAAAAATATTTTGTTTGGGTTATGTTTATTTGTCCAATTACTTTTGACCTAATAAAATGTGGAGTGTTTGTAAAGAAATGTGTACAATTCCTACATTTTCTAACACATATTTTTGTTCAACCCTTCAAATTAAACGTTACAATCTGCACTTGAATTCTGTTGTAGAGGTTTCATTTCAAATCCAATGTGGTGGCATGCAGAGCCCAACTCGCGAAAATTGTGTCACTGTCGAAATATTTCTGGCCCTGACTGTATATATATATGTATTCTATGTGTATGTATCTAGTGTTTTGTGAGCTGTCAGTGTGATTTTACAGTAGCCGGGGATGAATTGCCGGCTTTTCAAAGGAGACTGGTGCGTATAAATCGGACAGCACGTGCATGGTGCGAGTGCTGTGCGTTTTTTAATCGCACCCATTGACTTGCATTGGCGATTATCATGCCAAAATCGCATCAAATCGCAGCATGCTGCGATTTTTTTCTCACACCAATCTCTGATGAGAAAAAAATCGCAAATGAGAACTCACCTATTGAATAACATTGGTCAGATTTGAATCCGATTTTTTTTCGTCTGATTATCATCCGTTTTCGGCGCCAGTGAGTATGAGCCCTAAGGCTACAGAGCGGCTGCAGCAGTAACATGCTTGTGGTCAAAATATCATCAATTACAGACCGGCAGGAGCAGAAGAGCAGCATTGATAGAGGAATTAGTTAGGTGAAAGTGGTTTCAAATAAATCTTGATCTACTCTATTTTACCTGGAATTCTGCAAGTTTTGTTCCCTGGAAGGCACACTCTTCTCCCTCCTAAAGTAATGTTTGGTGATTTTCTTTAAAAAGTTTCCCTGTACAGTATATTAATTTGTAGAAACTTATGGGAAGATGATCAATGTGAAAAAGTGACATTTAGATAGGCAGTGATAAATATTGTGGCGTTCCTACTTGATAAAACAGATTTAAGTATTTATCGCCTTTGTAAATAACAACATAAGCAAAAAATAACAAGTTTCACTTTTTTTATTTCAAAATTTGAAGCAAGGTTTAAAACAGGCAAAACCAGACAATGATGTTGTGTCCTATACAAAGAAAACAATATTTAAAGCATCCTTTTGTTCAAACTGTGGAGATCTCAAGAAAAGTACATTAAATTAAATAAAAAAGGTCTTTAAGAAAATGATGGACAAAAGCAACTTGTTTTCTTATACATGGACAAATTGGTGAGAAAACACAAAAGGTGTGTTCCTTGATCTGACGGTTCTTGCTTGCGCACCTTTCAAAAATAAAGTCTTTTCAAAGTCTGTAATGCAATGCTTTGGGTTTTCTGGACTTTCATGTAAGATTAAGAGTAGATGCTTTTAGTCTTTGATGCACACTTTGGGAAGAAGCAATCTTTGTACATGTAAGACAGTTGCAATGCCCGTGTGCAAAAATTTGCTTTGTGTGTGGAAACGTCCTTATTGCAAATATGTAACATGAGCGGGTTCTTAGGCTTTCCCCTGTCTGAGATGAAGTCTTTCTGCTTCAGAGAGAATTCTCCTTCAGTTTACAACTCGTGGGATTTTGGGAGGAGGTGGAGGCATAAGCTCAGCATCAGGATCCATTGGATTTCTTTGACTTTGCCCTTGATTTGCTCCCGTGCATCGATCGATGAATTCAAATAGTATTTCCTTTGTTACTGGATACTTAATGCTGTTACATACAGCTAGAAAGAAAAAAGTGGAGGAAGATAAGTCACATTTATCAAGTATTACACATACACAGAAGCATTTTAACAAGGCTGGTGTCAGTTGTAGGAAGAATAGGCATTGTAAATATGTGTACCCTGAATATATAGCAATACTGAACCTATAAATATTCCCAGGAAAAAAGATTCATGCCAAAATAAGCATAAAAGATTATTCAAAAAAGGTTTAAAAGAATAATATTTGACAAAAGGTGCCTCACTGAAAGGGAAATACTATATAATGTGCCTGGATGAACCAAGTTAAATTTTTGGGACAATCAATGTGGTCAAGAATACTGTATAAATAGGAGGGCTAAAATTCACCCAATAAGTGTGTCCCGAGATAAACCCTATAAAGCCCACCAAGTCCCAGAGTTAAGGATCTATACAGTAACAGTTTGCACATTTTTTGCAATTTCTCCACAGTTGGATTTTTTTTTACCCATTTTCCAATACTCTCTACGGTAAAATAGTATCAATCAAAACTACAACTCATCCCGCATATAAATTAGCCCTCATACGGCCATATTGACGGAAAAATAAAAAAAATTATGGATCTTGGAAGAAGGAGAGTGAAAAACTAAAGCACAAAAACGGAAAATCACAAGGTCATGAAGGGGTTAAGGAGGACTTGCCACCAGTTTGAGCATGTTAAACTGGCAACATCATGGAATAGTGGCTGCAGAGATAAGTAGAACAGTTTTTATTTTTTAATTTTTCCTCTCCGTTTTGGAAAGATTAGCTTGTAAAGTCTAGGTTATAATTTATGATAAACCCTTCTAGGCATTACCAAAACCCATCTCAGAGTGACTGTTGTGAGATGTGACCTGGAAGTGTTTGTAGTGATACATAACTCAGCTCTACTCAGGATGTTGAGGTAGAGACCTTGATTCTGATTCCAGTGATGTATCACTTGCTGAGATGCTTGCTGTAGTTTTGATAAAATCATTATCTTCTGCAGATCTAGGAGTTCCTTGAATGCAGAGCTCTGTATAACCCCGCCTACAACACTGATTGACAGCTTTCTGTGCACTGTGCATAAGCAGAAAGCTGCCAATCAGTGGTGGGGTTATACAGAGCTCATGATGTGGAGGACTACTAATATAGAATCTGATAAAACAGTGATCTCATCACAACTACTGCATCACAGTAAGTGACATATCACCGGAATCAGTGTCTTTGCCTCTACAGCTCAGCTGCATGCTCTTAGAATAAAATAAGAAACTAGTTCTGAATTGAAAAAGTAAGTTAATGTGTATGCAAAATGTAAATGCATATTAACACATGACCATTACACAGAGAAAACCAAAAACAAGACACAAAAAACAAATATCCTAAAATAAAATAAATAAAAAAAATTTTTTTGATCAAAATTATGTTTACCAAATATCCTTATAATCATTGCTACCTTCTTGCATTTTTTGCAAAAATTTTTTTTATTTTATTTTAGTATATTTGTTTTTTTGTTTGTCTCTTATTTAGTTCTTAGTGCATTTTGTGCATATAAGGGTGTGACCGCCCTGTTTCTGAGCTGAGAAATCCATCCTGTCTGGCCTATGCTTCAACTGGTGGGTTCAGTCTCTCTGTCCTTGTTCACATTTACGTCACTTGACAAGTGGAAAGATCTTTAATACTAGAGTAGGACTGTCCCACAAAGGGTTGCCTTGACGTGGCGGGATGGCTTGTACATTCTTTTGATCAAAATTATGTTTACCAAATACCCTTATAATCATTACTACCTTCATGCAGTTTTTGCAAAAAAATTTTTATTTATTTTATTTTAGGATATTTGTTTTTTTGTGCCTGGTATGCTCTTAGAATAAGTAGCAAAAACCTGGTGACATTATGCTAATCTGGAATACAATTTGATTGGTTGCTACAGGAAAGTGCTTTATAAATCAGAATTCTAAATAAATCAGTATATAGAAAAGAGCGATCACTTAATGTGCAGATAAGTGTAGAAAATAAAGGTGGAATCTGGTAAAGTATGAGATGTAATGAAGATGAGGCTAGACACTGGTCCGTCTTTTATAAATTGTACTCACCCAAAGCAGTGTCATAGGCGTTTGGAAAGCTTTTATCAACTCTTTCCCGCATGAAGACCCAGGAATTGTTCTCAAACTTGCACTCTATGATTTTATTGTCATATTGTTTTAAGTCTCTTGTCACCTGTTCAGAAATGATGAGAAAGAATATACTTATAGATGGAAATTCACCATTACAACGTAATCTCTCCGCAGCTTCTAAGTCATCATAAAAACAGAACGTAGCTGCAGGGGAAAATCAGCTTTAAACCTTGAAAGCAGAAAAGAAACGTGGCATGTAAAAGCTCAGCACTGAGTGGTCTACGGCTGCACGCCTGATGGACATTATTTTAAATGGACGTGATTTAGGATTTGAAGAAAGGAAACAGATTATATTTTACAAATTCTGTCTACGCTTAACTGGTTTACAACAATCTATGGTTTGCTAAACAGGATAAAAAGGCAGAACTGCGCTTCTACATTATTGTCTAAAAATAGGAAGAAGATTCGGCAGTTGTGGCACTTGACCATAGCAATTAATCTGTATTATTAGCCATCTATATATACTTCAACGTGCAGTGATTAGCAAACTGGGAGAGCACATTCTCTGCCGAAAAAGCTAGAATCAGTCTATGCAGCGAACCATATAAATCTTCCCGTACAAATTAGCTGATCATAAGTTTTAACACAAGCATGTTACACCATACACCCCAAGAGGAAAAACTACACTGATCAGATATCTGAAAGACCTGGAGTGTTTATCCTACAGAAAATGTCACAGAGTGTTCACAGAATCGTGGTTACAACCCTATGTAACATTGCTTTTATCATAGGGAACATTAACGACTGCAACTTGTGAATCCTCACGGCATGCGCACTGCACGCTATGAGGATTCTCCGCTGCTGGGAGCGGCGCTCATGTGACTGCAAGCACACAATTTATATACTAACAGCAGAATTATGACCAGACATGTCCGGCGGCTTCGCTCAATACTTTTGCATTGAACAAGGCCTTGCATGTCTAGTCTGCACATGTATGCAAATCATATACTTGTGGACGCGCCCGCCGCTCCCTACACCGGCATCAAGTGACTGCAGACTTGTAGCTGAAGGCCTGAAAACCTCTTCAGCTACAAATTCTAAAAGTGAAGAATACACTAAAGAAAACATTGACATTGTGCAGAGTAAGTAAAGTTTTTCTTTTTAGAAAATAAGCCGAGCATTGTGGGCCCAAATATTCGGAGTTACTAAAGCCCTGTTCACATACACTTTGGACATTCAATCGAAGGGAACCAGTGTCGGCTGAACATCTCGCTGAAACATTTGCAATTGTATACCTACAGATGTGCTATGCTAATATACAATCGATTGCATCTGAAATTGACTCCCATAAACTTTGTGCAGCTGGATTTGCAGTGTGTAGTAGACTACCCTTCACTACAGGTGAGCACTTGCCTACAAAATGAGCAAACATTGAACAAAAGGACACTTCTTGAAATTTCCAAACACATTCAGCTAATGGAAGTCTATGGGCCCCGTTAGTCATACATATCTGTAGAGATCTGAGCATACACGCTGAATCTGTGGCAAAATGCTAAGTGAACCAAGCCTTATTGAGAAATTAATAAATGATTACTACAAATAACTCCGGCTGGAAAGTAGATTTGTAAATGAGTAAACTTACAGCCGGCCACACACTACTTGGCATAAAAAAATACAAAATGCAACGGCATTAATATACGTCCTCACTGTACTGTTAATAGTTCCATCTCAGCATGTGAGGCCCACTTATGAACAATTAAGCTTATCGGCTTACAGCTTCATTTGCTTATCACGTGGCCAAGCTAATTAGGAACACAATGGATCCACTAAAATTTTTATTAATTAGGCTGTGTGATCTCTTTCTTTCAAATGGTAAGAAATGCAGACTGTGGCTTCCATAGAGAGGGATGCAGTCCGCAGGAGATGAGGCGGCTTCCAGCTGCGGCCGAGGTCATGACCAGGGACAATCCCTACAGAATGTGAACACTGTGTGCGGTTAGTTATTTACTCCATCGTACACAGAGCTGTCATGTCATACAATATTACACATTATAAAGTCTTCCATACTCCAGGGGAAATAACCCCAGATGTACTATACCAGAGCCAATTTCCTTAAGAGCAAAGCGTTTGCCATAGGAACAGTTCAATTACTATTTCAATGCTGCAAAATTTCCTGTTAGACACCCACTCAGGAAAATTTCACTCACAATACAATTATATTTTTGTACTTTGGAATAAAATGTAGTGGACAAGAACCTATGTACAAAGTGTGTCCTTCATAAAACAATACTTGTTGCTCTACATCCTTTCTCTGAATTTCTGAAATGAAATAGCGAGTACATTCTCTACATAGCACTCCACAGAAGCCGTCACTGCAAAGCAATGGATAACACATAGACGACTTATCACATTCCCGGAATACAACAGCAGAGAGTACGGTACAGTAATTCTCCATTTCTACGATTCCAGCACCTTGCCTAAAACTTGTGCCGTGAATGACCCTGCCATGAAACACGCAAATAGTGCAGGCGATGGACTGAAGCACACAACAGATGGTGACCGGTCACGATTCAGATCTGGACCATGTCATGGAAACATAATAGCTTTATATGGAGCGCATTACATATACATGCTGCTGTCAGAGATTGACAGGGGTGTTTAAATGGTTAACAGCAAGAATCGGATCATAGCTCTGGCCGCTTCTGATACAACCTCTAGATATCTTAATATTAATTAAATATGTGCATTATTTCACAGCTAAATAAATTAAATTTAAAGAGAATCTGTCAGCATGCTTTAGCTATGTAATCCGAGATCAGCATGAGTTAGGGACAGACAGCCTGATTCCAACAATGTCTCACACTTACTGGACTGCTTGGTATAATTTCAATATATTCCCTGTGTTCACTGTTGTAGCAGCGGTCAGAATGCTTAGCTGTGTGCAGTATCAGCAAGCTGCCAATCGGTGGCGAGGAGTGGGGTTACACAGATTAGCTGGACAGGACTGCATGTGAGCCCTAGTCCAGCAGTGATAATCTCTCACTGATAAAATACTGATTGTATTGAAACTACAACACACAGCAGTGACACATGCATGGAGTTGGGCTCTTTTCCCCTACATTATGCTGCTCTCAGATCAAATACCAAAAACCTTTGGACAAATTCTCTTTAATAAGTGCTGAAGTGCCTAATCACTGCATGGTGGTATAGTTGCACTGTATTGTATATTTGCAGTATAAAGTGATAAAGCGATGTTAATTAGGCAAATGTTATACAATTTATAATTGGGCACTGTTTGGTGTGTTTATTTATACCCCCTAAGGTAATACCCTGTGTGAGAATAAAGAGCACAAACAATACACATGAGCCTTTGGCTTGGCCGAGAGCACATAGGTTATCAACAGGGAGAGTAGAGGAAGCAGCTTCCAGATACTTCTGTCAATAGCTCATCTCCCCTGGAAACAAGACTCCCATATGCTGATCATAATCTAAAATGTATGGGGGGCCCTGTGGCATTAGGCAAGAGTATTTTTAATGCCCTATTTATATCTGATTTTCGGTTTTGTTTTTCTTTTATAAGGTTCATAAAAATTATTTGGCCAGAAATGATAATAAAAGACAATCTGTCAGTAGGATCATGCCTCCTATATGAGCATGTAGGTCATAGGAAGTTGAATAAAATGATACCTTGATATCTGTGATCCCATGTCTTATTCCAGAGATATTCATATTTTTCTTATATGTAAATGTTCCAGGCTATGACCTGGACACTGATCTACACAAGAATCTACCTCCAGAGATGACTTTAAATAAAAAGTGGCCATTACTGGTGTGAGACATGTAAATAACATAGAACAGAACGGACATTTGTCTCATAGCACACGCGTTAGCAGCTGCAGCGCTCATAGCTCTGCTGTAATACTATTACATTCTTGTTTGTGTCTGAGCTGAAAGCTGAAGCTGGGAGGAACCTGCAGATGTGTCAGTTATAACCACACACAGCTCTGCAGTGAGATTAGGAGAGCAGAGAGCGGCCATTACACATCACACTGGTAAAGTCAACTTGGATTTACAATAACCTTTGGAGGCAGATTCTCACAGAGATCAGTGTCCGGACCATAGCCTGGAACAGCTCATTTACATATAAGAAAAACATGGATTTCTCTGGAATAAGACATCAGATTGTAGATATAAAGGTATCACATTATTCAGCTTCCTATGATCTACATGGCCATATAGACGGCTTGGAAGGATTAATCCAACTGACAGATGCCCTGTAAAGTCCATAGAAACAGTTTTGAAAATGGACATGCAATGCATTTAATTTAGTTTTGCTGTTTTTGGGCAGCTATAAATTTTTTAAAATAGGACAGGCTTTGTGTCTTTAAGTAGGAAGTTTTCTTTGTTGTCTTTCTACATAAATTACAGTATTTTTCACAGCAGTTTCAAAACATAACAAAAATAAGTGTATACACATAGTCTGGACTGATTGGCAAATCTTCAAATGAAAAAATGAAAAGTATGGACACATGCACACACATCGGCTTTTAACCAGGAAAGTTCTCATGGCGCTCGCACTGACATCATGGAGGTGAAAGGAGTTCACTGGCTCTGAACTCCAATGACCTTTCTGATGGCACTGAGACTGTGAGCACTTTCTCATGCGCGCAAGCACATGCAGCTTATAGTCTCTGCGGCCTGGCATGCTGAACGCTCGTATCATGCAAGTGTGCCAAATAGATGTAGCAGTGCTAAAGTTGTCTAAGGACAAATGATTTATCTTCTCATTGAAGAAGTGTGGAATATATGGTTGTTTATTTTATTTTTTTTTACTCTTTTACAGGGGACATGGGCTTCAATGGATTGGGTGTGATTTTTTATTATTAATTCAATAAAAGGTGTCTGTCATTATTTCAAATAAAGGACTTTATTCTGTTTGACTATGGTGTTAGTAATGGGGATGTCTTATAAACTTCTCTCCATTACTAAGCCCTGGGCTTGATATCACCAGACAATACAAAGGTGATATAAAGAAACCCCTATCACACTACTTGCCACCGCCACAAGCCAAGTGGAAGAGCAAGGCTAAGTGCCAGATTTGGCACATCTTATGGATGTGCAATTTCTGGAGCGGCTGAGAGCTGATGTTTTTAGTCTGGGATGGGGCCAATATCCACGGCCCCTTCCTAGCCTATTAATATCAGCCAACAGCTGTCTGCCTAGCCTTTGCTGGCAGCTAATTATACAGGGGACCCCACGTCATAGTTTTTTCAGGGTTCCCCATTTTAATAACCAGTAAAGGCTAAGTGTACACCTGTGAACTACATGGATATCACCCCCTTTCCAGACTATAAACATCATCCCACAACTGTCCGCTTTCCCTCTGCTGTTTAATAAAATATCGGGGGATTCCACACCATTTTTTTTTTCAGAAAATGAATCATTTGTTAATAAAAAACATGGACAGTAAGCGACACATGCAGTGTAATAATTATATATGTCATTGATATCTTTATATCTATCTATTCTACACCATGTTCCAAATTATTATGCAAAATGATATTTTTCTCTGATTTCCCTAAGTGGTCAGTGCAAATGACAGTCAATCTAATAAAAGTCATCACCTGTTAGAGTATACATCGAATTTTATTGAAGAAACCTCCCAATGATAACAGTATAATCTCCAAAATGAATAAAAACTCAAAATGCACTGTTCCAAATTATTAGGCACAGTAGAGTTTCTAAACATTTGATATGTTTTAAAGAACTGAAAATGCTCATTTGTGGAATTTGCAGCACTAGGAGGTCACATTCACTGAACAAAAAATCTATTTAACTCCAAAACATCCTAACAGGCCAAGTTACATGTTAACATAGGAACCCTTCTTTGATATCACCTTCACAATTCTTTCATCCATTGAACTTGTGAGTTTTTGGAGAGTTTCTGCTTGTATTTCTTTGCATGAAGCCTCCCAGAGCTGCTGTTTTGAAGTGAACTGCCTCCCACCCTTATAGATAATTTGCTTGATGATACTCCAAAGGTTCTCTATAGGGTTGAGGTCAGGGGAAGATGTTGTCCACACCCTGAGTTTATTTCCTTTTATGCCCATAGCAGCCAATGACTCAGAGGTATTCTTTGCAGCATGAGATGGTGCATTGTCATGCATGAAGATGATTTTGCTCCTGAAGGCACATTTCTTCTTTTTATACCATGGAAGCAAGATGTCAGTCAGAAACTCTATAGACTTTGCAGAAGTCATTTTCACACCTTCAGGAACCTTAAAGGGCCCTACCAGCTGTTTCCCCATGATTCCGGCCCAAAACATGACTCTTCCACCTCCTTGCTGATGTCGCAGCCTTGTTGGGATATGGTGGCCATCCACCAACCATCCACTACTCCATCCATCTGGACCATCCAGGGTTGCTCGACACTCATCAGTAAACAAGACTTTTTGAAAAATTAGTCTTCATGTATGTCTGGGCCCACTGCAAAAGTTTCTGCTTGTGAGCACTGTTTAGGGGTGACCGAATAGTAGGTTTATGCACCACAGCAAGCCTTTGAAGGATCCTACACCTTGAGGTTCAAGTGACTCCAGAGGCACCAGCAGCTTCAAATATCTGTTTGCTCATTTGTAATGGCTTTTTAGCAGCTGCTCTCTTAATCCGATGAACTTGCCTGGCAGAAACCTTCCTCATTCTGCCTTTATCAGCACTGGCACATCTGTGCTCAGAATCAGCCACAAATCTCTTAACAGTACGATGATCACGCTTAAGTTTTCATGTTCTATCTATGTTTTCATCCCTTGACCAAGGCATTGCACTATTTGATGCTTTTCAGCAGCAGAGAGATCCTTTTTTCTTTCCCATGTTAACTTGAAAACGCTGGCCTGCTTAATAGTGTGGAACATCCAGTTTTCCTTTTATTGGGCTCACATGGCAAACTAATTATCACAGGTATCTGAGATTGATTTCAGTGATCCAAAGAACCCTGAGACACAATACCATCAATGGGTTTCATTTACAAAAAAAAAAAACGCTGACACTTAAAACCAATTTGCATAATAATCTGTAACATAGTGTATATAAATATATCTATTCTTTCTATTCTGTCGGGTCACACTGTGATTTTACTGTATGCGACTGATGAAATGTTAGGTTTTTAAGGACGTGTGTGTAAAAATCAGACAGCACTCGCATGGTCCGAGTGCCGTGCGATTTTATCACACCCATTGACTTGCATTGGTGAGTCTAGTCCGTGATACAAGGACAATAGCAGCATGCTGCGATTTTTTTCTCAGTCCTATCTGAGCCGAGAAAAAAAATAAATCGCAGATGAGCAGGGATTCATAGATTAACATTGGTCAGAGTGCAATCCAATTTTATATCGGATTGCACTCGTCCGTTTTTCTAATAGATGAGTATGAGCCCTAAGACAAAGACTTTTGGAGGCTGACTTGGTATCAAGAAGGGCAGCAAAGACGCCACTTCTCTTCATGAAAAACATCAAGGATAAATGGACACCCTTCAGGAAGTACAGAGATTGGACTGCAGAGTACCCCAGTAAAGTATTGTTTATCTGATGAATACACTCCAGACTGTCTGGGACATCTAGAAGAATGATTGTCCAGAGAAGAAAAAGGTGACCAGTAACAAAACTCCTGTGTCATGTCAACAGTAAAGCATCCTGAGAGCATTCATATGTGGGGGCTTTTCATCCAGTATAGTGGGCTCACTCACAATTTTGCCTAAGAACATGCCATGAATAAAAAATGAGATTTAAACATCTTCCAAGAGCATCTTCTCCCAATGATTTAGGAGTAGAGTTGAGCAAATTTGTACGGGTTCCCTCTTATTCGGCAAGCTTTAGCGCTTACTGAATAAGCTGCAGAGGAAACCCGGCTTCCTGGATCACGGCGGGTGATCAGCTGATCTGTGCCACAGCTGTATATGTCGTGGCTGGGTCACAGTCACAGCACATGCATGGAGAGCCCAACAAACAGGCCCTCCATGCATGTGCTGTGACACAGCTGCAACACATGCAGCTCTGGTGCTGATCAGTGTGATCAGCCGCCGCGATCCAGGAAGCCAGGTTCCCTTTGCAGCTTATTCGGTAAGTGCTAAAGCTTGCCGAATAAGAGGGAACCCGAGCAAATTCGCTCAACCCTATTTACGAGCAATATGGTAATATGGTGATGATCAATGCTTTTTCCAGCATGATGGAGCACCATGTCGCAAGGCAAAAATTATAACTAAGTAGCTTGGTGAACAAAATATTGAAATTTTGGGTCCATGGCCAGGAAACTCTTCAGATCTCAATGACACTGAGAACCTGTGGTCAATTCTCAAAGAGCAGGTGAACAGACAAAAACTTTGATCAAAAAATATTTTTTCAATCAGGTTTGTGAGTTACATGCTTGTAAAATAAATGGTAGTTATTTTTTTCTTACCACAATCTTTATTAAAAAAAAAAACAAAAAAAACCCCAACTTATTTAACATTTAGCAGCGTTTAGGAAAAATCTTTCCTTTGCTTTAAAGAAAAACAAGAAGGCAATTGTGTAATCGCATTGTAAACACTAAATATTACAGCTATTTATCTACTTAATGATGTAGAAAGCAAACATTATATTTCCTTATGCCATTATTTACCTTTTTTCTTGTGTTCCCTAAGCTCTTTTGTCTTTTGCCAGTTTGGGGATTAAAAAAGGATCAAAATCGAGCTTAGTGATGCTTCTATACTTCTCAATTGACTCTCAAATCTGCCTCCCCTTCTAACATAAAGGCAGGTGTTTGGTACCGAGCCTAGAGAAAACAAAGGTCTGCTCCACTTCAGCTGGTGGGCATTGGACACATGAATCTTCCAATCTGCCCAAAACTAAACTTGGTCAGGATCACCCAATCCAGTCATATGCTGGTAGTAATAAAGTGCATATTCAGATATGAAGGAGAAGAATGTATTCGGGATCTGCATAAACACAATGCACAGTCCTATTATTGGTATTCTGCGTTGGGGAATGAGTAATTTGCTCGTGTTGAACAGTGTAACGACACATAAATGTATGAAGTTACACATTTTAAAGATACTGTACCGAAATCTGGTTTAGTATAATTCTGATACCATAACAAGAAATATTATAAAACAGTGGAGCTATTATAAGAGAGACTGGGGCAGAGGGTATTCAGAAGACGCATTTCATCATTAACCACACTTTTATGATGATACTCTATTCTTGCCTAACTGCACTCATTAGTTCATAGATTCAATTAAGTATCAAATGACTCCTGGGCAACACCAGACAGGAATATTAACAGATGTGAACTGCACTTAAACCTTACATCTCTTGGTATCATTTCCATCTATACTTTTTACCTTTGACTTCTGACCCCTCTATGGAAGAAGTTGCCTCTGATCAAATAGTATTTTAGCTTTGACAGCACTTATGTTTCTCAATAAATGCTGTGAACATAATTTGCAATTTTAAGTCTTTCCAGTCTTGGGATGGATTGCTTTTAAGGCTCTTTATGAATCCCAGTGTTGTCTTTTGATAAGAAATTAAATTGCATGCACGCCATCTGTCTGTATTGTAATCTCCGATACAGGAGGATATCAGCAGACTGACCTAATTGCAAACCCCTTTCCCAAACTACATGCTACACCCCGAACCTGGAAAGAATCTCAGGTGAACCAAGTCTTTTCTGTGTTGTACACTGGAATATACGAGAGCACAGAGCTCATATCTAACAATATTGAAAGTTATTTTTGCCCACATTAAGTGCGGATGCCTAATCCTGCCAACTGAAAGGAAAAATTGTATTGTGAAATAAACATATTAAAAGAGGTTGGCCACTATTTTTTTTTATTGGTAGCTTATCCTCAGAATAGTTGGGGGTGCGACATCGGGCACCCATGCCGTTCAGCTATTATCGGAGGCGGCTGCAAGATGTTACATGCTGCTGGTTCACAGCACCTCCGCCAAAACTCCCAGGAACTGCAGATCCACCTCCTATTCAAATGACTAGAAGGGGGATCTGAAGTGCCAGGCAGTGGCCACTATAGAAACGAAGTCTCGGCCATCAATAAATAAACAGTAGCCAACCCCTTTATTGGTACAGATGAAGCACAACATATGGATAATCAATCCATAGGCAAGGCCATCAATCCAAGATCAGTGAGGGTCTGACAGTCAATACTCCCACCAATCAGCTGTTATTTGCTCTGGTAACTTCTGGATGAAAACACTTTGAACAGAGCTGCACAGCTACTATTTTTTTGATAGGCCAGTCAATCCCTTTAAATCAAACGCTGTTAGCTTAATCTTCGTTAAAGGGCATCTGACAGTAGGATAGGATCAACCTTCCTAAGCTGTCTGTATGGGTATGTAGTGAAAAGAGAACTCGGCACTCAACTTAGCGAAAAGGTTGGTTATTTATTATGTTTTCTTTGCAATTTTACTTTTATCTTTATTGTAAGAATTTTGAAGAATCTTTTTGTTTTTGTATTACATATATATAGTGGCTGATGAAGGTCCGAAATTTAGGACCGAAACGTTTCACTACCGTGGACTACAATAAATATTTACCCTTTTCGCTAAGTTGAGTGCCGAGTTCTCTTTTCATTATCTTCACGGTGTAGGAACCTACTCTGGCACCTTTCAGGCTGTGCACACATTTATCTTTATGTATGGGTATGTAGGTCATAAAAAGCTGAATAATGTGATTCACTGATATCTGCGATCCAATGTTTTATTCCGGAAAAATCCATATTTTTCTAATATGTAAATGAACTCTTAAGATCTATGGGCCGGACATAGTTCTCTGTGAGAATCTGCCTTCAACGCTTATTTAAATGAAAGGGGGCGTTACCAGTGCGAGACAAGTAGATCAGGAGAGCAGACAGTCAATCATTACATGTCTTACACCGGTAACAACTCCTTTCATTTAAATAATCATTGGACGCGGATTCTCAGGGAGAACTATGTCCGGCCCATAGTTCTTAGCTCATTTACATATAAGAAAAATCTGGACTTCTCTGGAATAAGACCTCAGATTGCAGATATCAAGGTATCTGATATATAGAAACAGTGTGTTGTGCAAATGTGTTGTAATTTTTTTTTCCAGCCCTGACAATTTTCAGAAAAAAAACAGTGACTTGGCAGTAAGGCAAGGGCCAATCACAGACCCACAGATTCCATATAATTCTATTTCTGGCACATAGCATCCCGAAAACATGTGCCAAATTCATTAAATGGCATGCATCTCACATCAAATTTTGCACATCTTATGCCAACAGACTTTTTGAAGGCTGGCATATGAAATGCCATGTTGAATAGCTAATTAAATATTACACGTAATTTCCGATAAATCACCAACACTGGAGATTCTGCAGCAATAACAGTTGTGGCACAGATCATTACTTTACCCACCTACTTGATCATCACCTTTTGTGAGACATTACAGGATATACACATTTTTATACATAAATTGTGAATCCTCACATTGCACCCATTGTACATTGTGAAGATTCTCCAGTTCCAGTGTCAGGAGTGTGACCGCAAGTATGTGATTTGCTTACATATGGTCACGTGCTGACTAGACGTGTGCAGCCTTGCTCACTGCAAGTGTATTGAGCACAAGTATGCAAAGTACACACTTGCAGACACTACCACCCTCTCCTGTCACCAGAGAATCTCACAGTGGGCAGTGCGCAAAATGTGAGGATTCTGTAGTCACACAGAGTGACTGCAGACTTGTAACTTAAGGCCGGACTACCCCTTTAAGAGTGAGTCATTTTTACAGAATAAGAATGGATACACACAGTAGAGATTTGGTGCCGATACAATACCACAATTCTGCTCCAATTTATCGGTTGAATGTGAATTAGTAAATCAGCAGCATGCTCACTGTAGTGTTGCAGAAATCCGCTGAACACAATCTACAGCAAAATAGGTATGGAACACATGCAGATTTTGCTGCAGAATCCAAATCAATTTGTTTTGAGATCCAAACCACGTGTGAACTTAACCAAGAGGGCCTACATTGACTGCAGCGACAGACATCAAGCCCACGGATTAGTAATGGAGAGGCGTCTATAAGACACCTATAACTATAGGATTAGTAATGGATATTGTAAATAAGCAAACAGCAAGAATAAAGTCTTTTATTTGAAATAAAAACAAAATACACTTTTCCTTTTTTTATTTAAAAATAACAAAACAGTTATACTCACCTAACGCCTATTCCATTGAATCCCTCGTCTCGTTTTGTAATAAAATAAAATTAGAAAACAACAATATCCCTCAACCTTTCAGACGTTCTGTGAGGGTGAGGGATATGGTTGTTTTGTATTTTGGTTTTCCTACAGGAGACGAGGGATTCAATGGAATGGGAGTTAGGGGAGTATAACTGTTTTTTTCTTTTTTTATTTTAAAATAACAGTGTGTTTTGTTTTTATTTCAAATAAGAGACTTTATTCTTGCTGTGTGTTTATTTACCATGTAACTATAGGATTAGTAATGGATGGGTGGCTTATAGACGCCTCTCCATTACTAATCCGTGGGCTTGATGTCACCAGACAATGCAAAGGTGACGTCAACCCCACAAATATGAACCCCACTTGCCACCGCTACAGGGCAAGTGGGATGAGCCGGGCAATAGATCTAATAGATTTGTCTTTTCTAGGTGGCTGCGGGCTGATATTTTTAGGCTGGGGGGGTCAATATCCATGGCACCTTACCAGCCTGAGAATACCAGACCCCAGCTGTCTGCTTTAGCAAGACTGGTTGTCAAAAATGGGGGGACCCCATGCCATATTTTTTTTTTAATTATTTAAATAGTTAAAAAAACAGTGTGTGGCCCCTCTATTTTTTTTTTTATAACCAGCCCTCCTAATGCTGACAGCTGAGGGTTGCAGTCCCCAGCTGTCAGTTTTGCCTGGCTGCTTATCAAACATCCAGGGGGACCCACAACTTTTTTTAAAATTATTTATTTAGAGAGCAGGCGCGCCTGATGAATACTCCCATAATTCGCCGCCTGCTCTCGCTGTTATTAGTGGCAGCAGGCATAGGCTGATGGGATCAGTAGTCCCATCAGCCTGCCTCAGTGACCGGATGTAAACTTTTTACCTCCGATCACAGCTGCGGGCTCACGCTGTCATTTGACAGCGTGGGGACTGTGGCTATCTGACTAGTGGTAATGATTTTACCGCCGATCAGGAGCAGTGTATGTCGTGCTGTCATGCACATGACAGCACGACAAACACCCAGTGTTCGGGGGCCGAATCTGAACAGACACGCAGCCTTCCTATGAAGTCTGTGTTTGGTGTGGATGCCGAACTTTACTATTCGGGTTCGCCCATCTCTAATCTTGACTATCTAATGTTAATTATGTTAAACAGATATGGAACAGACTGTGTTCAATATGATTCATACATTCCTTCATAACAACACAGAGGTGTTTGACTCTTCCATTGGATTTATAAACATACGTTTTCAGAAAATATTACTTTACTTCTGCATAAAAAAAAGAATAAGAATATGAATACAACCAACTCCTTGATGAAACGTACTTAATAACTATGTTTATCACATCCTGCAGCACTAAAATATATGGTCTTGAACATTTGTGCTAGCATGGTGGGATTATTACAGGTTCAGCAGCAGACCTATCGCACCAGTGTAATTGTGTTCAATAAATCACACTAGAGATTTGAATTCTAGCAGGAGGGAAGTCTTTTTACCTACTTTACAATCTTATTTTAACAACCAAGGAGCTGAAAGTCAAAGAGCAAGAACATAGCTATTTTTTTTTTTTTTTTTTACAGAACTGAAAAAGATCTGCAACATAAATCCCTCCATATGAATACATCAGAGTTAAAACCAGCTTATAAGTCTAATAAAAGAAAGGAAAAAAAAATCACATTCTTGTAAAGCTTTCCTGGAAACATCCTGTCCAGTGAACCAGTGAAAGGATTTAACATGTACAGGTAAATTGCCATGGAATATGCTACAAGATGACAATCCAACACGCAAACTGTTAAAAGTGCTACCGCGTTGGAAAACAAACATAGATATGCAATAGTATTCATTATTTCTGGCAAAAGGAAAAATCAAAATCTAGTGATGAAGAACAAAATCTTGGTGGACATTTCAGAATATGTGACTTTACGCACAACACGTTATAAAGGGTTAAAAAGAGAACACCACCTCCTGTCAAAGCAGTGGAATATGCTGATAATATTAATTGCAAACACAAATATGAGATAAAGCACCAACGCACAGCAAAAAAAAAAAGAGATGGAGGAGGTCTGTGTTAGTTGGCTTACTTCCTAGAATGTAATCCAGAATAGTCAGCAACTGTGTAGGTAGTTAATTATACCGCGCGGGAATGCATCACTCCACACTCCTAAAAATAATAAGCGCTTTCTCTTGTAATCGCTGTCTGGAAGTCCAGAATTGGCATATGAGTGCCTTAAGCAGATCCGTCTCATCTGGCCGTAAGCTGTTTCACACATCCGGCGCCTAAGCGCCCCGCATTAGCCAGCGCCCATGTGAAAGCTTTCACACATCGGCGGCCAAAATGCTTTTGCCGATGGTTTCTGATGTGAGAGATAAAAACCTCCTAAACGTAATGCAGGTTTTTCGGACCCCAATTACATTGCGCCATCACAAACCGCATGCACTTTGACATGCGGCCATGCGCCTAATGAGTCAATGCGAAAAGCCGCATGCGGCATCAGATTCGATGCGTCTGGAAAATTCGGGCGCCGCAGCGCCGATGTGTAACCAGCCTAAGGACAGTTGGGCATTACACGGTGGCATGCCGGTCAGGACAGTGAGCTGCGGGAATGTCAACCATTGCTCATGTGCATGGAACATAACATTACTCAGACATTTACTAATGCAATTACTCCATTTCAAGATAAATAAAGGGACAGAGCAATAAGCAGCATCTATTAATGTGCCAGCTGTTTGTAACATACATTACTTCCTAAGCATGTGGCTGGAAGAGTTGATATATGTATGATAATTAAGCATAATGATGTTAAAAGAATAATTAACTGCAGCCATATGATTAACTATTCCCATGAGACTATCACGGAGCTCCATCTACATCTTAAACTAGGACTGTACAGGAAAAACAGTAAGTAAGACAGTGCAGAACCTCAGCGAAGGGCTAATGAAGGCTAATCCGATGATTTAAAATGCAAAATTAGTGCCTCATCCTCATTTCCCTGCATATAAAAATAAAGTGTACAGTATATCATGTGGATCTTTACTGAAGGCTTATTAAAAGGATGCAGTCCTGCAACCTCAAGCACAGACTATGACAATGTCAGGCCAGGGCCGGCTCCAGGTTTTCGTGGGCCCCGGGTGAAAGAGTCTCAGTGGGCCCCTTAAACACATACCATGATTCATGACGCACAGATACGGCACAGAAATATAAGTATAGTACAATGCCAAATACTTCACTTCTTACATTACATGAGTGATATCTATTGTAAATTCTGCAATAGCTCAAAAACCGGACAGTATCTTCCATACAGTATTATGGGCACCACATAGTGCGCCATACAGAATAATGAGCCACATATATTGCTCCATACAGAATAATGAGCCCCATATATTGCTCCATACAGAATAAGGAGCCCCATATATTGCTCCATACAGTATAATGAGCCACATATATCGCTCCATACAGAATAATGGACCCCATATAATCCTCTATACAGTATTATGGGCACCACATAGCGTTCCATGCAGAATAATGTGCCCCATACAGAATAATGAGCCCCATATATTGCTCCATACAGTATATAATAGGCCCCATATATTGCTCCATACAGTACAATGAGCCACATATATTGCTCCATACAGAATAATGTACCCCATATATTGCTCCATACAGTATAATGAGCCCCATATATTGCTCCATACTGTATAATGGGTCCTATATAATGCTCCATAAAGAAAAATGAGCCCATATATTGCTGGATATAGTATAATGAGCCACATATATTGCTCCATACAAAATAATGGACCCCATATAATCCTCCATACAGTATTATGGGCACCACATAGTGTTCCATGCAGAATAATGTGCCCCATATATTGCTCCATACAGAATAATGAGCCAAATATATTGCTCCATACAGTATATAATAGGCCCCATATATTGCTCCATACAGTATAATGAGCCAGATATATTGCTCCATACAGAATAACGTACCCAATATATTGCTCCATAAAGTATAATGAGCCCCATATATTGCTCCATACTGTATAATGGGCCCTATATAATGCTCCCTAAAGAACAATGAGCCCCATATATTGCTCCAACATAATGGGTCCTATATATATGTTCCAAAAAGTATATGACGGGTTCCATATAATGCTCCAGTATATGATGGGCCCCATATATTGCTCCATATATAGTGGGCATCATATAATGCTCCATACAGTGTAGGATGGGCCCCAAAGAGTATAATGAGCCCCATATATTTCTCCATACAGTATATGATGGGCCCCATATATTGCTCCATACAGTATATGATGAGCCCCATATATTGCTCCATACAGAATGGGCCCCATATAATGGGCTCCATATGATGGTCCATATATAATGGGCCCCATATGATGTTCCATATATAATGGGCCCCATACGTGATGCTCCAGTGTATGATGGGCCACATATAAGGCTCCAGTATATAATGGGCCTCATATATGATGCTCCAGTGTATGATGGTCCCCATATATAATGCTCCAAACATAAAAAATGAAATCCTCCCCTCTACTCGCTGGCCACTGCTCTGCTCTGGACTCCTCAACGTCGGCATCTTCTGGCTCTCTGCACTGTGACTGTTCAGGCAGAGGGCGCACAGTAATGACGTCATCGCTCCATCTGACCTGAACGTCACAGTCAGAAGACAAGAAAGACGCCACAACGGAGGAATGGGGAGAGGTAAGTGTCACAAGTGCCGGGGCCCTGAACAAGCAGGCAGTGGACCACTTGCTAGTGCGAGCACTGGCACAGGCACTGGGCACCCATAGCGCGCCTGTGTCCCCAACGGTGAGTGGGCCCTTCCGCCTGCTCAGGGTTCCGACACTTGCCCGGGCGTGCCGGGTGCTGACGCCGTCCTGTGTCAGGCTATTGCCTTTATAGCTGGAAATGAAAGCAATGAGACATGTAAGAAACGTGCTGCACTCACTACATGTAACTGAGGGTGGCCTTGTGGACTGAACATGCGACTAGACCTGAACAGTATATACTTCATTCATTTACCCTAAATGATAACTGGAAACCACATGATCAGTGGTCCCCAACCTTTTTTACCTTGTGAGCTACATCCAGCACACACATATGAATGACACTCAGAACCCACCATGACCAGTGTGATGATAGCCAAAGCTTCCACACAGAAAGCAAAGTGAGACTTTGCGCCCTGCTGCCATATGTGCAGTATACATACATCCAAGGATTCCTACTTTACCCTTACGCAGTATTCCAACATCAGGCACACTCGCCACACTATTGTGTCCAGCGTCAAGCACACCTCTAACCACCAGTATCATCTCTTTCCTCTCTCCTTACCCTCTTACAACCATATGCACATCCACAGTGTGGAGTTACCTTCAGTGTGGGGTTACCTACAAAAGTCATCATCTGGAGATCGTCAATATAGCTGGTTGGTAGATGTGGTGCTAAGGCACCAAGCTGGCAGACAGTCGTGAGCCACATATCTTGGGCCTGCGAGTCACTGCCTTGTCTGTGGAAATGGTTTTGGATTTATTTATAAATAATTTGGCTTCTAAGAGTGAATTATATCCCCCTGCTCCAGTCATTCTGCTAATGTACATGAGTCATCGATGTATGTATCTAAATGGCTACCATGTAATACATTTGGCCATAGTGCTTTATGTGTGGCTGATTTAGGTGGTTCTAATTGTTAGCTCGAGGTGCCCGGTACCTCTGACTGCAGGGGCAGGTCGAATCCTCAAGGAGATGTCTCTGATAGGACAGACCCTTTAATAATAATTGTCAGCAACAATACTTTCCCTATTTGATATAAATCATACTGAAAGTATATCTTTAAGGTCAATATAAAAATGTAAAGTTTATAGAAAACATAATGGCTCTGAATGTTAGCTTATGACATTCTTATCCAGTAGGTTCCATGGTAGCAGAGGATCCAGCACATGGAAATAGATAACATCAATGTTTATGTCAAAACTGTTAGAAACCATCTTCATCAGTATATATTCCATGTTATAACTAAGAACAAGAGAGTTCAAAGATTTGAAACACGTAATAACTCCCATGTGTTATAGACCTCTCGCTAATCTTTTATGGAATATTTACTGATGAACCTTCTGTGTGGGATTGATTCTCCCAAGCGCTCCTGTACACTGTGTTTCCTGTGACTGGCGGCCGATAGGAGGGTGAGATCAATAATTGTTATTTTTTTTTATGATTCTTATACAGTTGTACCGTAGCTTAAAAATATGTACAGTGACATGTAAATGTTTGTGCACCCCTGGTCAAAATTATTATTATTTATTTATATAGCGCCATTAATTCCATGGTGCTGTACATAAGAAGGGGTTACATACAAAGTTATATATATCATTTACAGTAAACAAATTTACAATGATAGACTGGTACAGAGGGGAGAGGACTCTGTCCTTGCGGACTTACATTCTACGGGATAATGGGGAAGAAACAGAAGGTCGGGGGTGCGGCAGCTCAGGTGGTGACGGCGAGGCGGCAGCTCTGGTGGTGGCGGCGAGGCGGCAGCTCGGGTGGTGGCAGCGAGGCGGAATGGTTATTGCAGGCTGTAGGCTTTCCTGAAGAGATGGGTTTTCAGGTTCCGTCTGAAGGATTCAAGGGTGGTGGATAATCGTACATGTTGAGGCGTAGAATTCCAGAGGATGGGGGATATTCGGGAGAAATCTTGCAGGCGGTTGTGTGAGGAACAAATAAGTGTGGAGGATAGTAGGAGATCTTGGGAGGATCGAAGATTACATGAAGGAAGATATTGGGAGATTAGTTCAGAGATATAGGGAGGGGACAGGTTGTGGACAGCTTTGTAGGTCAGTGTTAGTAGTTTGAACTGGATTCGTTGGGGAATTGGGAGCCAGTGGAGGGATTTGCAGAGGGGAGAAGCAGGGGAGTAGCGAGGGGAGAGGTGGATTAGTAGCGCAGCAGAATTGAGGACAGATTGGAGTGGTGCAAGAGAGTTGACAGGGAGGCCACAGAGGAGGGTGTTGCAGTAATCAAGGCGGGAGATGATGAGGGCATGCACAAGAGTTTTAGTAGATTGAGGGCTGAGGAAGGGATGGATTCTGGAAATGTTTTTAAGTTGGAGGCGACAGGAGGTGGCATGAGTTTGGATGTGTGGTTTGAAGGACAGGGCAGAGTCGAGAGTTACTCCGAGGCAGCGGATTTCAGGTGCGGGAGAGATCGTGATGCCATTTACCATAATAGATAGATCGGGTAGGGAAGATAAGTGAGATGGAGGAAAGATGATGAGTTCTGTTTTGTCTACATTGAGTTTTAAGAAACGAGAGGTGAAGAAGGAGGATATGGCTGATAGACACTCCGGGATTCTGAACAGCAGAGAGGTGACATCAGGGCCAGAGAGGTAGATCTGAGTATCGTCTGCATAGAGGTGGTACTGGAAGCCATGGGACTTTATGAGTTGTCCTAGGCCAAGGGTATAGATGGAAAAAAGTAGGGGCCCCAGGACAGAGCCTTGAGGGACTCCAACAGAGGGCGGGATGAGGAGGTAGAGTGGGAGTGGGAGACGCTAAATGTGCGGTCGGAAAGGTAAGTGGCTATCCAGGACAGGGCAAGGTCTTTGATGCCATGGGAAGAAAGAATCTGTAGCAGTAGGCAGTGGTCGACTGTGTCAAAGGCAGAGGACAGGTCAAGGAGGAGGAGGATGGAGAACTGTCTGTTAGCTTTGGCTGTAAGTCATTAGTAATTTTGGTCAGGGCAGTTTCAGTGGAGTGATGGGGGTGGAAGCCAGATTGGAGGTTGTCGAGGAGAGCGTTAGATGAGAGGTGGGAGGGAAGTTGAGCGTGGACATGCTGCTCAAGGAGTTTGGAAGCAAACGGGAGCAATGATATTGGGCGATAGCTGGGCGTAGCAGTTGGGTCAAGGTTTGCTTTTTTGAGGATGGGTGTGATAGTGGCATGTTTGAAGGCAGAGGGAAAGGTACCAGAAGATAGCGATAGGTTGAAGAGATGGGTTAGGGCTGGGATGAGCATGTTTGTGAGGTTGGGGAATAGGTAGGAAGGGATGGGGTGAGGTGTGATTTGAAAAGTAGATGAGTAAGCTCTCCGTCAGTGATGTTGCAGAGGGAGGCTAGTAGGGAAGGACAGAGGTCTGGTATATGGAGTGGTTGAACAGTAAAGGTTTGCCTTGTTTGGTCGATCTTATTTTTGAAGTAGGTGGCAAAGTCCTCGGCAGAGATGAGGGGAGTTGGAGGTGACAGTGGTGGGCGGAGGAGAGAGTTGAATGTGCTGAACAGTTGTTTTGGGTTGTAGGATAATGAAGATACAAGGTTTGCGAAATAGGTCTGTTTAGCAGAGGTGAGGGCTATTTTGAAGGCAAGTGTAGCTTGTTTGAAAGCAGTGAAGTCGTCTGGCAGGCGTGTTTTCTTCCAATGCCGCTCCGCAACCCTGGATGATTGTCAAAGTTTTTTGGTGAGATTGTTGTCCCAGGGTTGCCTATTGATTCGTCGCACTTTGCCGTGCGTGAGAGGGGCGACTGAGTCTATGGCAGATGTGAGGGTGTTGTTATAGAAAGCAGTGGCGCTGTCTGTGTCGTGGAGTGAAGATATGGAGGACAGAGGTAGAAGAGAATCTGAGAGTCTGTGAATGTCTAGGTGTGCGAGGTTTCTGCGAGGATGTACCAGTGGCTGAACATAGGGGGCAGGTGAAGAGGACAGGGATGAGAAAGTGAGTAGGTGGTGGTCAGATAGGGGGAAGGGAGAGGCTGTGAAATTAGATACGGAGCAGAGACAGGTGAAGATGAGGTCTAATGTATGTCCGTCTGTGTGGGTGGCTGTGGAGGACCACTGAGTAAGTCCAAAGGATGAAGTAAGTGACAGGAGTTTGGAGGCTTCTGGCTGGCAGGTGTCAGTAGGGATATTAAAGTCACCCATGATGATGGTGGGGATGTCAGAGCAGAGAAAGTGAAGAAGCCAGCTGGAGAATTGGTCAATGAAGGCAGTGGCTGAGCCCGGTGGTCGGTATATATGACGGCCATTTGGAGATTAGAGGGAGAGTAGATACGGACCGAGTGAACCTCAAAGGAAGGGAGGATGAGGGAGGGTGGGGGTTGGATAAGGTTGAAGGAGCAGTTATTAGAAAGAAGTTATTAGAAAGCAGTTATTAGAAATTACTGTTATTGTGAACAGTTACTCAAGTTGAGGATGAAATCATCTCTAAAAGACCTAAAGGTACAAGATGACACATTTCCCTTGTATTTTAGGCAAAAAAAAAAAAGAAGGAAGAAGCAATAGTGAAACGGCGCCCATCGGATGTGGAGGTAATTTACATCTATGTCTTAACAGACTGGTATGCATCATTGAGGGAAGGGACTGCATTTACACATTTTGCAGAGCCCCACAAGGGACTGCATGACAATTAAGGGTATACTTATTTACTTGCCATAAACGCACAGCCTCACTTCACCACCCTCTCACCTGTCCTACCTTCCCAGTGTCTACCTCCCCTTTATCTGACTATCTACTTCTTGGCGTACAGTAGCTTCCCCTCCTTATTTGGAGGTCTTATCCCTGTCTTAAATTAATTTAGTACAGGTTGAAGGGGTTGTCCAGTACTTTAAATTATTTACCCCAACGTATCCCCCGAGGCCCTAAAGAATTTTGCAAATATCTCATGTTGCCTATACTGCCTGTGAGCGGCGCTATAGCTGGCCACTCACAGACACCAAGTGACCCAGGGCTGACGTCACGACAAGCGAGACGTGCCTCAGCGCTGGGTCCCCGCGGTGGCTGCTGGGTTCTGGGTGGGGTTACCCCCGCGTCACACCCAGCATCCACCGCGCGGTTTCTCAATGAATGGGCGCGCGACGGATGCCAGGTGTGACGCGGGGGGATAACCCCACCCATAACCTGGCAACCAGCGCGGAAGGAGGAAGAGGGATCCCGGCTGCTGCCAGCAGTTGACGGGACGTCAGCGGAAGCAAGAGCCGGCTGCAGCCGGGAGCCACATGCTGCCTGTGAGGGGCCAGCGATAGCGCCGCTCACAGGCAGTATAGGCAACGTGAGGTATTTACAAAATTCATTAGGGGCCCCGGGGGATACATTGAGGTGGTTAATTTAAAGTAGTGGACAACCCCTTTAAATTATAAACTTTGTGACTTTCTGGAGGGCAATACATTGGATTCTATAGCTTTTAAAAACAGCTTTTTTTCATTGAGAGAATCTGAGAAAATTACTTACAACATACAGTTATATGAAAAAGTTTGGGCACCCCTATTAATCTTAAGCTTAATGTTTTATAAAAAATGGTGTTTTTGCAACAGCTATTTCAGTTTGATATATCTAATAACTATTGGACACATAAGTGTAGATATCAGCGGCGCTCTAGTGCCTAGAGTTTAAGAGTGCTGCAAACAAGGGCACTACCACTAGAGAGTGCCAATAAAGATGAATAAGTATGTAAAACAAGTAGTTTGCGCACATAAAAAACTCAAAAGACGCAACAAAATAGGTATTATGAAAATATATAGATGTATTAGATTAAAAAGCAAGTGGGAAACACCCTAAAACAATGATAAGCAATCAAAGGTGTAAAATTGCACTACGCCCAGTGGGAAAAAGGTGATGAGGAAAGCCTAAAACAGCAAGAGGTTATCAGCCCCAACCAATATGCATACAATGACCAAAATATAAATAGCTTTAGAATATACAATATAATAACACTGCGTTAAAGTAAAAAAATGCGTACTCCCAACAATAGGGCAGGGAATATAGCAATGGTAGAAATCCTCCAAGTGCCTCTAATGTAGAAAAAAATGCTGAAAAAGTATATTTTGAAAAAATATGTTTAGTGAAACTAACCCGGCGGTGATAGTTCAATAAAAGTCACTTCCAGTAATTGACAGAAGCACACCTGCAAAGGCAGGTATTACCTTATGACCCCGATGTGTCTCTTGTAAGGGACAGCCCTCCTTCAGCTCCCTACGTCCTGGAGCAAGAATCCGGGCAGGAACTTCTTCAGCCTCCCGTGGCCTAGTGGAAGTCCTGGTGTCGGTAGCTGGGAACCGATCTTCCAAAGTCTCCTCGGTCTTATCAGGACCATCTGCTGGTAAAAGTAAATGCAGCAGTCTGAGCAGGACCTGCCGTGACGAGCCAGGTCACGTGCCTCACCAAATATGGAACGGTAGATAATATCCAAATGTCTGCAATGTAGCTGGAGATGTGGCTATCGTTGGGCCTCCTATAGCCTCCAGGAAAGTCCGGTGCACGGCGGTATTCCGAAGTCTGCTGGAAGCCACGTTAAGGCGCTCCTCATTTTCCAGGTCCTAACTCTTCGAAGTCTGCTGGAAGCCACGTTAAGGCGCTCCTCATTTTCCAGGTCCTAACACCTGGAAAATGAGGAGCACCTTAACGTGGCTTCCAGCAGACTTCGGAATACCGCCGTGCACCGGACTTTCCTGGAGGCTATAGGAGGCCCAACGATAGCCACATCTCCATCTACATTGCGGACATTTGGATATTATCTACCGTTCCATATTTGGTGAGGCACGTGACCTGGCTCGTCACGGCAGGTCCTGCTCAGACTGTTGTATTTACTTTTACCAGCAGACGGTCCTGATAAGACCGAGGAGACTTTGGAAGATCGGTTCCCAGCTACCGACACCAGGACTTCCACTAGGCCACGGGAGGCTGAAGAAGTTCCTGCCCGGATTCTTGCTCCAGGACGTAGGGAGCTGAAGGAGGGCTGTCCCTTACAAGAGACCCATCGGGGTCATAAGGTAATACCTGCCTTTGCAGGTGTGCTTCTATCAATTACTGGAAGTGACTTTTATTGAACTATCACCGGCCGGGATAGTTTCATTAAACATATTTTTTCAAAATATACTTTTTCAGCATTTTTTCTACATTAGAGGCACTTGGAGGATTTCTACCATTGCTATATTCCCTGCCCTATTGTTGGGA
Organism: Oophaga sylvatica; assembly: GCA_033576555.1. Taxonomy (NCBI): domain Eukaryota; kingdom Metazoa; phylum Chordata; class Amphibia; order Anura; family Dendrobatidae; genus Oophaga; species Oophaga sylvatica. The sequence continues at coordinate 273,617,916 of JARQOD010000005.1, forward strand.
GTACGCATTTTTTGACTTTAACGCAGTGTTATTATATTGTATATTCTAAAGCTATTTATATTTTGGTCATTGTATACATATTGGTTGGGGCTGATAACCTCTTGCTATTTTAGGCTTTCCTCATCACTTTTTTCCCACTGGGCGTAGTGCAATTTTACACCTTTGTTTGCTTATCATTGTTTTAGGGTGTTTCCCACTTGCTTTTTAATCTAATACATCTATATATTTTCACAATACCTATTTTGTTGCGTCTTGTGAGTTTTTTATGTGCGCAAACTACTTGTTTTACATAACTATTGGACACAGTAATGTTTCTGCCTTGAAATGAGGTTTATTGTACTAACAGAAAATGTGCAATCTGCATTCAAACAAAATTTGACAGGTGCATAAGTATGGGCACCTCACTAGAAAAGTGACATTAATATTTAGTAGATCCTCCTTTTGCAAAAATAACAGCCTCTAGTCGCTTCCTGTAGCTTTTAATGAGTTCCTGGATCCTGGATGAAGGTATTTTTGACCATTCCTCTTTACAAAACAATTCCAGTTCAGTTAAGTTTGATGGTCGCCGAGCATGGACAGCCCTCTTCAAATGATCCCACAGATGTTCAATGATATTCAGTTCTGGGGACTGGGATGGCCATTCCAGAACATTGTAATTGTTCCTCTGCATGAATGCCTGAGTAGATTTGGAGCGGTGTTTTGGATCATTGTCTTGCTGAAAGATCCATCCCCTGCGTAACTTCAACTTTGTCACTGATAATTGAACATTATTGTCAAGAATCTGCTGATACTGAGTGGAATCCATGCGTCCCTCAACTTTAACAAGATTCCTGGTGCCGGCATTAGCCACACAGCCCCAAAGCATGATGGAACCTCCACCAAATTTTACTGTGGGTAGCAAGTGTTTTTCTTGGAATGCTGTGTTTTGACGCCATGCATAACACCTTTTTGTATGACCAAACAACTCAGTCTTGGTTTCATCAATCCACAGGACCTTCTTCCAAAAAAAAATTGGCTTCTCCAAACGTGCTTTTGCATACCTCAGCCGACTCTGTTTGTGGCGTGCTTGCATAAACGGCTTCTTTCGCATCACTCTCCCATACAGCTTCTCCTTGTGCAAAGTGCGTTGTATAGTTGACCGATGCACAGTGACACCATCTGCAGCAAGCTGATGCTGCAGCTCTCTGGAGGTGGTCTGAGGATTGTCCTTGACTGATCTCACCATTCTTCTTCTCTGCCTTTCTGATGTTTTTCTTGGCCTGCCTGTAAGGTTCTATGTATATATTCCTGAAACTCAGTTTGTTCGTCAGCCATTTTACTTTCTGTCTTGCTGCAGCTATCTTGCCCTCAGTCAAAATGGAGTTTCCAGCTTGCATGTTCCCGCCCTGATTCTCTCCTTTGCTTCTTAAGCAGCCACAGCTGAGCAATCAGTGCTTCAGAATCTAGCCTGCAGTGAACCTGTGACTTGACTCCTGTAAGCCTTGGACCTTGTACTCCAGCTATTCCTACTGAGGAACTCTGAAGCACTTGTGGACTCTGAACCCTGCTCTTTGAAAGACCCACGTTTGCATGGACTTACGGTAACAGAGAAGAAGATCCTGAATCTGTATTGGAGAGTGATTGCTGAGCTTGGATTACTCTGGCCTGCTGTGTCTCCTGTTTCTGTGTCTGCAAACTGTGTGACTATTTCTGCCAACTTGTATGAAGTAATACAGGACTTTTCTATATCAAACCTGTGTCTCATGTATGTTCATCGCACCCAAGCACAAGACGCTATATGAACTGTACTACATACATTACAAGATTCTGAAGCCAAACGTTAGTGTCTGCTGGGTCTGGAAGGCTGTGTCTGCTGTACTGTGGATATCAGACGTCCGGTTGTACTTTCTGTGATGACAGTGGTTGTGACTTCTCACAACCATTCCAGGTGAGCAATTCCCTTAAGTTTTTTCTTTTTGCAGTGTTACCACAGGTAAACACTATTGTTTTTTTTTTTCCTTTCTTTTCTCTTTTTTGTCTGCTGTAACTCTGGATATCAGATGTCTGGTTGAAACTTTCTGTGATGATAGTGGTTGTGACTTCTCACAACCATTCCAGGTGAGCAGTTCCCTTAATTTTTTTTTTCTCTCTGCAGTGTTGCCACAGGTGAACACTATTGTTTTTTTTTTTCTCTCCTCTTCTTCCAGTAATCCTGCCTTAAAAGATCTGGAAAATGGAGGCCCGCATAAAGGAACTTTGCGGAGTGACTGATAATATCCTTGCAGATTTGAGGAATATAAAGACCCGTTTTACAAATCTACAGGACCTCAATAATCACAATTTGCAAGTGGTTGGACAGACTACCCAGGATTTGCGAGCCAGGATTGAGGTTCTAGAGGGGCGAGTCCAGGCTCCTGCCGTAGCCCCGAGTGCTGGGATTCCCAAGTTGCCCCCTTTTCGTTTTGGCGGTGAACGTGAGAAATTCAGGGGATTTATTAATCAATGCAATCTTTATTTTTCTGCACATGCTTCACAATTTCCCACTGAACGATCTAAGGTGCTTACTATAATTATGTTGCTTACCAACAAGGCTTTAATGTGGGCAAACCCTCTGATTGAGACTGAGGATGATTGTTTGAATCACCTTGATGATTTCATTTCAGCCATGGGGCAGGTGTTTGATGACCCCAATCGAGGTGCAACAGCTGAAGCAGCCATGTTAGCTTTGCGCCAAGGTAAGCACTCGGTAGCTGAATATGCCTTGGATTTCAGGAGATGGGCCCTTGATACCACCTGGGACAGTTCCGCCAAAAAATCTATTTTTCGAAAGGGGTTATCTCCACTGATTAAGGATGAACTTGCTCGTGCCGACCCTCCCACTGCGTTAGGTGACTTTATTAACTACTGCATCCGTATTGATACTCGTCTGACTGAACGCAGGCAAGAGAGATGGTTCGAAAGCAATCGTACTAACCTTTTCCTACCTTCCTCTCCAGCTAAGGAACCTTTGAGTAGGATTACACGGGAACCTGAACCTGAACCCATGCAGGTAGACTCTTTACAACGACGGGTTAGTGATGCACGCAAGGAACATCGTTTTAAGGAGAATCTATGTTTCTATTGTGGTAAGTCAGGGCACTTCATTATAAACTGCCCCAGCCGTTCTCGTAAGACTACTGCAGCACTCATTCATTGTGAGTGTTGCGAGAGGGGATCTGTCAGGTCCGAGCCTCAGGCTCCAGAGAGATCTGCAGCAACAGATCTTGATTTCTCGGACTTAAACTCCGTTACCTCTGAGGACGTTGACTGTGTAAACGCTGCCATTTTTCAAGTTTCCTCAGCGGTGTCCCAGCTGAGTTGTAAGAAAAACAATTCTCATTGCTTTCTTTCCATCAAACTCTGGGTTGACTCAGCTTGGGTGTCTAGCTCTGCTATGATCGACTCAGGGGCAAGTGGAAATTTTATGGGTCTCCTTTGCTCTGAAACAGGGAATACGTTCAGTGAAAAAGGCTACTCCAGTACAGATGGAAACTGTGGATGGCTCCCTGCTGACCTCTGGACCAGTGGATCAGGAAACAGAGCCTTTGAGGGTTCTTATGGGTAAAGATCATCAAGAGAAACTGTCCTTTATGCTTATCTCTTCTCCCCACTTTCCCATTATTCTAGGGCTACCATGGCTGCAGGCTCAGAATCCTACCATTAACTGGGAGACCAAGGAATTACACTTTCCAGAGAAACAGATGAGTCCAAAAGTTTCAGCTTGCTCTGTTCCTAAAGGAATCATGTCAGTCCCTGAACTACCAGCTGTATACCAGGACTATGTGGATTTATGTGACAAGAAGAACGCTGACCAGCTTCCTCCTCACCGTCCATATGATTGTCCAATTGAATTATTGCCTGGAGCAGAGATACCTTTTGGTAAGATCTACCCCCTGGCGGGGCCCGAGCTAAAGGCTTTAAAGGATTACATAGATGAAAATCTAGCCAAGGGCTTCATACGCCCCTCTTCATCTCCTGCAGGTGCACCCATCTTCTTTGTAAAGAAGAAAGATGGATCTCTGAGACCATGCGTAGACTATAGGGAACTCAATAAGGTTACTATTAGAAACCGTTATCCATTGCCTTTAATCCTGAGTTATTGGAGAGAGTGCGACATGCCAAATTTTTTTTAAACTAGATCTTCGTGGGGCCTATAACTTAGTCCGTATTAGACCTGGGGATGAATGGAAGACTGCATTCAGGTCACGCTATGGACACTTTGAATATCTAGTTATGCCTTTTGGTCTGAGTACCGCCCCAGCCACTTTCCAACACTTGGTGAATGACATCTTCAGGGATCTCCTAGATACATTCGTGGTAATTTATTTGGATGATATTCTAATTTTTTCTAACTCCACAGAGGAACATCATGGACATGTGAGAATGGTCTTGGAACGTCTGAGACAAAATCATCTTTACATCAAACTTGAAAAGTGTGAATTCATAGGACCGAAATTCAATTTCTGGGGTATGTACTGTCTACACAAGGAATTAGTATGGATGGAAGCAAAACCCAAGCCATCAAGGATTGGCCAAGTCCTAGAAATGTGAAGGAGGTACAGCGCTTCATCGGGTTTGCCAACTTCTATAGACGTTTCATTAGAAATTTCTCTGAGGTAGTGTCACCTATCACTCAACTTACCCGGAAAGAGTCTAGGTTTTCCTGGACTCCCCAAGCCCAGGAAGCATTTTCCCGTCTAAAAGATAAATTTACCACTGCACCTATCCTAGTACATCCCAACCCCGAGCTTGCCTTCATAATAGAGGTGGATGCTTCAGACTGTGCCGTTGGAGCTATACTCTCTCAGAGAACAGGTGAGAAGAATGTCTTGCATCCCTGTGCCTTCTTTTCCCAGCAGTTGTCTTCGCTGAGAGGAACTACGATGTGGGCAATAGAGAGTTGTTGGCCATTATTGCCGCCTTCAAAGAATGGAGACACCTTCTTCAGGGAGCTGCACAGCAAATAGTCGTCCTGACAGACCATCGTAACCTTGAGTTTATCAGGTCGGCTAAGTGCCTGACTCCTCGCCAGGCTCGCTGGAATCTTTTCTTAAACCAATTTAATTTTATCATCTCTTATAGACCAGGATCGCGCAATGGAAAGGCTGATGCACTCTCTAGGATTTACTCAGCAGAGACACGTCCAATTACTCCTCCTAAGACTATTCTTCCTGACTCTAGATTCCTAGGAGTAATTCATAATCAAGACCTACTTAAGGACATCAAGGAAGCATACCATGCGGATTCCTTTTTGGCACAACCCCCAAGGGACGTAAGTCTTGTCTTTAAGAATGGTGTGTGGATTCAGGGACAACGCCTGTATATTCCTGAAACAGTCAGATTGAGAGTATTGCAACTCATTCACGATTCCAAGATAGCTGGGCATAGAGGAATTCTAAAGACACAGGAATTTCTTTCTCGTTTCTTTTGGTGGCCCACTTGCAGGAAGGATGTTTTGAATTATGTCACTTCATGTGAGGTCTGTGCAAGATGCAAAACACCTCGCTCCTCACCAACTGGTCTGTTACAGCCTCTTCCCACCCCGTCCCGCCCGTGGGGATCCATTTCTATGGACTTCATTGTGGAGTTACCAACCTCTCAGGGGAAGAACACCATTCTAGTGGTGGTTGACCGTCTAACAAAGGCAGCTCATTTTATCCCTTGTGTCGGCTTACCCACTGCAAAACAGACATCAGATTTGATGATTAAAGATGTGTTTCGCTTACATGGAGTACCGGATGAGGTTATTTCGGATCGAGGGGTGCAATTCACTTCTAGGTTTTGGCAAAATTTCTGTGCAGCATTGGACATTAAAGTAAACCTTTCTTCTGCTTTTCATCCCCAGACTAATGGACAGACCGAACGAACCAATCAAACCCTGGAGCAGTATCTCCGCTGCTTTATCTGCCACCTACAGGATGATTGGGTGGATCTACTTCCATTAGCTGAGTTCTCGTATAACAACTCTCAGAGTGCCTCCACTAAACAGTCTCCTTTTTACTCTAATCTAGGTTATCATCCTAACATTCTACCACGATTTCCCATAGAAACGCCTTTACCAGCAGTGGCTGAAAGAATCACGTCTTTACAGAAGAATATGGATCTTCTAAAGGAAAATCTGGAATCGGCTCAAGAAAAGTACAAGAAAGCAGCAGATAAATTTCGTAAACCTGCACCAGCTTTCAAGGTAGGAGACTTGGTCTGGCTGTCAACCAGAAATCTTAAGTTAAGGATTCCATCGTCTAAGTTGGGACATAAGTACATTGGACCCTATAAAATCAGTAAAATTATAAGTGCCGTTGCTTGTCGTCTTCAACTGCCCAGAACTATGAGAATCCACCCTGTCTTTCATGTATCCCTACTAAAGGCTGCGACACCCAATACGTTTCCTGGACGTTCCTCTCCTTGCCCTGACCCAGTGCTAGTCGATGGTCAGGAAGAATTTGTGGTGGAAAGGATTTTAGATTCCAGGTTGTATAGAAATCAGTTACAATATCTGATTAAATGGCAGGGCTACCCAGTGGAGGACAACTCATGGGAACCGGTCAATAACGTTAATGCTCCTCGCTTGCTCCGTCAGTTTCATCAGAGGTACCCACACAAGCCTGGTCTGAGGTCATCCGGAGGTTGTCCTTAAGGGGGGAGTAATGTAAGGTTCTATGTATATATTCCTGAAACTCAGTTTGTTCGTCAGCCATTTTACTTTTGTCTTGCTGCAGCTATCTTGCCCTCAGTCAAAATGGAGTTTCCAGCTTGCATGTTCCCGCCCTGATTCTCTCCTTTGCTTCTTAAGCAGCCACAGCTGAGCAATCAGTGCTTCAGAATCTAGCCTGCAGTGAACCTGTGACTTGACTCCTGTAAGCCTTGGACCTTGTACTCCAGCTATTCCTACTGAGGAACTCTGAAGCACTTGTGGACTCTGAACCCTGCTCTTTGAAAGACCCACGTTTGCATGGACTTACGGTAACAGAGAAGAAGATCCTGAATCTGTATTGGAGAGTGATTGCTGAGCTTGGATTACTCTGGCCTGCTGTGTCTCCTGTTTCTGTGTCTGCAAACTGTGTGACTATTTCTGCCAACTTGTATGAAGTAATACAGGACTTTTCTATATCAAACCTGTGTCTCATGTATGTTCATCGCACCCAAGCACAAGACGCTATATGAACTGTACTACATACATTACACTGCCACTTCTGGCCTTAACAAGAACTGTCCCTGTGTTCTTCCATTTCCTTACTATGTTCCTCACAGTGGAAACCAGGGTGGATAAAAATCAATGATTTTTTAAAAAAAATCAAAAAAATCGGATTTTTTTGATTTAAATCGGATTTTTTTGATTTAAATCGGATTTTTTTCAATAAACTGCTTTTTGAGGAAAATATTTTACCATCCAAAGGTTCTTCCATCATGAGATAAAGCTGAGTTGTTTAACTCAGTAGAATAAAGGCTGTATATGTGTAACATTCACAATGCCATGCTCTTCCAGAGGTTTCTGTAGGATTAGTGGGCAGTTTCTCTCCTATATTATCACAGACGCTCGCTTTATTTACGCAGTTCTCAAAACTGAATTTGACTCCGCAGAGGTCCCAGCCTCTTCTTCATGGCAAAAATGTTACAACATGAACAGAGTTGAGAAAAAGACCTTAATCCTATTGTTCTACAAACCTATGAATACAGAATCAACCCCTTCAGTGCCAAGTCCAAGAAGTTAAACAATATGTTTCTGATTGTTTGGAGTGGAATAGATCTGCACAACACAAGAAGAATGTGAATCTAAGTGTGAGGAGGAGGAAGGGCAAGCAGACAAGAAAATGAAAGTGAAACTTTGAACACAATACTGCAGCATAGCCACAGACAGACAAGTCTGGATCTGTTTGTGTGTACGATCTGAGGTTTATTACATTCTTTCCTTATAATGGCAGCAGGCCGAGAAATAAAATCTGAAAAATAATTGTAAAATGTTTGGTATTTCCACTTTTAAACACTAGGCAGAGCAGCTGCTGAAATATAAACTGCTAGCTCGTATTGCGACAGTAGTAAATGCAGGCGGGGTCTGATCACGTGTGACTTCTCTCCTCCGTTACTAGGTGTTTGTAATAACAGAGGATGTAGTTTAGGCTCACAGAGCGGAGCCATTGCGGAGCCATTTTGTTGGGGACTGCCAGTGATACTGACAAGTAGGCTGTCACTGAGGACGACCGGCAGCATCTATTCTGTTAGTTCATGCTGCTCGCTGTATTATAAACTGAGCACAGATACGTGGAGAGTATCACACACTGGGATTATTCACAGCACATGACACACTGCATGTATCTAGATACAGTGCTGAGTGTAGTGTATCACATTATGGGATTAGATACACCGGTCTGGGGCATATCGTGCATGATGAAATTAGATACACCGGTCTGGGGCGTATCGCACATGATGAAATTAGATATACCGGTCTGGTAGAAACTTTGATTTAAATCACTGATTTAAATCAAGCCTTACTGACTAGTGATTTAAATCGTGATTTAAATCGTGATTTAAATCAGTTTGATTTAAATCAAATCCACCCTGGTGGAAACTGACAGGTTAAATCTCTGAGACAGCTTTTTGTATCCTTCCCCTGAACAACTATGTTGAATAATCTTTGTTTTCAGATCATTTGACAGTTGTTTTGAGGAGCCCATGATGCCACTCTTCAGAGGAGATTCAAACAGGAGAACAACTTGCAAGTGGCCACTTTAAGTAGCTTTTCTCATGATTGCATACACCTGGCTGTGAAGTTCAAAGCTCAATGAGGTTACAAAACCAAAAAAAGTGCTTTAGTAAGTCAGTAAAAAGTAGGTAGGAGTATTTAAAACAAGAAAATGATAAGGGTGGCCATACATATGCACCTGTCAAATTTTGTTTGAATGCAGATTGCACATGTTCTGTTAGTACAATAAACCTCATTTCAATGCAGAAACATTACTGTGTCCAATAGTTATTAGATTTATCAAACTGAAATAGCTGTTGCAAAAACACCAATTTTTATAAAACATTAAGCTTAAGATTAATAGGGGTGCCCAAACTTTTTCATACAACTGTACTTTGAAAGGACTACCTATTTACAAGCATCAACTCCATTAAAAAGGCTTTCAGAGATCACAAAATGTGGGTAAAAGGAGAAAATGTAATAAATTAACAACATTACTCAACTGTTCAAATCCCTGACCCTCTAGCACCCGGAGCTGGGTAGTTTATCTCTGCAACTGATCACTTCCAGCCACTAGCGGCACCAAGTATTGCTCATCGACAGGAGTACCAGGTGTCACCCCCACCCACCGATCTCATATTGATGATCCATCTTAAAGACAGGCCATCAGTTTAAAGTTCTGGGCAACTCCGTTAACTGCAGAAAAACAAATTGGCATTTCTGTAGTAATTGCCAGATCGCATATGAGTTTTTTTCTAAGGGATTAATAAATATAGTAATGCAACTTTTATGGGATGTAATGAAAAAATATTCCTGTTCTTTCACAAAAAAAACCTATAGTAAAACATGCTCTTGTTTCCCTCAAAACCTTGATTTTGGTACACATACCAGTATGTGTTCCGAATCTGTCTTTATTCTCCTGGTCAAAATCTTGCTATATACTATTTTCAGTGGACAGTTCCTTTTTCTGTCATTCTTATGGTATTATGGGTGCATTATAGGTTAAAAGTTTTCTAAATCTGCCCGGTTGCTGCATAGCTGCAGGGAGGAAATGAACTTTATTCCACCTGGCAGCCTCTGGCTTTCAGTCCTAGAGGCCAGCTGGAGCAGTGGCTATAACCACGCCCCGGCACTGACTGTGTCATTACTTCTCCAATAAAGCACACAGGACTGGAAACTAATAGGAAACTATGCTGTAGAACAGAGCAACATCAATAATTTGAGGATATATGATTGGCATTATTGTAGAAAAATATTTAGACTTGAGAGTCCTCAGTGGTTGTTTCAGAAGTGGTTTCAGTTCCATAAAGATGCGGTACATTCTGGTATCCTCCATTTTGATATAGGAAAGATGTGTATCTTTCCTATATCAAAATGGAGGATACCAGAATGTACCGCATCTTTATGGAACTGAAACAACCACTGAGGACTCTCAAGTCTAAATATTTTTCTATCTACTGGCTAACACGGTACGAAGATACACATCTTGGCATTATTGTCACATTCGATTCCACAATTTTAATCTCTAATCCAGCCTAAATAATTATGCAAACACTAATGACTTTACACCACTGATCACAGATTCCGACTACTATACAATAACACAATATAAAGCAAAACACATTGCCTTGGGATGTTTCTCTAGTCATAAAGCGACTGAATAAAAAGGCAGCAGACATTCTGAAAAAGCTCCAAACTCACAGTCACAAGATATCGCTATAATGATAGAAATGTGGATTAATCATTAAAAGTTACTCCCTAAAGAGATACAGCAGCTGTTGTAAAGGGAAAACATAAGGTTCAGTTAGGAGGCAGATGACCTGGTGTAATCAAGTGCAGAATCTGGTCCAAAGTGACTTCAAGGTTAGAATAACGATTAGACTCTATGCCTGCAGTGTATGCGTGTGTATGTCATATAGCAGGACATAAATAGGTATTAGAAAGAAATATAGAGAATAATGTAGAATCTGTTACTATGAATCAAGAAATAATACATTTTTGATGGTTTACACATATTCATTGTTGAATTTAGATTTAGTATATAAACTCTGGTTTGACTGCAGGGTGTGCCAATTTAAGTATGAAATTAGTGCTTACATAGTATAATATAGCCACTGTTTTTTGTTTTTTTTCATCTCTGAATTTTTTTCTTTGTAATATCAAAAAAATTCACCAATTATAGTTCGTTAATTCTATTTATCTTTAGTTACATATGTTTTATGAAGTAGTTCCCAGGTACCTGCCATTCCTCCATCCTCTAGTAAAGTGTACCTTTAAGTTACAGTATTATTTCATTCCAAACAGTGATGTAGCTACCGGGAGATCAGAGTGGGTGTGTGCCCAAGTCCCTGACTCGGAGGGGCCCAAGCAGAGCGGCCACTACCCTTAGGGTGTGTTCAAGAAATCCCGTCTCCACTATGCTTAAAAACACGCAGGCGGCAGACCTGCGTTAACGGACATGCGGCGCGTCTTTTTAGACCGCAGCATGTCCTATTCCCAAGGAAACTAACACAGGCCTGTGTAGCCTGCGGTCATTCCGGATGTGTTCCGGATGTGTTCCATGAACACATCCGGATTCACCACGCGTTCACTAGGGGGCGGAGCTTTCCGCTCCGTCCAAAGCGCTGTGGTTCCTGATCGTGGAACCACAGCCTTACACTCTGTGGTAGAGAAGGGAGACATGCTCTCCCTGCACCATTGCTCTCCATTCTGTAGGCCGCAGGTTGCTTTAGGACTTCGGCCTGTAGAACGGCAGGTCCCAGGCTTCTGACATCCTGTGCGTACCTGGGCACGATGATATTCCCGCCTGGACCGCCCACTCTCTACCGGTGGATTCACTGAGGTTAGGTTGAGTATATGTTTATTTTTTATTTTAATATTGTGTGAAGGCCCTCATACAGCGTAGGGGCTACTAAGGCTAGGTTCACATTTGATTATATGTGCGCAGCATATCATCTGCATACGCAAAAGCATGCAAAAACACATGAAAACGCAGTGGTCTTTTATCCGCATCATCTTACGCATGACGCCAAAAAAACACTGCGTGTGCATGCGTTTGCATTGTTTATGCGCATGGGTTCGATATGCCGGACACCAAAAGGATGTGTCTCATGAAGAACGCATGCGTACAGAACGCATCCGTACGCATGTCCTTGCGTACCAATGCTTTCCCATAGACAGTAATGCAATGTTTTGATGCATTCATCCGCATGACTGCGCATATTTGACGGATTTTTGACGCTTAAAAAAAATGCAACATGTTGCATTTGCGGTGTGCGGCGGTGTACGGCGAATGCGTACACCATGTTAAAGATATGTAAGCATGACGCATGCGGATGAAACGCTGCGCACACAGACGCAAATGTGAAACAAGCCTAGGGCAGCAGTTATACAGAGAAGGTGCTACTATGGGGGCCCTCATGCAGAGTGGGAGCTACTAAGGGGGCTATCGTACACTGAGGGGCAATCATACAATGTGGGGGCTACTCTAGGGGCAACACACATTTTGGGGGGTATGATATTGTGTATAGGGGAGCTGTATAGAAGGGATCTGTTGAGACAACCTACTGTTTATTTTGGAACTATGGGTGCATTATACTGTATATAGGGGAGATGTGTGAACACCACTCTGTATAGAAGGGATCTGTGGAGACATCATACAGTGTATAGGGACGTTGTGGGGGGCAATATACAGTTTATTGAGAACTGTGATGAAATAGATCATAATGTGTAGAGAGGAACTGTGATCATAATGTGTATAGGGGAACTGTGGGGTAATTATATTATGTATAAGGGAGCTGTGAAGGGAGACTCAAGGGACATTATTAAATGTCAAATGGGCACTAATTGTTATAGGGGCACTCAGTGTATTGTGACTGTCTAAGGTGCACACAGGAGGTATTATTACTTTTTTGGGGACAAAATGTGGGTACTGTCTTCTAGGGCACTTGCACACAGCATTAATATTTTCCATGGGGCAGTTCTACCATTTTCTTTAGGACACAAAGGAGGCATTTTACTCTGTAAAAGTCACAGTGGTGGACATTACTATGTGGGGAACTGTTTTTGTGTCACACAGCAGGTGTCACGATTCGTGGCAGCTCTTGTTCCGCTATAATTTAAATGTAGCTTTTTTTTCCTTTCAGGCCAGCAAGGGTTAATGTCAGTTTCCTTTCTGGTCAGCTGATGTGGGTGGTGACCACTCCCACTATTCTTTAAATAGTCACCTGACGCATCAGCTGACTGTTGGTAATAGAGTTTTCTATGTAGACCAGACTTGGAGTTGCAACTCTCTGGTGTCAGTGCTGAATCTGCTTCTTCTGTGGAGTTTGGGGTCCTGTTTCCGTATCCTCTGCGGTGTGGAGCTTGGCAGTGGAGCCTGGAGCTAATTTTTGTGTATTTACCTTGCCTGTCTCGTGCTTGTCACTATCCCCTGTGTTTGTACCATCTGCAGTGGTGAGGCTAGCATCCTTTGCCAGTGCATTAGCCAGGGTATTGTGAGGTGACAGTTTGGGTACGAGGCACGTGACGGCGGAGGGGGAAGGACCTGCTTAGGGCATGAGGGGAGTTTAGGGACAGACTCAGGTTGGAGCTCAGGAGGTGCCCCATCCCTCATTTCCTATTGTTAGGGCCTTCATCTCCCCTTTACTATCCCGTTGTGTGTGTATTGGGCCGTCTGCTGGAACGACCCCTGTTGGGTTGTGACAGCAGGTGCAGTAATAAGGATACATATGTGAGCAACAGCTCAACACTGGGATGACAGCAGGAATTTGTGCAAGTTGTGAATAGATGGGGATGGTGCTGGAAATGTGAAAAGTCAAATGTGTCTGTTATAAATGCTGTAAACGAGTCCTGGCTGGAGAATTATATCGGTCTGGGCGAGATGGAAAAAAAAAAAAAAAAGGAAAAGTGAATGGCTCCATCAAAAAGAACGTCAGCTGTAACTATAATTATACTGTTGTCTCTTTCATATTCAGCAGGACTGGTATCTGCCACTACATGGTCACTACATGGCGGTAATATCAATAGTGGTCTTTGTATAAAGATTTATTTTGAATAACAGTAAGGTCGTCTGCTAAGGTTTCCTTTCACCCACAATTAGGTGCGGTGACCCGCCTTAGTCGAAAAAATAGTTAACTGGTTAGAGGTCAACTGATTCTATAAGAACTCTTGTAAAAATGTAATTTAAAGGGATTGGCTTATAAAAGCTTTCACAAATATGTAGTAAAGATTATAGAATAATATCAAGTAAAAGGCTTTTTCCTTTACTTTGTTACTGGATATGCTGATTAGTAAAGCGCTGTCCCCTTATTTAGTTCAGTCTTCTGAACATAAAGCATGGTGATCCTGACTTGCTGCTTACATAGGGGCATTAACAGACACAGCCTAGAAAAACACTACACGAGAAACCCTGCGCATGCGCAGTGCTGTGCATGGTGTTTTTCATTTGTGGCTGCTGACATCTGCGGCATGTCTTGGCTCCCCTCCATTACCCCCGTATTTAAGATGAGAGTGCTTTGCAGTTTGTCTAAAGCTTCGGGAAAGTAGAAGTCCGTGCTTTACAAAGGAATACACTGTCCGTCATTTCCTAGGTACAATATATGGGTAAGTGCTTTATAAGCACCACATTTGGGAACATGGTCAGTAAAAAAAAAGTTAGAAATTAATAACAAATTTAAAAAAAAAGAAGACCAACTGGAAGCTGGTAAATTACTTTCAATGCAAATGAGCATCTATTACGTGAAAAACACGGATTTTGGTAAGAACTTACCTGTAAAATCCTTTTCAGCGAAGAAGGAAGGGAGACACAGTCATTACTAGTGGGTAGGCGGAGCCCACATAGGATAAACACACCTCAGATTAAAAAGTGTTGACCGACCCCTCCAGTTATATAGGGCTCCTCCTACTCCAGCTCTCCAGTCGTACCCAGGCTTAAGGAAGAGCAAATATCACCAGCGTAGCAACATAACCCCTTCTGAAGGACTTCAGAGAAAAAAACAAGAAGACAGGTTATGCATATAGCCGAAACAACCACACAGTCCAGGTACTACTCACTGAACCTGACCACTGCGATGAGCTGGCGATGCTGGAACAGAGCCTTAGCGCGCCGACCTCAGCCCAGATAATCGCTATCAGAGAAGGGTCACGCTGCATCTGAAAATACAACAACACACTTCTGCCATGGGAGAGAGCTGTGTCTCCCTTCCTTCTTCGCTGAAAAGGATTTTACAGGTAAGTTCTTACCAAAATCCGTGTTTCAGCTGCAGATGAAGGAAGGGAGACACAGTCATTACTAGTGGGACGTCCCAAAGCAGTCCAAAAATAAGGGTGGGCAAAAAACCAAAAGAGGCAGATACCCAACAACCTAGATAAATGCGCAAATAGCGCTAACTATAAGTTCACAAGAACTTTTAAACTATAGCCGCCTGCAGGACCCTACGTCCCAAGGCCGCATCAGCGGAAGCACTAACGTCCACCTTAAAAAATTCCGTAAATGTGTGGACGGAACGCCAGGTCGCCGCCCGGCAGAGCTGAGCTGCCGAGGCTCCTTGATGAAAAGCCCACGATGAACCCACAGCCCTTGTGGAGTGAGCTCGAATCTTAATCGGGCAAGGTTCGCCCTTAAGTCGGTAAGCCTCTAAAATGGCCGACCGAATTCAACGAGCTATAGAATCCTTGGAAGCTCGTTGCCCACGTCGACGACCTGCTGGAATCACAAACAGAGAACCACTTCCGAAATTTGAGTAATGGACAAATAGAACTTTAAAGCCCGCACCAAATCCAATGTGTGCAAGGCTCGTTCTTTCGTATTCCTTGGCTCCGGACAGAGCGAGGGCAACACAACATGCTGGTTAACATGAAACTGTGATACTACTTTAGGTAGGAAGTCGCCACGTGTGCGAAGTACTACGCGATCTGGGAGAAACTCCAGAAAAGGAGGCGAGCAAGAGAGAGCCGCCAACTCAGAAACCCTTCTCAAAGAAGTGACCGCCACTAAGAAGGCAACCTTCCAAGAAAGCAAAGAAAGGCTAACAGAGTCCATAGGCTCAAAAGGCCCATGTTGAAGAGCCTCCAAGATAAGATTGAGCCGCCAGGGAGACACAGGCGCCTTCCGCGGCGGAAACTGACGGGTTACTCCGCGAAAAAAGGAACGTATGTCCCTATGCGAAGCGATAGCCTTCCGAAATAGCAAGGACAGAGAGAAACTTGCCCCTTCAAAGTGCTAACTGCCAAACCCCTGTCCAGCCCGTACTGCAAAAAGGCCAACAAATTGGGAATGGAAAAACTCCTCGGGTTCCTAGAAGAACCAGAACACCACGAAAAGAAGGCTTCCCAAGTCTTATGATAAATTCTAGTGGTAGCCGGACCTCTGGCAGCTCGCAGAGTGGCAATGACTTTGGCTGAAAAAACCTTGACGGGTCAAGATTTTGGTCTCAAGAGCCACGCCGTCAAACGCAGAGACTTCAGGTCCGGGT
The DNA here is from genome assembly GCA_033576555.1 of Oophaga sylvatica. Taxonomy (NCBI): domain Eukaryota; kingdom Metazoa; phylum Chordata; class Amphibia; order Anura; family Dendrobatidae; genus Oophaga; species Oophaga sylvatica. The sequence continues at coordinate 273,634,089 of JARQOD010000005.1, forward strand.
GACGAACGGGCCCTTGGGTTAACAGGTCCCGGGAAGAGGGAGTGGAAGTGGAGGCGCTGCCAGAAGCGACACCAGCGTCGAGAACCACGTCCTCCTTGGCCAATCTGGGGCTATCAATATAGCCGGGACTCTCTCCAGTCTGATCCGACGCAAAACCAGAGGAAGTAAGGATATCGGCGGGAACACATAAATTACTCGAAATGGTCCCAAGGAGCCACCAGAGCATCCACCGCCACAGCCTTCGAGTCCTTGTACCTGGACATGAATGTCGGTAACTTGGCATTGAGCCTGGATGCCATCACATCCACTTGGGGAGTTCCCCAACGGGAGCACAGCAGCGCAAAATTTTCGGATGAAGACTCCATTCTCCAGGATCCATCTTTTTGCGACTCAGGAAGTCCGCTGTGATATTCTGAACTCCTGGAATGTGAATCGCAGAGATGGCTGGCACCCTGGCCTCGGCCCATACCAGGATTCGAGACACTTCCATCATGAGCCTGAAGCTCCTCGTTCCACCTTGATGGTTGATATACGTGACCGCCGTCGCGTTGTCTGTCTGCACTCGGACTGGTAGACCGCTTAAAGGGACCGTCCAGTGTTGGAGGCAAAGGAAAATTGCCCTCAATTCCAGGATGTTGATCGGCAGGACAGACTCTTCCAATGACCATACCCCCTGAATCCAAAGACCGTTCCAGACGCTCCCCCAGCCCGTCAGCCTGGTATCGGTGGTTATGATCGACCACCTTGGAGGAAGGAAGGACTTCCCCAGGGATAATGCTTCCGGACGTAACCACCATTCTAGCGACTCTCTCTCACCCTGTGGGAGATGATGACACTGCAATCCAGTGAAAACCGTGATCGATCCCAACGGTTCAAGATGAGCATTTGGAGAGCCCTGGAATGAAAATGGGCAAAACGGAATTGCTTCCATTGACGCCACCATCAAACCCAGAAGGCGCATACACCTTCGAAGGGACATTGCTGTCGCAGACTTCATACACTGCACATGGTGAAGAAGACTCGCTTGCTTGTCTGAGGGCAGAGACACCACTGCTCGTACTGTGTCGAACTGCATTCCCAAAAACAGGAATGACTGCGACGGGTCCAGGAACGACTTCTCCCAATTGATCGGCCACCCGAAGACCTCCAGGAGCTGAAGGGATAAATCGCGAGCAGTCACCGCCTCCTTCTTTGAGGACGCCACAATCAAAAGGTCGTCCAGATAGGGAAGAATCGTAATCCCCTGTCTTCGCAGAATCGCCATGAGAGGAGCCAGAATTTTTGTAAAAACTCTGTGTGCTGAGGCCAGACCGAATGGCAGGGCCACAAACTGGTAATGATCCTGACCTATGGCAAAACGCAGGAAGCGTTGGTGGGCCCTTCCGATGGGGACATGCAAATAAGCGTCGCGAATGTCGATTGACACCAAAAAATCGTTCTGTGACAAGGCCGCCACCACGGAGCGAAGTGATTCCATGCAGAATTTTTGGGTGCGGACATGCCGATTTAATCTTTTGAGATCCAGAATGGGACGAAATTTGTCCTGCTTTTTGGGGACTACAAAGAGGTTGGAATAAAAAAACCTCTTCCTTGGTCCTCCGGTGGAACTGGTACCACCACACTCTTCTGTAGAAGGGAATCGACCTCCCGAGTAGAGCGGCAATTAGCCCGGGCTCTGACGGAATGCGGGATAGGCAAAAACTGTCTGGGGGTCGAGAAAGAAACTCTATGAAATAGCCTGCCGACACAACCCGCGTCACCCAGGTGTCCGACACGCGGGAAGCCCAAGTCGGCTTGAATTGGAGCAGGCGACCTCCCACTCGAGAGCCCTCGAGTGAGACCCTGGCGTCAGTCCGCTTTAGCGGGCTTTTTGTCAGCTTCCCGCTTGTCTTGGCGGAAGCTCTGTTTCCAGGGAGTGCGAGATTTCTGAGTACCACCGGCACTAGGCCTGCCAGACGCAGAAGCCACAGCTCTTCGTTGCGGTAAAGCCGTTTCTTTTGCCTTTGCTTTGGCAATCATCTCCGTGAGGCCAGATCCAAATAGCTGACCACCTTTGTAAGCTAAAGAAAGCAAACCTTGCTTGGAAACCGCGTCTCCGGTCCACTGTCTAAGCCACAGAGCTCTCCTGACTGTGATCGCCGAGGATTGTGCCCTGGAAAAGCATGGAGGCAGTATCCAAATCTGCATCACTGCCATATCGAGCTGCATCCTCCAATGATTTGAAAAGCCCCTCTACCTCGGATAGTGGGGATCCATCTTGCCACGCCGTCCGTAGACGGTCTAACCAGCTCAAGGAGGCTTACAAGCACACATGGATCCTAGCACAGCTCTGAATCCATGACCCGCGGCCTCGTAGTTGGATTTCGCCGCCATCTCCGCCTGTGAAGCTGTTAGAGGTCGAGTTCCCGCTTCTGCACAAGGGGAATCTAGAGCCATCCCTGCTGCGGTCTCCCATCCGTCTCCGGCCGCAGTGGACTCTGCTCAGCTTAGACGTCAGTTCCAGCGTCTCGCCCTGTCCAGCGGATCCTGCAGACTCGCCTTCCCTTTAACAGGAAGTAATGAGGATTTGCTAAGCTGGGATAAAGGGACATCCACTTCAGGAGAAGGAAATTAGTAATCAACTCCGTAGTACACGGATACAGTGTCTCAAAAATCCGTGTCCCCTGAAAATGTTTATCTGGACACAGGCGTTCCTTCTCCACTGCCTCATTAAGCTCATCCAGAGATGGTAAGGCTGATCGCGACCTATGCGGCTCCTGAAACATCCGGGCCGACTTACCAGGACGTCTAGTTACCTCCTCCGGTAACTGTAACGCCTCCCTCATGGCTCCAATAAAAGCCTCTGTACGGCTCAAAAGAGAGGCAGATTGTCCCTGCCAATCCTCCTTATCCGAATCGGATATCTCACCATCCGAGCTTGGAGGGGATCCTCCATATCAGAAATCTCTGAGTCGCTACGCGAGAAAGATGGCACCGCCCTGTGTCGCTTCCTGCCATGAGAGGATCTAGCTGACACCCAATAACCTAGAAGGTCAGACAGGCCATCAATAGAATGAGCGAGGGCATCCATTTTGGCGTCACTGTAACCTCCGACCGCCGCGCTTGACGCCGTCGAGGTCTGCGTGTCAGATACGCGAGGCTGATCCTGTAGCGGATCTGTCCGACATGCCCTCACACAGTATATGGCAGGTAAAAACCTGTCAGCACCAGAACAGTGTGGATTTCAAAGGCAAAATGAACGCTGAAGGGTTAAGCTTCTTAAATAGAGAGCTACCCCAGCTTTTGTCTCCCAATAAAGGGTTAACCACCAAAGAATGGGTTAATGTTGCAGACTCTCCACAACCCTTATTTATTGAAAAGGGTGTGCGAGCCGCAGGTGCCTCTTATGAGGTAACAGCTGCAGGACAGTGTTCAAAAGTATGCCACATTAAACAAAAACACCAACGAGATCGCTAACATATTGCGCTGATTTGCATATCGCAATACCAAAGTCGCTAAAGAGATCGTTAACCACTTATGCGTCGTCAATGAGATCGCCCACCGTGGAAGCTACTAGAGACATAAAAAAACTATCACAAAAGAAAAACGATCGCAAAACTATGCGTCGCTATTGTGATAGCAGCGGGAGCGTTCTGTGTGACAATACCTTGTCCTGCGCTGAGGGGGTCAAGCTTCTGCCCTGACAGGTAGAGGCGACTCACCCAGCTGGCCGTGGTGTAGTGTCTTCTTTTCGGTCGGTCGGGGAGAGCGGAGAGTGAGGAGCCCGAGGAGGCCGTCAGTACTGGCCGCCGCGCTAGAGAGATCTAAACCGGAAGAAAAAAGGCAGGACAAGGCGCGCGCTCAGAGCGCTTCCTGCCCGTGAAAGAATGGGAGAGCGCGAAGCCACGCCCCCCGCCGGTTTCAAAAAAAGCGCGCGACTCACTCCGCTCTCCGCTCTCATGTCCTGCAGGCAATCCACCTGCGGACAAAAGTACACAATCACCACACATGAATACATGTAGCAGCGGCTGCCGCAGCAGCCGCTGAAGCACTCAAACACATTAAAATGTGGAGTACTCACCCAGCTGAGCGCCACAGGGACCCCTCAGAGATTTGTGGCGCTGCCCGTAGCTTCCCCCCAGGGCGGGGAACGCAGTGACCCCAGAAGCGTGGTCTGCGTCCCCGCCAGGGAAGTAATCCTCATCCCCAGGGCCGGCAGGGTTCTGCAGGGACCACCTTACAGGGTAATACAGATCCGCCAAGGGAGAGGTGGGGGTCCAGCAGCGCTGAGACCCCTGAGACCTCTAGACCACTTCTGGTGATCCAAGTCTCTGTCCGACTAAAATAAAAAAATCTTCTGAGGAGCTGCTTCCAGCAGCGACTATCCTCTGTGAACCTCAAATTTTAGACTGGAGAGCTGGAGTAGGAGGAGCCCTATATAGCTGGAGGGGCCGGTCAACACTTTTTAATCTGAGGTGTGTTTATCCTATGTGGGCTCCGCCTACCCACTAGTAATGACTGTGTCTCCCTTCCTTCATCTGCAGCTGAAAGTTCAATGCACGTTTTATATTACATGTACAGTCATGGCCAAAAGTTTTGAGAATGACACAAATATTAATTTTTACAAAGTCTACTGCTTCACTTTTTCTAATGGCAATTTGCATATACTCCAGAATGTTATAAAGAGTGATCAGCTTAACAGCAATTACTTGCAAAGTCAATATTTGGCTAGAAAATTAACTTCATCCCCCAAAACACATTTCAACATCATTGCAGCCATGCCTTAAAAGGACCAGCTAACCTCTTTTCAGTGATTGCTCCATTAACACAGGTGTGGGTGTTGATGAGGACATGGCTGGAGATCAATCTATCATGATTAAGTAAGAATGACACCACTGGACACTTTAAAAGGAGGCTGGTGCTTGGCATCATTGTTTCTCTTCTGTTAACCATGGTTATCTCTAAAGAAACACGTGCAGTCATCATTGCAATGCACAAAAATGGCCTAACAGGGAAGAGTATCGCAGCTAGAAAGATTGCACCTCAGTCAACAATCTATCGCATCATCAAGAACTTCAAGGAGAGAGGTTCCATTGTTGCCAAAAAGGCTTCAGGGCGCCCAAGAAAGACCAGCAAGCGCCAGGACCGTCTCTTAAAAGTGTTTCAGCTGCGGGATCAGGCTACCAGCAGTGCAGAGCTTGCTCAGGAATGGCAGCAGGCAGGTGTGAGTGCATCTGCACGCACTGTGAGGCGGAGACTCTTGGAGCAAGGCCTGGTCTCAAGGAGGGCAGCAAAGAAGCCACTTCTCTCCAGAAAAAACATCATGGACAGACTGATATTCTGCAAAAGGTACAGGCAGTGGACTGCTGAGGACTGGGGTAAAGTTATTTTCTCTGATGAATCTCCTTTTCGATTCTTTGGGACATCAGGAAAACGCCTCATTCGGAGAAGACAAGGTGAGCGCTACCACCAGTCTTGTCTCATGCCAACTGTTAAGCATCCTGAAACCATTCATGTGTGGGGTTGCTTCTCAGCCAAGGGAATCGGCTCTCTCACAGTCTTTCCTAAAAACACAGCTATGAATAAAGAATGGTACCAGGATGTCCTCCAAGAGCAACTTCTTCTAACCCTCCAAGAGCAGTATGGCGATCAACAATGCCTTTTCCAGCATGATGGAGCACCTTGCCATAAAGCACAGGTGGTAACTAAATGGCTCAGGGAACAAAACAGAGATTTTGGGTCCATGGCCTGGAAACTCCCCAGATCTTAATCCCATTGAGAACTTGTGGTCAATCATCAAGAGACGGGTGGACAAACAAAAACCTAAAAATTCTGACAAAATGAAAGCATTGATTGTGCAAGAATGGACTGCTATCAGTCAGGATTTGGTCCAGAAGTTGATTGAGAGCATGCCAGGGAGAATTGCAGAGGTCCTGAAGAAGAAGGGTCAACACTGCAAATATTGACTTGCTGCATTAACTCATTCTAACTGTCAATATAAGCTTTTGTTACTCATATGTTTGCAATTATTATATTTCTGTCTGTGATAAAAACATCTGTCAAACACACATAAAAACCAGAGGGCAGCAGATCATGTGAAAATATAATATTTGTGTCATTCTCAAAACTTTTGGCCATGACTGTAGTACAGGTATGGAGAAGCAGAGTACTAATAGCACATATAGCGAGCACCACAGTACATGTAGTACAGGTAGGAAGCAGTACAGCAGAACTAGCACAAGTAGAGCATAGCACAGTAAATTTAGCATAGGCCAAAAAAACAAACAAACAGTAAAGTGCATATAACATAGGAAGCAAACAGTACAATACATGTAGTACAGGTAAGTAGTGTAGTACAGCACAGCAGCAGAGTAGATTTTACCACAATAACAGACACCCAATAAGTGCATGCAGTTTGGAAAGACAGCGCACACTTGTTTAAATTGTGCACAGTGATTGGTTGGAGAATCCAGACAATCTCATGTGCTTTCAATTGACACAAAGAATTAAAGGAGCTACCCAATATGGTGTTAATTGGCAAGATGTTACCAATTGTACCTGGCATATGGCACAAGTCAGCACAAAGAAAGGCTGAATATACTGCACCAGTGCCAAACGCACACACCTTAGAAGGTGCTCATTTTGACAAGGCAGGATTTAACATGTGCATGTAGGTCGAAAAGATCCAGCTTTGGTAATGTAAAATGATAAAGTGTTTATTGGAGCCATTTAAATCATGGAGTTTGTTGTACAAAGGGATGAAAAAACTGGACGCGTTTCGAACACCTGGTGTGCTCAAACTCACAAAACTGAATTTAAGACTGCACCAGATGTTCGAAACGTGTCCAGTTTTTTCATCCCCATGGCACCTTCCACACCCCGACTATATTTATCATTGTGTCACAACAAACGCCTTGTTTTTAATGGCTTCAATAAAGACTTTATAATTTTACATTATTGAAGCTGGATCTTTTCTACCTACATGCACTTTGCTTCTCGTGCTTCGTCCCATGGAACTTACTGCGAATCTACTAAGGGTGAGCTGAGAAACTCATTTTTGTTCAGGATCTAATATGTGCCACGTGCCTCATGGGTTAAAACTTTTTGATATTTACAATTATTTATACTGATTAAAGCCATGGCTTATCAATGATATACTGTACAGTACTATGTAAAAGTTTTAGGCAGGTGTGGAAAAAATGCTGCAAAGTAAGAATGATTTAAAAAATATATATATAGGAAAGATGTGTATCTTCGTACCGTGTTAGCCAGTAGACAGAAAAATATTTAGACTTGAGAGTCCTCAGTGGTTGATATCTTTTAATGGCTAACTGAAAAGATGATAACAAATTGCAAGCTTTCGAGACTACTCAGGTCTCTTCATCAGGCAAAGACTAAAACAAAAACTGAAGAATCACATATTTATACATAACACAGCACAGAAATAATGCAATAGGTAAGACAAGTGATGTGAAGCAGAACTGTCATTATGGCAGAGGGATGAACATAAATATTGGAACAGTTCATAGATAAGGAGAGAAAGTTTTATTGCCCTCTGATTGGGGTCTGGTATTGTGTTTTGATGCCCCCAAGTTAGAGAAGCAGATTCCTTAATTGATGTACAAGGACATAAATCCATGGGAAACATTCATTCCAGCACTGAGAGTGTCAAAGGTCATCATGAGCTTATATTCCCAAACCTTTCTATCTCTCTCAGATTTAAAGTTAGATTTTAATACAAGTAATTTCATGTCCATCATGACCGGGGATACAAAAGTGTTTGGCCACAGGTAGATCCATTCTTTTTTCTCTTATTGTGTGGCGATGGGAATTCATCCTTGTTCTTAGTTTTTGCCCCGTCTCCCCCACATACAGACCCCCAGTTGGACATTTCGTACAAATAATTAGGTACACCACATTAGATGTGATGCAGCTGAAAGTACCTGGGATCTTGTAGTCCTGATGGGAGTTGGGGATCTTTATCTTGTCTGTGGTCATTATAGAAGCTATGTATGAGTTATACATACCCCTGGCCAGAGCATGTCCACTGGTACGGCCTCGCTCCATACACTTATACACTAGGCGGCCGGGACACTAGTCGGGGTGCAGCCTAGCTCCATACAAGTGTTAAAGAGCTCGGTTACAGAACAAAATAACTCTTGAGGGGGTTTTCCCATGAACAAAAGTTGATTTTAATCAATAGACCTTGGAATAATAAATTTCCACAACTGAATGTGTTAAGCCTGTTTCACATATCATTTTTTTGCCATCAGTCACAATCCGTCGAATTTTTAAAAAAATGGATCCGGCGACTGATGCCGCTGGATCCGTTTTTTTTCTCACAGACTTGTATTAGCGACGGATGGCTTCACGTTTCATCCATCGTTCGCCATATCCATCGGAAATTGTTTGTCCGGCAGCCGGAGACAACGGACAAAGGAACGTTTTTTTGTGTACGTCGAAAAAAACGGACAGTGACGGATCTGTCGCTGTCTGTCGTTTGCTAGGATGGAAGCCTATGGGCGTCGGATCCGTCAAATGACTGAATCCAGCAACGGATTCTGTTTTTTTAACTGAGGAAAGGTGCCTGCCTTAAATATTGGTGAAAACATATATACAGTCTATATATATATATATATATATGCATATATATATAGTACAGACCAAAAGTTTGGACACACCTTCTCATTTTAAGATTTTTCTGTATTTTCATGACTATGAAAATTGTACATTCACACTGAAGGCATCAAAACTATGAATTAACACGTGGAATTATATACTTAACAAAAAAGTGTGAAACAACTGAAAATATGTCTTATATTCTAGGCTCTTCAAAGTAGCCACCTATTGCTTTGATTACTGCTTTGCACACTCTTGGCATTCTCTTGATGAGCTTCAAGAGGTAGTCACCGGAAATGGTCTTCCAACAATCTTGAAGGAGTTCCCAGAGATACTTAGCACTTGTTGGCCCTTTTGCCTTCACTCTGCGGTCCATTTCACCCTAAACCATCTTGATTGGGTTCAGGTCTGGTGACTATGGAGGCAAGATCATCTGGCGTAGCACCCCATCACTCTCCTTCTTGGTCAAATAGCCCTTACACAGCCTGGAGGTGTGTTTGGGGTCATTGTCCTGTTGAAAAATAAATGATGGTCCAACTAAACGCAAACCGGATAGAATAGCATGCCGCTGCAAGATGCTGTGGTAGCCATTTTGGTTCACTATGCCTTCAATTTTTAATAAATCCCCAACAGTGTAACCAGCAAAGCACCCCCACACCATCACACCACCTCCTCCATGCTTCACGGTGGGAACCAGGCATGTAGAATCCATCCGTTCACCTTTTCTGCATGCAAAGCAGTAATCAAAGCAAAAGGTGGCTACTTTGAAGAACCTAGAATATAAGACATATTTTTAGTTGTTTCACACTTTTTTGTAAAGTGTAATGTATAATTCCACATGTGTTAATTCATAGTTTTGATGCCTTCAGTGTGATTCTACAATTTACATAGCCATGACATACAGTCAAGTCCCACGCCGCAATCCATCTGAAGGGGTTAACTAGTTTACAACTGGGAGCGGTGCTAATGTGACCGGCCCGGCTGTAAACCATGGAGGAATGAAGGAAAAGCTGCCTGCACAGCCGACCAGCCTGACCGGAGATGAACTGATTAGCATGGGAAAGTTTCTGAACATTTTTCCACGCTGGTGAGTTCACCTCAGGTCAGGCGGGGAGTCAGATCAACGTTAGTCACTGAGGCTGCGCATACTTCCCGCCTGCCCCGCGGTGAACTGACAGCGTGGGAAAATGTTCAGAAACTTTCCCACGATAATCAGTTCATCTCCGCTCAGGCGGTGGCTGCAGCTGATATACGACAAATGGGGTGACAGATTCCCTTTAAGTTAAGATATTACTGTAGTTCAAAGTTTTACTCATCTGTCTAGATCACCTGCTGCTATTTTTTCTGCGCCCAAGCTATATTCATAGTTGAGTTGCTTGGCCTTATTTCATTATCAAAAGGTATGGCTTTTTGGCCATAATTCTTCCATAAAGAACATTTCTCAGAACATTAGATTGGCGCAGCCAGATCCCAGTGGTTGCTGCCAGTTCTGAGTTGATGGCATTGCTAGACATGTTCTGATTTCTAAGGACGTATGATGTGTCTTTCATTTGCTGCACTAAGTTCCTTGGACATCTGTGGTTCTCATGGTTGCCTATTTCTTGGTGCTTCTTCAAGAGAGCTAAAACTGCAAATTTTGAAATCCGGGTATGTTTTAATCTTTGCCTGGGAGAGACCTTGCTGATGCAGAATGACAGTCATGTGTCTTTGCTTAGTCTTGCCATGGTGTATGACTTGTGGCAAGAAAGTATCTTCCACAACGTCACCTTTGCAGCAGAGTTTGGCTGTTCCTCAACCAATTTAAGCCTCTTATACAGCTGTTTCTGTGTCAGTTAATGACTGTTTCAATCTACATATGAAAGCGATAATCCTTATCACCTCTTAATTAGAGATGAGCGAATATCATCGGGTCCCTGCTTATTCGGCAAGCTATAGCGCTTACTGAAAAAGCTACAGCGGGAACCTGGATACATGGAGCGCGCCGGCTGATCAGTGCTGCAGCTGCATGTGTCGCGGCTGTGTCACAGTTGCAGCACATGTATGGAGAGCGCAACATACAGGCTCTACACGCACACTTCACTATAATCCTACAAAATCCCCTGACTTTGTGAAAGTCTACCTACAAGAACTGATGCTGTTTTTAAGGCAAAAGTTGTCACGCCAAATATTGACTTGACTTAGATTTCTCTTCTGTTCATTCACTTGGCATTATTTTCATTATAAAGCAGTTATTTACAATTAGAAAAATATATCCCAGTTATATTAACCAAAATTAGCAGCAAAGGGACAATTAATTAAAACTTAACATTTAATCACAAAGTTTTAAAATTCGGACACACATACACATAGAATCATCCTCATTCACAGGAGGATATTGATATATTCAGGAGAGATAAGCCAATACCATTGACCCAAGATTTATATATAATTAGGAGAATAATATTAATTCAGATCATATACCACATTAACCCTGCACCGCTAGAGTTTCATTTAAGTTGTCTGAAGACATACAGGATGCCAATAATGACGGATTGGAACAATCTCACCCATCCACCAGGACACCACTTTCTTATATTATCTCCTTTAAGGGAACCATCAGGACACCGTCATGCCAGAACCAATAGAGCCGCTTCCCGACACGTTTCCTCCATCATGGATTCATCAGGGGATATGGTGGTATAAACAAAGGTGCATACATCTCTCTAATGCACTGGGTTATTCTCTCATATAGAGGATTCCGTTACAAACACCTCCTTATATCAAAGATTCAGACACTCCCATCACCAAACATCACCAACTAGTGAAATACAAAAACTCAGAAACCAATCACAGACAATAAACGTGTTAATTAAAACATATATACATATGAGCCTGGTGCATTATTTTGTTGAAACGCACGCCACACGTGTATGAGGAAGCTACTTTCATCCAGCGAGAGCACAGCTCGCATGAAAGTGACCTCCGCTTCCTGTACTGGCCAGACGCATGCATTACTTCCAGCCATCCCAGCAAAGCTCACGTAAAAGAGACTTCCGGTCCTCCATGTATTCAAGCTTCCTATATGGGCCAAGAGCATGCGTCGTTCATCACCAGTCCTTACAATGGAAACTCCATTGGTGCCTGCGCTCATCACCCGACCGTCCAACCCACAGTCATTCCTGACACGCCAGGCGCACGCGCAAATCTCCAGGACACCGCACAGCTCATCCCATCAAACGTCAGGCGTCTACGCACCTCAGTTAAGCACATCCCATAATGCGAGCGCCTGCATATAGCGACTAGTGCCTGCATATAGCAATTAGCATGTCAGTTAAGCTCAGCCCATATTGCGAGCGTTTACATATATCAACTAGTGGAGCCCATACAGATTCACCGAGCTCATTTAATTACCAACGCCTATATATATCACTCAATCAAAGTCTATATAGAATATATGAACTCACGATGTAAAGTTGGACCTTATGAGTCAAAAAACACTTTGTCTTAAGGAGACATGTACGGACATATCGAAACAGACATTTACAAAATATTTCCACATTTTGTCAGTGTACCACATCAGGTAATCAGATTTCATAATACAATTAGGGAGCATCTATATTATGTGTCCCATAATCTCATATTCAAGACTCAATATTCAATAAACAAAAGAATGGAGATTATTAGAATGAAAGTTCCAACATTCCAAAATATTATCAAAGCTTCGGCTGACTTCCACTACCACATGAATGACCAAGAAGAGGTTTTTTATGAATCACATTGTTGCTGAGTGAAGGAATGGACAAATCCATATTCAATAGACATAAATCAAAAATTCCCATATCACATAGAGAAAATTTTTAAGAATCACTTTAATAAAAAAAAAACAATTTTTAAAAAAAGAATAAGAAGAGGGGGAAAAAAGGGGAAGGAGAGACCAACACCTACAGGACTTTTATCACAACTGCAATTAGGAAAGGAAAGACATAAAAAAGCCTACATCATCCCTACCAAAACCTACCACTAACTGCACCCTTCCTAGCAGCGGAGGTTGGAGCCCTAAAACCTGCGCCAGTGGCCCCCCTGGTCAACGACGGCTGTCCCCCAACTAAATCACCCTACCCTGTATATTCAGAGGAAGCAAGAAAAGGAGAGGAGTTCATTTAAATCCTTTGGGGAGACTGATCCCAAACGGTAAATCCATTTGGTCTCGCGTTGTAATACTATTTTATCCCCATCTCCACCGCGCACTGGTTTAGGGATTTTCTCTATTCCCATGAATCGTATTGCATCTGGCTCACCCCCATGGTTAGAATTTATATGTCTGGCTACTGGTGTGTCTCTTCTCTTCACTTTGTCTCTCATATGTTCACCAACTCTTCTTCTTAGCTCTCTAGTGGTCTTAACAACATATATCATACCACATGTACAAATGGCCCTATAGATGACACCCTCACTCCTACAGTTAATGAAGGATTTGATTTCAAATTTTTTTGATTTGTCTGATGAAAAAAAAAAATTTCCCACTTCAATATTTTTTCAAGCTACACATCCGCTACACCTGTAGCAGCCAACAATGTTGGATTTTAACCAAGTGGTATTTTCTGTACTCGTGAAGTGACTCTTTACCAGTCTATCTTTCAAGGATCTCCCTTTCCGAAACGTAATTTGAGGATGGGGAGGCAGTAAATCACCAATATTCTGATCCATTTTCAAAATGGGCCAGTAATTCCTCAAAATTTGCCGTAGATCATTGGCCCCATTGTTAAAGGTGGTAATAAACCGAAGGCTCAAAAATTCATCTTCCTTTATAGAGGATGGGGTCAACAATTCCATCCTATCTTTTAACTTAATGTCATTATAAGCCTTCTTTAGCACACCGTCAGGGTACCCTCTATCAAGAAATCTATTGCGCAGATCATTTGCCTGATGTTTAAAATTATTCACATCAGAACAATTTCTGCGTATCCTTGTATAATGGCCCCTTGGTATGCCCTTTTTTTGGGCCAGGGATGGCTGCTCTCCCACCTCAGAAGGGAGTTTGTAGCCGTGGATTTCCTGTAGGTGCTGGTACTCAATGATCCATCCGCCATTTTTTCAATCAAAACATCTAGAAATGGGAGCCTTGATACACTCCATTCAAATATGAAACTTAGACCAATGTCATTCTGATTCAGACTCGCGAATCAGAATGACATTAATTAAATGGAAAAATATTTAGACTTGAGAGTCCTCAGTGGTTGATACCTTTTAATGGCTAACTGAAAAGATGGTAACAAATTGCAAGCTTTCGAGACTACTCAGTCTCTTCATCAGGCATAGACTATGTGTCTATGCCTGATGAAGAGACCTGAGTAGTCTCGAAAGCTTGCAATTTGTTACCATTTTTCAGTTAGCCATTAAAAGGTATCAACCACTGAGGACTCTCAAGTCTAAATATTTTTCTATCTACTGGCTAACACGGTACGAAGATACACATCTTTCCTATATTAATTAAATGTTAAGTTTTAATTAATTGTCCCTTTGCTGCTAATTTTTGGCATTATTTTCATTGACAAAAATAAACTATTAACACTTATATTTTGAAAAGCATTCTTACTTTGCAGCATTTTTTCCACATCTGCACAAACGTTTTGCACAGCACCATATATCGATAAGCTATTGAACAATAAAAGGTGGTCACTTAAAAATAGTATACCTTTATCTGGGAAAATGGACGTTCGTAGTTTCCAACATAGAGCAATCCAACATTCTGAGTTAGAAGCCTAGAGGAGAAAATAAAGGACATTCAAAATAAATTCTTGCATCTTCGAATAATACTTGGCACTATAAAAAAAAATCTAATTACATAGAGTAAGAATTATAGTTTGCTTTTAAGCTAGCTTGGTAGACTTTATACAATAAATATTAATCTGCGCAACTAATATAGTAGGCAGCTGGTAAAGAAAACAATCAGGAAACTGTCTGCTTTTTATTCGGCATCAAAAATTTACACTACAACCATCCAAATTTATAGCAATAGAAAAATCTCCCAGTGCTTATACAGAGGAAAGCACAAAAATACCTACGAAAAAAAGGCCAAAGTCAAACTGAAGGGAAGATAGAGCGGAGTTCTGTGGGTACTAATTTCAGCCAGAAGGTACTTCATTCAGATGGTTATAGAGTACATACGGCTACACTTACGGGTAGATTGGAATAGCAATTACTGTTGATACACCAAGAGCTAAATCAGAACATTGTTCCCGTGCCTGAAATGCAGTGCTATGTATTACGAAGCGTTGCCACACAACCTACAAACTGCTAGTGTTATTCATCATCAATTCAATGAAATGCCATTTTGTCTGGCTCGCTGGAGAGATGACTTACAAAACTTTTTAAGGTAAAAGTCATGTAATTAATAAATAATGGGCAGCATGAATCAGACACTGGCTTTGTTATTGCAGCTGATTATGTTTTTCTATGAAATGCTGCGACTTTTCAGAGAAAGATTGAGGGAAAATAGGAATTTAAGACAGGAAAGATAAGTAACCAGAACAATATATAACTTTCATTATTATTTGTCTACAACGTTGCCATCACATAAAAAATAACCGTCAAAAAAGCCAATCAAGTGATATAATTACTTTAACTTTACTTTGACAATCTACCAATTTGTGTAATTACGTAAACATACGTTAAATACCAAAAGACAAAACAGAACAGATTTTTAGGGGACGCTGCACTCCCTACAACAAATGCAATAAAAAGATCAAAGCATAGTATGTGAAAAAAATGAAAGCTCGCACCCAAAATCAAACCCTCATACATCCTGGCCCAGAAAATGGCAACACATTTTTTTCATTATTATTTATTATGATACATTTTTACCTTTTTTGTTTACTAGAAACACCTTATAAATAAAACACTAAGGCTGGAGTCACACTGGCGACAAAATCGGACGACTGCAATGCGATGAAATATCGCATTGCAGTCGGACCAATGTTAATCTATGGAGCAGCTCCCAGTATCAGATTTTTTGTGGTCCATTTTAAACGTCCGAGTGCAATCGCAGCATGCTGCGATTGTCACCGATTGTGGGTCGACTATCGCCAATGCAAGTCTATGGGAGCGATGAAAAATCTGATTACAAACGGACCACACGTGTGACTTGCGATTAAATCGCACCGATGGCCTTTAGAAAAGTCGGCAATTCATCCCCAGCTATACTGTAAAATCACACTGACAGCTTTAATAAAGAATAGAAACAATACATATACACACATAGAATACATACATACATATATATATATATATATATATATATATACACATGGCATTGTGACATATATATATATACATATATTTATAGCTGATACACTTCTACATACTGTAATAGCCGCTAATTCAATTGCTTGCTTTTGTGAAATTACAGAACTCGACATGAAATGACACATGGTTTACATACAGTTAACCATGTCATTTCATGTATTTTGATATATGGTTTTCACTAATAATTACATAAGTGTATGTGTGTGAAATTTCACACACGTGGGGGTTAATTAAAGGTGTAAATTCGTTGAAAAAAAATGCGTGGGCTCCCACTGTATTTTCTCCACCAGACAGACAAAGCAAGCAAGTGGGGGTAAATAATAATAGCCCAGGGAGGGTGCATTCATTTTGTGCCCCCCCCGGCTACTAACATCTGCCCCCAGCCACCACAGAAAAGGCAAATCTATAATTAGATTCGCCCTTTCTGGCACTTTGCCCGTCTATTCCCATTGCCCTGTAGCGGTGGCGAATGGGTTAATAATGGGTTAAAGCCACCTTGCAATTGAAAGGTGACTTTAAGCCAGGTTAATAATTGAGAGTTGTCAATTGGACAACTATCAATTATTAATCCTATTGTATGAAAGGAAAAAAACACACATTAATTATTAATCCTTTTAATGAAATAAAGACACAGGTTTGGACCATATTTTATTGCTCAGCGGTAATCCCCTGAATGAATCCGTTCCTCTCCCGGTGACAGGAGAGGAAGTGATTAGTGTGTGAAGCTTAATTGATTGCTTCCCACTTTCACTTCAGGTCAGGTCAGGGTGACCTGACCTGAAGTGAAAGTGGGAAGAAATCAATTAAGCTTCACACATTAATCACTTCCTCTCCTTTCGCCGGGAGAGGAACTTATTCATTCAGGGGGTAACAGCTCAGCAGGCAGCATTAGCTGCCTGCTAGCTGTAACCTGTTAACCCTTTCTGCTGGATTACAGCGTGGGACCTGACTGTGCATCGGATAGGTAAGAATCATTTTGCTTTTTTATTTTATTTTTATTGCAGGAAATGGTTTTAGCAGGAAAATAAAAGATGGTCAAAAACTGTTTGCTTATTTCATTAAAATGATTTTTTATTAAAGTGTGTGTGTTTGATTTTTCTTTCATACAATAGGATTAATAATTGATAGTTGTCTAATTGACAGCTCTCAATTATTAACCTGGCTTAAACTCACCTTTCAATAGCAAGGTGGCTTTAACCCCTTATTAACCCATTCGCCACCGCTACAGGGCAATGGGAATAGACGGGCAAAGTACCAGAAAGGGCTAATCTAATTATAGATTTGCCTTTTCTGGGGTATCTGGGGGCAGATGTTAGTAGCCAGGGGGGGCACAAAATAAATGCACCCTCCCTGGGCTATTATTATTTGCCCCCACTCGCTTGCTTTGTCTGTCTGGTGGAGAAAATACAGCGGGAGCCCACGCATTTTTTTTCAACGAATTTACACCTTTAATTAACCCCTACATGTCTGCAATTTTGCACACATACACTCATGTAATTGTAAGTTAAAACCATATATCAAACTACATGAAATGACATGGTTAACTGTATGTAAACCATGTGTCATTTCATGTCGGGTCTGTAATTTCACAAAAGCCGGCAATTGAATTAGCGGCTATTACAGTATGTAGAAGTGTATGAACTATAAATATATGTATATATATATGTTACAATGACATGTATATATATATATGTGTTCTATGTGTATATATCTATTCTTTCTTTTGTGATTTAAATACTATTCATTTGGATCCATTATATGTCGGTTTTGCAAGCCTGCGAGAAAATCTCGCAAGTCGGATGTAAATCGGATGTTACATCTTCGGTCAGATGCGACTAAATCGCATCTTTCCAGGAAAATCGGATGCCAGACGGATGACTGTTCATGACATTTTGCTGCGATAATCTAAAACGGTCCGATTTTTTGTCGGTGTGTGTGACTCCAGCCTAACTGACATACTGTCAGGTCATTTTTAGCACATAAAAAATGCTGCAAAAACAAAACTCAAATTACAATCACGTTGTTTCCCCATTGTACCACACAAGGAATCTTTTCTTGTTTTTCAGAAAGGTAAACTGAATGGTGTCAGTCAAACTACAACATATTCTGCGAAAAACAAGTCCTCAGATGACTATGATAAAAAATAAAAAAAAAAAGTTATGGTTCTTGCAAGAAAAGGAAATAAAGATTAAAGTGCATAAACTGAGAAATTCCTAGTCATTTATGGGTTAAAAAAAAAGGGTAATGTCAGGTCTAAAAGAGATAAGAAACTTAATTTATATAACATAACAGCCAATTAAAGATAAGTCACAGAAATTATGTCTCCAGGATAGGTTTCCTTTGGAAGAATTAGTGCTCGTTAGCACTGTGTTCCTATCTAGTTTATCTTTTATTTGTATTGATTTTCAAAAGGAAGGAAAAAACTATTCACAGTGGTTAAAAAACCATCAAGAGCAGAAAGTACAGATTAAGGCCTTTTCTAATAAAGAGAAATCTCATCAGTGGTGGTAAGTAGGGTACAGACATTTACAGCAATTTGAGGGACCTGAGGGATCGAGTACTTTGTTTATCTTTTTGATCTCATACCATTTTAGACAATATAGCATTATAGTCAGTCTTACTTTATGCAGAATTTATATACAACGCTGACAAAAATTAAGAGACCACTGCACAGTTTTATAAAAATCAGCTTCTTTACATGTCTGGCAGCCATTCCATTCCAGTGTCAGTTGAATTCCAACCAGAGTACACCTCATTCTGCTTAACCCCTTAATGACCAAGCCATTTTGTAGGTTAATGACCAAGCCAATTTTCACATTTCTGACCATTGTCACTTTATGTGCTTATAACTCTGGAACGCTTCAACGGATCTTGGCGATTCTGAGATTGTTTTCTCGTGATATATTGTACTTCATGATAGTGGTAAAATTTCTTTGATATAACTTGCTATCTATGAAAAAAATGGAAATATGGCGAAAATTTTGAAAATTTTTTTTTTTATGCCCTTAAATCAGAGAGATATGTCACAAAAAATAGTTAAGAAATAACATTTCCTACATGTCTACTTTGCATCAGCACAATTTTGGAACCAAATTTTTTGTTTGTTAGGAAGTTATAAGTGTTAAAAGTTGACCAGCGATTTCTCATTTTTACAACAAAATTTACAAAACCATTTCTTTTAGGGACCACATTTGAAGTGACTTTGAGGGGTCAATATGACAGAAAATACCCAAAAGTGACACCATTCTAAAAACTGCACCCCTCAAGGTGTTCAAGGCCACATTCAAGAAGTTTAGTAACCCTTTAGGTACTTCACAAGAATTGAAGCAATGTGGAAGGAAAAAATGAACATTTAACTTTTTTTTTTCCCCCAAATTTTTCTTTCAACACATTTTTTTTAAATTTTCTCAAGGGTATCAGGAAAAAATGAACCACAATATTTGTTGTACAATTTCTCCTGAGTACACCGATACCCCATGTGTGGGGGAAAACCAATCTTTAAGCGCACGGCAGTGCTCAGAAGGGAAGGAGCATCATTTGAGATTTTGAATGTCAAATTGGCTGGAATCGAGAGCGGACACCATGTCGCGTTTGGAGAGCCCGATGTACCTAAACAGTGGAAACCCACCATAAGTGACCCCATTTTGGAAACTAGACCCCCAAAGGAACTTATCTAAATGTGTGGTGAGCAATTTGAACCCAAAAGGGTTTCACAGAAAGTTATAACGTAGAGCCATAAAATTAAAAAATCATATTTTTTTCAACAAAAATGATCTTTTCACCCCCAATTTGTATTTTCCAAAGGATAAAGGGACCCCAAAAGTTATTGTGCAATTTTTCCTGAGTACGTTGATACCCCATATGTGGGGGTAAACCACTATTTGGGCGCATGGCAGCGCTCGGAAGAGAAGCAGAGCCATTTGACTTTTTTTTGTCTGTAATTGAGATTGGACGCCATGTCGCATTTGGAGTCCCTTATGCGCCTAAACAGTGGAAACCCCCCACAAGTTACCCCATTTTGGAAACTAGACCCCCCCAAGGAACTGTGTGAATGTGTGGTGAGCAATTTGAACCCCCAAGGGCTTCACAGAAGGTTATAACGTAGAGCTGTAAAATTAAAAAATCATATTTTTTCCACAAAAATGATCTTTTCACCCCAATTTGTATTTTGCAAAGGATAAAAGGACCCAAAAGGTATTGTGCAATTTGTCCTGAGTACGCTGATACCCCATATGTGGGGGTAAACCACTATTTTGGCGCATGGCAGAGCTCGGAAGGGAAGCAGCGCCATTTGACTTTTTTGGCTGCAATTGAGATTGGACGCCATGTCGTGCTTGGATAGCCCCTGATGTGCCTAAACAGTAGAAACCCCCCACAAGTGACTCCATTTTGGAAGCTAGACCCCCCCAAGGAACTTATCTAGATGTGTGGTGAGCACTTTGAACCCCCAAGTGCTTCACAGAAGTTTATAATGTAGAGCCGTGAAATTAAAAAATCATATTTTTTTCCACAAAAATTATTTTTTTGCCCCCAAATTTTTATTTTCATAAGGGTAACAGGAGAAATAGGACCCCAAAAGTTGATGTGCAATTTGTCCTGAGTACGCTGATACCCCATATGTGGGGGGAACCACTGTGATCGCCTTACTGCGATCTTTGGGAGGCAGAATTAACAATTCCACAAAAGGTGAAGAATTGGTTTTATTTTTTACACCGTTCCTCGTGCAGTATTAGTGATTAGTCGACTTTATTGCTCGGGTCGGTGCGATTACAGCGATACCAGATTTACACCTTTTTTCATGTTTAGCTTCTGTCACACACTAAGAAGAAGCTTTTTTTGGAAGAATTTTTTGTAAGAAATTTTTGCATCGCCGTATTTTGAGAGCTATAATTTTTCCATATTTCGGCTGACAGAGTTATGTGCGGGCTTATTTTTTGCAGGACGAGCGGACATTTTTATTGGTATTATATTCGAGCACATAACTTTTTTGATCGCTTCCTATTCCGATTTTTGTGGAAGCAGAATGAACAAACACCAGCAATTCAGGAATTTTTTTTTCCCCACTCCGCGTGTGGTAAAATTGATAAGGCAGCTTTACTCTTCGGGTCACTACGATTACAGCGATACCTCATTTATATATTTATTTATGTTTTGCCATTTTTTACACAATAAAAAAATTTTATAGAAAAAATAATTATTTTTGCGTCAGTTTATTCCGCGAGCTATAACTTTTTTATTATTTCGCTGATGATGCTGTATAGCGGCTTTTTTTGCGGGACAAGATGACGTTTTCAGCGGTACCATGTTTATTTATATCAGTCTTTTTGATCGCATATTATTGCACTTTTTCCAAGCAGTATGATGATACCGCTTGGAAAAAGTATAATTTACTACTTTTTTGTGGTTTTTTTTACGACTTTCACTGAATGGTTAACTAGGGTTACGCTTTTATAGATGGGATTTTTACGGACGCGGCGATACCAAACGTGTATTTTTTTTGTTTTTTATTACATAAAAATGTGTATTTTTTAGGTAAATTATTTTTAGTATTTTTTAATATTTTTTTTTCAATAAATTTTTTTAAAAAATGTTTTTTTTTTCTTGTCCCTTCATGGGACTTTCATTTTTTTCACTTTTGATTGCAGGTACAATGCATTGCAATGCTGCAGCATTGCAATGCATTGTACCTATGGCGAAAGCTGCTGTGACCATGTTGTGAGCATGGTCACAGCGGCTTTCCATAGCTAGATGATCCGGAGGTTGTCATGTCAACCGCGATTCATCAAGGCAGATATCGGGGCACTGCGATTACATCGCGGGGACGCCGATCTGAGGCAGAGGGAGCTCCCAACCCGCTGCCTCCCCTTCCTGAACGCTGCAATCGCGCTCGATTGCAGCAGTCAGGGGGTCAACAGCCAGGGGCGGTGCTGACGCGCTCCCGGCTGTCAGTGCAGGAAGCTCGGCTACTGCAGCGCTGAGCTACTGCACTGATCGGGTAGGAGATGCTGAAATTTCAGCCCGATCGCTGCTGTGTTTGGTCAGTCAGATTGACTCACCAATCACAGCGCTGTGGGTGCGGGGACCTACGGCATGGGTCCCGCACCGCTTGCCGTGCCTGTCAGCTGTCGGCACTGAACTACCACTGCGTGTTTACACGCAGTGGTAGTTCAAAGGCAGGACGTGCACAGTCCATCCTGGTGCCGGAACGGACACCCGGCCATGACGGACTGTGCACGTCCATGGACATTAAGGGGTTAATGTGCTTCTGATTAGGTGATCACCTGAACCAAATCTTATTTACCGAAGGAAACTTTAAAAAAAACACTGCTGTGGTGTTCACAATCCTCTTGCAATAGGACAAGCTGGATGGCAAAATAAGTGCTAGTAATATCCCAAAAGTAATAGGAATGAAAAAATAACTTTTAACCATGCCAAAGGAGTTAAAAAGAAAAGTCTTGAGGAAAAGAAGGACTCAATTCTGGCTTTACTAGCAAACGGATACAGTGAGCGTCATGTTGCCTCCATCCTTCAAATTTCTAAGACGGCAGTCCATTATAACAAGGTCAAGCAGCAGACATTGGGGACAACGAAGCTACAGACCGGCAGAGGGCGAAACGACTCTCCACTGACCAGGATGACCATCATCTTATTCGAATGTCACTCAGCAACAGCAGGATGACATCAAGTGACATACAAAAGGAATGGCAAATGGCAGCTGGGGTGAAGTGTACGACAAGAACAGTTCATAACAGGCTCCTAGAGGCAGGGCTCAAGTCATGTAAAGCTAGAAAAAAGCATTTAATCAATGAGAAGCAAAGGAGAGCTAGGCTGAAGTTTGCCAATGACCATAAGGATTTGACCATAGAGGACTGGAGTAAGGTAATCTTCTCTGATGAGTCTAATTTTCAGCTTTGCACAACACCTGTTCATCTAAAGGTTAGACGGAGACCTGGAGAGGCGTACAAGCCACAGTGTCTTGCACCCACTATGAAATTTGGAGGAGGATTGGTGATGATCTGGGGATGCTGCAGAAAGGCTGGAATCGGGCAAGGTTAATCTTTGCAAAGGAATGAATCAAGACGCAATGTTCCCCAACTCTGAATACTGGTTTTTCCAGCAGGACAATGCGCCATGCCACACAGCTAGGTCAATCAATGAATGGATGAAGGACCACCACATCAAATCCCTGTCATGGCCAGCCCAATCTCCAGACCTGAACCCCATTGAAAACCTCTGGAATGTAATCAAGAGGAAGATGGATAGTCACAAACCATCAAACAAAGAAGAACTGGTTAAATTTTTGAATCAAGAGTGGCATAAGTTCACCCAAAAGTAGTGTGAAAGACTGGTGGAAAGCATGCCAAGACACATGAAAGCTGTGATTAAAAATCATGGTTATTCCACAAAATATTGATTTCTGAACTCTTCCTGAGGTAAAACACTAGTATTGTTGTTTCTAAATGATTATGAACTTGTTTTCTTAGCATTATTTGAGGTCTGCAAGCACTGCATTTTTTGTTATTTAGACCATTTCTCATTTTCTGAAAATACAAAATGTATTACTTAGAAATTCGGAGACATGTCAGTAGTTTATAGAATAAAAGAGCAATTTACATTTTACTCAAAAAATATACATATAAAGAGAAAAATCAGACAAACTGAAAATTTTGCATTGGTCTCTTAATTTCTGCCTTTTTTTTTAAAAATAAAATTGGATGAATTGTGTTAGGAGGTTTGTCTCCTCCATAGATTATAAGTTATATGTCAGTAATGAAATATTAATAAAAACAAAACTATTAGGAAAACAAAAAAAGAAAAGGACTGTGTTCGGTGTGAACCTGCTTTCATCTGTGAAGAGCACAGGGCGCCAGTGGCGAATTTGCCAATCCTGGTGCTCTGTGGCAAATGCTAAGCGTCCAGCACGGTGTTGGTCTGTGAGCACAACCCCCATCTGTGGACGTTGGGAACTCAGACCATCCTCATGGAGTCGGTTTCTAACCGTTTGTGCAGACTCATGCACATTTGTGGCCAGCTGGAGGTCATTTTGCAGGGCTCTGGCAGTGCTCCTCCTGTTCTTCCTTGCACAAAGGCGGAGGTAGTGGTCCTGCTGCTGGGTTGTTGCCCTCCTACGGCCCCCTCTATGTCTCCTGGTGTACTGGCCTGTCTCCTGGTAGCGCCTCCAGCCTCTGGACACTATGCTGATAGACACAGCAAACCTTCTTGCCACAGCTCACATTCATGTGCCATCCTTGATGAGCTGCACTACCTGAGCCACTTGTGTGGGTTGTAGAGTCCGTCTCATGCTACCATGAGTGTGAAAGCACAACCAACATTCAAAAGTGACCAAAACATCAGCCATAAAGCATTGCTACTGAGATGTGGTCTCTGGTCCCCACCTGTAGAACCACTCCTTTATTGAGTGTTTTGATAATTGCCAATAATTTCCATCTGTTGTCTATTCCATTTGCACAACAGCATGTCAAATTGATGGTCAGTCAGTGTTGCTTCCTAAGTGGACAGTTTGATTTCACAGAAGTTTGATTTACTTGGAGTTATAGTTCTATTCTGTTGTTTAAGTGTTTCCTTTATTTTATTGAGCAGTGTATGTATGTATTGTGAGACAGTGAAAGCATATGTGTTGAATGGGGTGTACATTTCACCTAGGTACTGTGCTGTATGGTATAAGGGAAATGTGTGGCTTTGTAAACCTAGTGGTAGAGAAAGGTCACTACGCCTCACATTCAGTACACACTTGCAGCTCAGGCCTGAGGCCACTCAGATGTTGATTAAGAGACCAGAAGTAGGTGTCTGCGAACACAGACAGGGAGCTCGCTTAGTCTGGACACAGGAGGGGTCCAGGCACAAGAAGCAGTCTCCAGGAGTATGAGCTGTCTCAGTCTGGGTGCTCGATGTACCCCGGACACAGGAGTAGTCTCTGTGAGAATCCATGCGGATAGCTGCTGAATAGGAGGGGAGCTCGCTTAGTCTGGACACAGGAGGGGTCCAGGCACAGAAGGTGTCTCCAGGAGTTTGAGCTATCTCAGTCTGGGTGCTCGATGTACCCCGGACACAGGAGTAGTCTCTGTGAGAATCCATGCGGATAGCTGCTGAATAGGAGGGGAGCTCTCTCAAGTCTGGACGTTGAAGGTGCCTTCAGACACAAGGAGGAGACTCTGTGAACCTACATGCCGGTAAATGCTGAACATATGTGTTGTTTTGGCCCCGGCTGCTAGAGTCGGGACCTGGATAGATAGGGAAATCTATCTAAGTGTAGTAAGTGGCTAGACAAGCCCAGGTCTTCTGTTTATGATTTGTTTTATGTCTTGTTTGCTTTTGACTTTAAATAAAACTGGTTGCGGCCAGTTGCACCAGTACTGCTGTGAATGAACTGTTTCCGTGCCACTCTGTCTACCCGGACGGCGATCCCAGAGCTATATCCCCTGGAAAGCTTACAGTATGTATTGTAAGGCGGCGGTGTTCACACCGTGCAGTAACTGAGGCAGTGACCCAAGCAAGTCCAAATTAAACAGCTTTTATTCAGCAACTCACGGGTTAAACAGAAAAAGTCCTCCGG
This sequence comes from Oophaga sylvatica, assembly GCA_033576555.1. Lineage (NCBI taxonomy): Eukaryota > Metazoa > Chordata > Amphibia > Anura > Dendrobatidae > Oophaga > Oophaga sylvatica. The sequence continues at coordinate 273,659,545 of JARQOD010000005.1, forward strand.
TACGCAGCCGGGTTAACATCAGTCCATAAACACTGGTTGCCGGGGACAACGACCCGCGCCGGGCCGAACAGAGCCTGACAGGTGCAGAGCCGTCCCAGGCGTGGGTTCAGCTACACACAATCCTGTGGAGCTTCCCTGCTATGCTCCTAGCAGGGTCCAAACATAGAACAAAACTAATCCTTAGTGCAGGAGTTTTAAAGACCTGTGGAAAAGCCACTGGAAAACCGGGTTGGAGGGAGGAGGCCGCCCCACTGCCTCCTGTGACCTCCTCCAAGAAATGAAGGCCCTGCCGGATTTTACTTAATCTACCTTAGCCAGGTAGTCTGACTAGGTCATTGCTCACCTTCATTCCTGCATTGCAGCCGCAGCTGTGTGTGTGACTGCAATGCACTCCAATGGCTTTAATATGTCTCTGTACACATTCTGGGGGAAATATAACGTCCCTCGTAAACGATCCCGGTCACTGCCTCACAGTATATATAAATATATATATATATATAATATAATATATATCTTGCACCTTCGTCTTTTATGAACTATTTTAACATTTCGTGTGACTGCCTGCACATTCGCTTTTGAATAGGCTGTGACTGGATATATGAATTTTCCTTTTTTTTTTTTTAGTTTGGTTATTTGAAATAATATAACCCTTAATTAACTGTGATTTGGTTATATATATATATATATATATATATATATATATATATATACACACACACACACACACACACACACAGTACAGACCAAAAGTTTGGACACACCTTCTCATTCAAAGATTTTTCTGCTGTATTTTCATGACTATGAAAATTGTACATTCACACTGAAGGCATCAAAACTATGAATTAACACATGTGGAAATTATATACTTAACAAAAACGTGTGTAACAACTGAAATTATGTCTTATATTCTAGGTTCTTCAAAGTAGCCACCTTTTGCTTTGATGACTGCTTTGCACACTCTTGGCATTCTCTTGATGAGCTTCAAGAGGTAGTCACCGGAAATGGTTTTCACTTCACTGGTGTGCCCTGTCAGGTTTAATAAGTGGGATTTCTGGCCTTGTAAATGGGGTTGGGACCAAAGATCTCAAATTTAGACTCATCAGACCAAAGCACAGATTTCCACTGGTCTAATGTCTATTCTTTGTGTTCTTTAGCTCAAACAAGTCTCTTCTGCTTGTTGCCTGTCCTTAGCAGTGGTTTCCTAGCAGCTATTTTACCATGAAGGCCTGCTGCACAAAGTCTCCTCTTAACAGTTGTTGTAGAGATGTGTCTGCTGCTAGAACTCTGTGTGGCATTGACCTGGTCTCTAATCTGAGCTGCTGTTAACCTGCGATTTCTGAGGCTGGTGACTCGGATAAACTTATCCTCAGAAGCAGAGGTGACTCTTGGTCTTCCTTTCCTGGGGCGGTCCTCATGTGAGCCAGTTTCTTTGTAGCGCTTGATGGTTTTTGCAACTGCACTTGGGGACACTTTCAAAATTTTCCCAATTTTTCGGACTGACTGACCTTCATTTCTTAAAGTAATGATGGCCACTCGTTTTTCTTTACTTAGCTGCTTTTTTCTTGCCATAATACAAATTCTAACAGTCTATTCAGTAGGACTATCAGCTGTGTATCCACCAGACTTCTGCACAACACAACTGATGTTCCCAATCCCATTTATAAGGCAAGAAATCACACTTATTAAACCTGACAGGGCACACCTGTGAAGTGAAAACCATTTCCGGTGACTACCTCTTGAAGCTCATCAAGAGAATGCCAAGAGTGTGCATGCAAAGCAGTCATCGAAGTAAAAGGTGGCTACTTTGAAGAACCTAGAATATAAGACATAATTTCAGTTATTTCACACTTTTTTGTTAAGTATATAATTCCACATGAGTTAATTCATAGTTTTGATGCCTTCAGTGTGAATGTACAATTTTCATAGTCATGAAAATACAGAAAAATCTTTGAATGCATTAACAGACTAGCGTAGTCTAGCAATCTTAATATCTTGGTGATAAATCCTTCACAGTTAGTAAACAATGACAAGTGACACATCCCTGAATTCTGTGTTTCAGTCTCTACTGCTGTCTTCAGATTACATAACAAAAACCTGGGTACAGGTTCCCTTTAATGTACCCTATACTTTTGTCTCCAATAGTGATGGCACTAACCACGATACAAATTTCTGTGAAGCTTTAGTAGGTAATTAATTTTCTCAGTTGTATACTTGACAACAAGCAACTTTGCAGCAGTATGGTTATGCTGTCACAGCTCAGACCAAGCTATAAATTAGTTTTGTCTAAAAAATACATTAGGGTGTTAATATCTTTAAAACTCTGCTAGCATGAACTCGAGGCTGAAGACTTCGATGACCCCAGTAGATTCCTATCCATCCGGCAGTGTTGTGTTACCTTCCAGAGTACTCATGTATTTCAGCATATCAATATTTCGGGAGAAGTTTATACCGTCCTCCTCTGCCCACCGGCTTTTTACTTTGCACACACAGATCGATTCTTCTTTTAAGATTGAGCTTGGAGGTCACGGACTCTCCTGAGCAGACTCCACGGCACTGCCTCTACCTACTGTCCCTGCTGATTCCCACTCACAGCCCGTTCTTGGGATGAGTCAGCAGTGCTCGGAGCTTTTGATGTGTGTTGTCATTTGTGCCCCTTTTTTTTTGTTTACTGTACTATTGCTGCAAGTTACAAAATTTTGGAAACTAGCCAAGTAAAATATAAATGTGCTTCAGCTTTCTGAAACAGTAGCTGGTATATAGAAATGCTCTGGTCATAGCTTACATTTTAATATGAACACTTTCTTTCTTCAACTAGGTCTATTCACATAAAAGCTCACCGGTGATTGCACCCAATGCATCCTAAGGGTATTGAAATGTGAACCACGGTACAAATTGGCAAAACACAAATCAGGGGAACAAATTGCTCATCTCTAATCGACAGCTGTTGTTCAGTGAACATTTGGCATTTTATCTCTTTTGTCATTAGTCCGTTTTCGTTGGAATATGCCTTCTACATCACAATTAGGCTAAGTCCACAGGACCGTATAAAAAGTCGTCAGAGTTTCACTCAGAAAACTTAGGCGATATTTTTCTCACTTGTCATCTGCGCGCAACTTGTTTTTTTAATAATCATTTACAGTTTACTATGTTACAGAACGGCAATGTATCCGTAAAAAAAACAGATGCCGGACTGTGGCTCCATATGGAATCTGAGTTTTTTGCTGCACCCGTAGACTTGAATGAGCGAGTCTCAGCCAACACATGGAAGGAACTAGTACATGCTGCAAATTTTTTCACAAGCAGATTTGGTCAGTGAAAAATTTCAAACTGAAAATATGATCATGTGAACAGACCCTATGGCTGAGCCCCACACAAAATAGCTTTACTTATCTGAACCACTAAGTACGCTAACGGAATGGCTTCCAACGCACATACTAATGAGGAATAAGAGAGAATACAGTGTTTTTATGCAGGTTGAGGTCATGACAAGTGGGAAGCTCGTGGAGACAAGGGATCAAAAGAAAATAATTTTTGAACTGCCAAAGGACATCCACATGATACTTTACATTTTTTTCCCAAGTTTAATAATCGCTGGGTTTAGTGCTAATCTTCTCATACTGTATTTTCTACACAAACTCTCTGAAGACCACAGAAGTAAGATGGCCTGAAGACAGCTCCAATTCTCTCACAGAGCTTCATATCAAACAAAAATATCAATATCCCCAACAGAAAACAGAACATAAGAGAGTCAAGTTTTCTGTTTGAACCACAGAAATCCAGATTCAGTTCACCTTCTGCTAAGCCAAGAGGCTAAGTATTCATGATCCAGCAAACCATTCCCATTACAAGGACATTTCTGAAATCACCAGGTTCTCTCACCGGGCCGCTCATACAATGAACTGTGCATATTAAACATTCAGCCAGTGTAAACACTTGGTTCCGGCTGCCTGTAATTTACCGCATGCCACTTCACAAATCAGTCAGTCGCTTCTTGGCAGTCACCACGTTTGATATGGTATAGTCATTTTATAGAGCTTTAGGGGTTAAACATACAGAATATTTCCCTTACTATACCGCAAAAAGTGCTATTTGTCCATCCTGTTCTGTTATTACCCATAAATGGGAAGACGAAACATACCGACGCAGTCGCAATGTTCACAGTGTTAACCCTTTCATAACAGTATGACTTCACATGTTATTTTGTGCTTTTATTTTTCCCTCTCCTTCCAACAGTCAAAGCCTTTTTCATTTTCCTGATAACAGTATGAAGGTTGGCATTTTTGAGGGGCAAGTTGCAGATTTGAATGACTGTATTTACTTTACAATATAATGTACTGAATAACAATAAAATAAAATTACAAGTGTAGTGAAATGGTGAAAAAACCGAGAGAAAAAAAAAGCCCTGCAATTCGGCCATTGTATTTACAGTGTTCATTGTGCAGTAAAAACACCAGGCAATAGGATACATCAGGTCAGTACAATTACGGCGCCACCAAACGTCTACGTTTTTGTTTATAGTTTAGTGTTTTACATAATATTAAAACTCTATAAAAAAGAAAAAAAACTTTGTCGCCATTTTCTGAGACTGGTAACTTACCACCCCCTCTCCCCCAATCATTTGAGCTTTGTGAGGGCATAGTTTTTTGTGCCAAGAGCTGATGCTTTTCATTAATATAATTTTGGGCTACAGTGTTTTAATAATTATTCAGCGCTTTTTAGAGGAAGTGCAGTAACCGATGAATGGTAATTCTGGTTTAAAGGCAACCTGGCCAATTAAATACCGCGGTCAACGACTGATAGTAAACATTAGGTTCCTGAGCTAGTGCCGGTCATTGTTGGCAGATGTTAGCTGTTTCCCAGTCTATGTCATACACCGCCTGTGCCCATATCACACATTTACTTTATATGGTCTGGAAGGAATTAAAGGGACTGTCCACACAGAATGCTCATTCAAGCCAAGTAAGGCGCTTGGTGCATCATGGTGGGGCCAATCAGAGCTGGGGTCCTGGGTTCAAATCCCATCAAGGACAACATCTGTAAGGAGTTTGTATGTTCTCCCCGTGTTTGCGTGGTTCCTCCGGGTACTCCGGTTTCCTCCCACAATACAGACATACTGATAGGGAATTTAGATTGTCAGCCCCATCAGGGACAGTGATGATAATGCGTGCAAACTGTAAAGCGCTGCGGAATATGTTAAAACTATATAAAAATAAAGATTCTTCTTATTTTTTAAGTAAACCTTTCCACCTGCATGTTTTCCATTTTTCTATACCGTTCTCGGACTCTATGAAGCCAAAGCAGTCAATCAAACAAGAGATGGATGGAGATAGATGGAAACCGACCAGGTAGGAAGATGTATATAAATGATTGGCCCAGCCATGATGTACCGAGCGCCTGTACTTGGTTTGAACAGTCATATTTGCTGACAGAGTCACAAGGACTTCAATGAAGCTATGTATGTAAGGTTTTTTCATGGTACGTTTTGCAGTGCCCAGTGTGGCTGCACATCAGGAGAATCTCCTAATATGTAGTTAGTTAAAGGGACTCTGTCAGCACAGAATGACTGTTCAAACCACGCACAAGAACTCAGTGCACCTATGTTGTGGAAAATCATTTAATTACACCTTCCCACCTGCTCAATTTCCATCTATTTCTATTGACAGCCAGACCTGTCAATCAAAGAAGTAAGGGGGAGTGGAGATAGACAGAAAACAAGTAGGTGGGAAGGTGAAGTTAAATGATTTGACCTGCCATGATGCACCGAACGCATGTACTTGGTTTGAACAGTCAATCTATGCTGACAGAGTCCCTTTAAAAAAAAGTATCACGCACAATATACTTTATTTAACTGTAAGTCACAGTGAGCCATTGCGCTGTCAGCAAATTTCTTCCATATGTCAAAATAAATTTATACCCACGATATACCGGCCCAATAGAGGCTAAAAGGACTTTTTTAGCCCCAGCGTATAAATCGGAATCTATAGATACTATAGATACATGTGGTATACTGGAGATTTCACCGTGAATACAACCAGCAGGCACTGCAATGAGAGCAACCTTACCCACACTTTCATGTTAAATTGCATCTTTCGCATATAGTATTATGTAGGATTGGGTAAACTACAAATCATACATTTAAATGATGTATTATAAACACATTAGAGCTTATTGCAATCAGTATGCACCAGAATATGCTAAGTAAATCAACTCCATATTGCAGCTGTGCTACAGTGATTACATTAATAGGTAATGTGACAGCATAAAATATACAGGAAATCAGGGCCAAGACACTTCCCCATAACTCAGGAAGCCAAAGGAATAGATATGTTTGGCCTGGGCTTACATCAAATAATTTCCTAACAGAGCTAAACAATATTAAGGGACATTCCTCCATGTTATGTGTACCATATGAACCATTATTCATTACTTGCTGTACACGTGAAATAGAGGAACGTTAATACATATTCTATGGTGCACATGACAGTCAAATGAGCAAATACAATACATTAGCACGACTTCTGCTTATATTAAAGCCATGGCTTCCGTTCATACCAGAGCCCTGAGGGAAATGACTGATCTATTTTCCTACGGACTACAAAAAATCCAGAGGGACGCTATTTATTTATAAAAGAGAGTTTAGTGGTTTTTTTTTTTATCAGTGTTTGGATATTTAGCAGTGTAAACTATGTTAATCATGAGATGAAAAATAATGGAAACTGGGGTGTAAAGTAAGACAAATATTCAATATGAACACAGCCTGAAACATTAATAAGTCTTCTAAAAGAAAGAGGACCTGTCCTTCGAACCTACACATTTTGTTGAGGTTGGTTCACTCACTTTCATACGGTGGGCGCTCAATTAAAAAGCGGAAACTTGAAAATAAAAATTATTCACAAAAAACGAATTTATTTTTGAAAAATATGAGATACTGAGTTGTTACATCTTTCTAAATTCTGAGAATATTGTCAACTCTGTCAACTACAGAATGCAGCATGGAGATGGTAGACACAAGCTATGTCACATTGGCGGTTTAGATCCCTGCATGATGGACCAGGCTTTCCCAGGAGGTATGAAGCCTAGTGCCTACCGGTATTCACCTGCCCTCTGATGGCAAGGTGGGACTTGGCTGCCGGCAGACAACAAGCGCCACTCCCAGACAGTCCCTGGATGCCACACTCCACCAAGGAGCCAGACGGCGCATGGCGAGATGGATGGGAAGGGGAGCAACGCCACTAGGTAAAGAAAAGGAGGCAACCATGAGCTCTCTAACATCCCTAGACGGGTTCTTTCACCCCATGCAGCAATCGCTTTCCTATCCCTGTTTTACCCTAAGCAATCATCCTGCTCTAAGATCTAAACACAAAGGGAAACCAGCAAGGGTAAAAAACAGTAATCACTCAATGCGCACCAAGACTACCGAAAGGTATAAAGGGAAATGAAGGATTTGGCAAACCAAAAGGGAGATAAATAAAAGGAAGACACCAAACAAACTTCCAAATAGCAATCTCTGGAGATGACTCCTAGACGACTTGTCTTTCCAGAGCTCACACCTCTATAATGATACCAAGATATAGCAAGCTATCACTGGTAACTACCCAAGCTAAAGGGTATGCCACACTGAACAATATCGCTAACGGGATTGCTAAAAAACGTCACTATTTAGCGATCCGTTAGCGATATTGTTCAGTGCGGCAGCTTCCAGCGACGAGCTTCCTGCTGTGATCTCGCTCGTCGCTGGAATCGCTCCGGACCCTATTTCATCGCTGGCGCTCCCGCTGGGTAAGTATTAATCGCTGTGTGGCACCTTTTCTTAGCGATTTAGCGGTACTTTTGTACCGCTAAAGTCGTTAAGAAGATCGCTAACGGCGATAGCGTCGTTAACTATATTGCTAAATGTGGCCGCACTTTAGCGATATAGAAACAATCCCGCTAGCGATCGCATTAGTATGCGTCGTTATTGTGATCGCTAGCGGGATTGTTTAGTGTGGCAGTACCTTAAGAGGTGAGTACTTATACCAGAGGGGAGTGGAGAAATCAGAACAATTGAGATAACCCAAGATGGAAAGCTATAGGAGACCAACAAAACTGCTTAACCTTTGCAACAAAATAACAAGGAAAATCTGTACAGGTAACTGGAAAGCAAAGAAGATCCAACCAGTGCAGGTGTGCATGTAGCCAAACGCTTCCATCTTCTGACCCCTGAAATAGAGACCACTCTGTTGTGGTATCGCTGTGACATGCTGTTAGCATGTAGAAAGTTAGGAGCCGATTCATAAAGCTATAAAAGTGGCAGAAAAGCTTTGAAAAGTTGCAAAAGTTTTGCGTGATTGGGAGCTGCGCAAACATTTTTCAACTTTTGGAGTTTTCACGCCAGTTTAAATCATATTACCCAAAATGGGCAGATTCCTGGGATGTAGCCCTGCCTGCCAATCAAATTCAGCAAAAGCGCCCGCGTTTTGAACGGCAGAAATGCTACTACTATTCCCTAGCTGGAGCAGAATTTTTGGTATGTCAACGCATGACACTCAGAAAATGCGCCAAATTCATTAACTGGTGTGTGCCTTTTAAAGGAATTGTCCACTACTTGAACAACCCCTTCTAAATTCCTGTTTCCTCCAAGTAAAATAATAACACTTCTACTCAACTCTGGTTCCAGAGTTGGCACTCAGAGTTCCAGCGAGTTGGCACTGGCTCTCCCGGGGATTGCGTGACACTGTGTCATGCAATTGCTGTGGTCAATCAACGCTGTTTTCACTCTCCTCTCATTCCGACAACTGAAGACATCTAGAGGAAGTGAAAGAGTAGCCGCAACTCTCAGTTCCTCCAGATGTCAGTGACGTCCGTACGACAGGAAAGTGAAGCCAGCGCTAAATGGCCGCAGGGATTGCAGGACATAATGTAACACGATCACCGGGAGGAGCCAGGGACGACACCTCTGAAAAAGAGCCAACACCGCAGGATAGTAAAAGTGTTATCATTTTCCCGAGGGGTGGGGAAGAGGGATTCAGAAGAAGTTGTCTGGGTAGTGGCCAACCCCTTTAATGAATTTGGTGCATTCTGTTTCAACAAGACTGGCATAGTGCGAGCGTGTTTATGCCCCTTACAGTTTTCTGCATCAAGGTATGGGTAACAAGTAGAGTGTTAGGTTAAGAAAAGCTAAATCAACTCCATACCCCACAAACTCATTGTTGCCATTCCCTGAGGATACAATAAATTCTGCATGATATACACACATTATGTTATCTTGGATTCTCTCCTGAACCTGAATGACCACAATAAAAAGGTTTTGTGCACAGGTATTTCAAGATATATGGAGCCATATGTCATCTAAAAATCAGAGAAGAGCAAAGAACAATAAATAGGAACCTTTCTTTGAACCATGTTAGGTAATAGCAAATGCAGGATTATATTCTACAGTAAAACTAAAGGTTTAGACAGCTGTATTTTCTACCAAGACATAGGAAGGAACAGATGTCACATTGTCAGTTTCCCACCCCAATTAGTAAGCATCTGCTTCTTTACATTTTCTATCATAGTATAATAAATTGTACTTTCTAGTACATTTACTGAACCTGAACAGCCTCGTGCTGAAATTCGCCACATGACTAAGTAATGAATATTTTACAATGATAGCAATAACCATACAACAGCTCAATAAAAGGCTAGCTTTAGGACACATGCCAGGAAGATACAAACATAAAATGGTTAGCCATTTATAAAGGGAATATGTTACCAGGTTTTTGCTAACTGATCTAAAAACAAAATAATGTAGGGGAAGAGACCCTGATTCCACTGGTGTATCACTTACTGATCTGCTTTTTTTTTTTTTTTTAATAAAATCATTGTGTTATCATCAGGAGATTATCACTGGTAGACTACTTGTTAAACACCGCCCCCACCAATGATTGGTATCTTTGTATGTTCAGGGCTGGGTTGTGCACAGCTCAACATTCAGAGAATGGTAGACCTGAAGTATATGAAGCAATTTTGTAATCAAAGTAAAGTAAGTGATGCATTGCTGGAATCAGGGTCTCTTTCCCAACATCAGGCTGCTCTCAGATTACATAGCAAAAACCTGGTGACAGATGCCCTTTAACAATTTTTGTAGTGGTTCTTCAATACATTGCATGGGGTAACTAATTTGTTTGTCTCGCCATCAAAAAAATAAGAATACTGATTTTTACTTCTCACTTTGGCAGGGAACCTCAGTGTCAGCTAGCTTAGTAATTCACGAACAGATCTTCGCAACAGTTCCCACCAGGTTGGGTTGCACCAACATTATTGTAAGTTATGCAGCCTGCCTTAGTAGAGCACAGTAGATCTGGAAGGGCCCCTTCACACAGCATTTTTTATCCAACATTCAGGGACCCCATCGGTGCTAACATCCAAACCCCCTCAAAATGGGATTTGAGCATATGTGCCAACGGGACCACTGAGTAGTGCAGATGGGGGGTCACAGTGTACTCTGTCGTGCATTGTTTTCAACCTTAAATGCCCTACCGGAGGTGGACAGCACGACGTAATAGACTACAGCTTGCTGTACACCCAAATCCTGTTTGCTAATGGGGTTCAGACATAAGCCCCAAGAGGGCCAATGAATGCAGGATAAAACACTATTTCCAAGGGGCCCAAGGGTCTAGTGACTGCTTGGCCAATTGGCCACTTGCATTAGTCACCCCCTGCATCCATGAATATTCAGTGTGCTGGCTAATATGCATATTCACACAATTCATGCCATTGTGTCCCGTTTGTGTCTGGGGTGGGCCTGCTACTAACACAGAACAGGTACCAGAGGCCTCTCTGTCTACACATGTGGTCTCAACTTTCTGCACCACCTCCTATCACCACTTGTTGTTGACTTCTCCCCATGGTAGCGCCACGATACAGTCACCATTGAGTCAGGATCTAGCTGAGCGGATGCCAGGCTCCTCCTTCTAATGGATGCTAAAAGAGTGTGTAGATTTTAGAGCATACAATTTCTAAATCGTTGTGGTTTCTGTGATCTTACAGAACAAATTGATATTTACGCAGACCATCACATTCTCATTTTTGCTTTTTAAAATGCCTAGATTGAATCTGTGAATCCAAGGCCTCTGTCAGATATCATACATTTTATCCATGGACTTCTAGTGTTTTTTATTTTATTTTCATCACTGTTTGACCAGTGTGTTAGGTTTTACCATTAGTGATGTTTCACGGATGGTGAAAAAAAACAACCTGCAACATTTCTCCTATTTTTACAATGTTAATCATGGACAGTGTACAGACCGGACACTGATGTCATCCATGTGCTGTCTGGGATTGTCACATGCCTATAAACTTGTATAGGTAATTTTGATCCAGGAGTCAGATTAAATATTTCACTGTGATTTTTTGGGGACCGAGGGTGTATGTCTTTAGTTGAGGGGAGAGGTGTCTACACTTGTGGGGTAAACTCTTTAGCATCATGACATCAGTTGTTACAATCAGGTTGTGAATAGAAGTTTATTATGTAAATGTTTGGGATGATGACACTTTCTTTGGGGCTTTGTCATTCACAAATAGCCCCTCTGTGACGGATACTTGGCAGAATGACAAACCCCAGTGTTGTCATTAGAAAGTAACATTTGTCTAATGTTACAATTTAATCTTTTTACAATCAGGCTATGATTGCTGATTGTTATCTTTTCTTGTTAGCATTTCATTATATATAAATGTATCAATGCTACCAATGTTGATAACTTTATTTACATATGTTTTCTATTATTGTTTGTGTCTTTTTTGCTTTTCCTCTGGTTCCTCTATTTGCTTTTATGTCTTATGTGAGCTTTGTGTTCCATATTGGAGTTTTTCGTCTGTGTGTGTAATTTAGTTTGTGAATAATATTTTATTTTTATCAATTATGTTTTGCTCTTCTGATTAGAGTATATGGTTTTATAATGGGTATGTGTGTTCCATCAGTGAAAAAACACAGCTAAAACGTGTGGGACTCACAGACGTCAAATGTCCCTAAGGCCGGAGTCACACTACTGTATAACACGGCCGTGTGCTATGTGATAAAACATAGAACTCCGATTATTTTCTCATGCTGATTTCGCAAAAGAGAACAATCTGAGAGTGGCAGCGAGACTCGGCTCACTCGCACCCATACAAGTCTATGACTAAACATCGGACCGCACTCAGATGTCACCCTAGTGCAGGCTGATATACACCGAGTCAGGCCATGGAGGAGATGGAGAAATTACTTTCTCTGTCTTCTCTCACCTGTGGTGAGAGTCGCAGCACAGAGCACTGACACTCGCCTCCCGCTCGCAGCAGAGTTGGAATTGGGGTTCATTAGCATATGGCATCTGATGCTCTTGCATCGGCGTGATTCCAGCCTAAAGCTCAATGATTTGTGCTGCAAGCCTCTCCATTCTAATTCACTACCAAAACGTTGCTGTCATTTTTTCTGAAGTATAATAATGGACTTGTAGATAACATGCTCCCTATTTCCGAACATAAGAAAAAACACTAACTGTTGAGAAAATAGACTTTGTTCCAATTAACCAATCATTATAAAATAAAAAATGCCTAATTTTTAGATAAATAACTTTGTAGAATAAGAGGAGGCAGCTAAGCATCTTATGTTCTTTGGGTGATGTCCTGGAACAGGAGGGGGTGATATTAGACACAGCGTTTTTCAGAGTATTACTTCATATGAATGTGGTCTGATTGTGTATAAAATATGAAACAAGTTGCTGATTGCATTGAGTTCTATTATGTGAACTATATACTCCACTCAGACAATATATGGGTAAGAATTGTGTTGAGTGAGCAGAGTCTGACAAAGAAGGCTGGTGTTATACAAGGGGGTATCTAGAGTTGCAGGAATAGAAAAAAATGGCTTTGATTGCAGATCTGGAATAGACAGGAATAGGCATGTCTATGCATTAGTAGTTATGCACATTTTAATTTTTGTATTACTGATCTATCTATTCTATTATTTTAAACACTGTTTTTCGGTGATTACTTTGTATCTCCGTTCATACTGCACCCACACACACAAATGATACACCATTTGAAAGGTAAACTTGCCCCCTTCAGCAAGAAAATAGCTAAACAAACCACACATCCACGATTGGATCACAAAATACAGTTTAAACATTAATTTTCATAAACCTGCAGTAAGAAAAAATGACCTGCAGGTGGCACCACACTACCCCAAAGCACACTACCACAAAGCTGCTTACAGACATCACAAAAAAATCCAAACATTTGCCTTGGGGGCTTTCCAGCTTGCCAAACTGCTTGCCCAGCCTATTTCAGCCAAATTGGAGGATTGCACACTTCACTGCAGAAGAATCACATATGCAAACACATATGTAAACATACACTGCCTATTGAATTGTACACTTGCTCCATTCATACTCCACCCACACAAACAAATGATACACGATTTGAAAGGTCACATGAAATGCAGGTGGCAGCACACTACCCAAAGCCCACTACCACAAAGCTGCTTACAGACATCACAAACAAATCCAAACATTTGCCTTGGGGGCTTTCCAGCTTGCCGAACTGCTTGCCCAGCCTATTTTAGCCAAATTGGTGGATTGCACACTTCACTGCAGGTGAGGCACATACGCAAACACATTTGTAAACACGCACTGCCTATTGAGTTGCACACTTGCTCTGTTCATACTCCACCCACACAAACAAATGATACACCAATTAAAATGTCAAATTACCTACAGGTGGCAGCACACTAGCCCAAAGCACACTACCACAAAGCTGCTTACAGCCATCACAAACAAATCCAAACATTTGCCTTGGGGTTTTTTCAGCTTGCTCAAGTGCTTGCCCAGCCTATTTCAGGCACATTGGAGGATTGCACAATTCACTGCAGGTGAGTCACATATGCAAACACATTTGTAAACATGCACTGCTTTTTCGCTGATTACTTCGCCCCACACACACAAATGATACAAAATTTGAAAGGTAAACTTGCTCCCTTCAGCACGAAAAGAGCCAAACAAACCACACATTCACGATTTTATCACTAAAGACAGTTTAAACATTTATTTTCATAAACCTACAGAAAGACACAATGACCTGCAGGTGGCACCTCAACCGGAAGAAATTTTTTGGCCTTTACTTATCAAACCAATTTATTATATTGCCAAGCTACATATACAAATACCTGTCTGTGTTCATCATCTCATGAAATACATTTACATTTGACTAGCTTACTTTTTCTTAAATTGCCTGCACCCCCAACTACCAATGTGTGAAAATTTAGCACGGGCCAAGCTAGTAATACATATAGCTAATAGATTACCTGGGATTGGTAGAAATTAAACCTACAGGAGGATCTCACACAACTCTGTTGATCCCTGCTGGGCTCTGCTAATTTTCCTACAGTGGTAACAAGCCATACATTCATGAGACTTTAACAGCCAATCACTGGCCTCACCATTCTTGTGCAGTGCATGCTAGCATCACTGCTAAGGCCATGGATTGGCTGTTGCAGTCATGTGGACATACTGCAGATCACCACTGCAGAAAAATCAATAGAGGTTAGTGGAGGCCAGCAGAGCAATGGCCCTGGATCATCAGGCAATTATTCAGATGACATAAAAATGTCTACTTACATATGCCTTGGCCGGTCCTGTGTTGGTTTCCGATTGATGCTGAATGACCATAAGACACATTAATAATTAAAAACCAATAGAGCAGGGCTTGACACCTCAATGTTTATACTGTAGAGGACGCAATCACCAGCTGGCAAGGGGGGTAATCACTCACAAGTGTATCAAAGAGTGGCTCCTGCTACATTTACAATCAGCGCCTACATCAGGAATGTACAGTGTGACGTGAGTGGAGCCAAGCGGGGGATGGGATAGAGGGTAAGGTGGCCATCTCATCCAAACTCACTCCACTGTGCCCTGTACTAAGCAGTGTACCGAGAGCAGCTCCCACTAAATTAATCTGCGTTTTTGGATCACCTACTCCTGTCCACCAATCTGTGGCTGGTGGCGCAACACACAAAGGGACCTTCACATTGGTTTGTCCTGGGTATTATTATACAGACGGCAATCGTCCTGGGACAAGAACTCTGCCTTTAAGGGAATGCATTTTCTATTACAGTCACCATCCTGGGACAGGCTATTAGTTTTATCATACTTCCTTCTGTTCGCTCCCTTTTTTCAAATTCCAGACAACCCCTTTAATCTCACATCAAATACCCAACATCTCAATTTAAAAAAAAAAAGGCTAGAAAAGAGTGTTCAATGTCAACTACACTATGTAAAATTCTGTATCAGACAGGGATGCCATCTGGGGGTCTGTGCTATTTTGTTGTATGAAGAGAAAATAGCCCCCATTTGTTCAGCAACATCCATTGTTTTGTGCTCCCGGATGAGTCTAATTAATGCACACTGCACTTGAGTGGAAGCCATAAAATCATACAAACTAATAACGATTAAGCTCTCCAATGCATATATGCATATAAAATTTGGTAAGATGTACGTACTTCATTGCTTAAACATAGGTGTACTTCTCACACACCGATGATAGGGATGAGCATGTGTGTATTAATAATTAGCCCATTTATATCTGTATCTAGAACACCTTGGCGTTGGTGTTGGTAGTGTACTCAGTAAATGGATTATTTGTAGTAATAATCTGTTGGTCAATTCTGCATGCTCTGGAAGTTCTAGAAATTCCAGATGTGATGTAATTTGAACCTGGGTAAAACTTAGAATCATTTACCGGATTATCAGGTACTTGTTTGGTTTTCAAAAGCTTCTGAATTGAAATTACAGAGCAGCTGCTCACGGGTCAACACGATCGCTCACGTCATGATGATGCTGTGGTTTAGGTATGCACATATTATGGGTATGCATGTATGCCCATGATGTTTGCAAAAATCTATGAATGCTAGTTTATAAGAATATTAGTGCTCCTATCATACTCTGTGGTATGAATACCAGCAGAACACATACATACTGCATCATGACTTATGCAATTCATATAAAAAAGGAACAGTATAGCAATGAAAGGCGATGTAGGAGGGAGCCATATGTAGCAGAGAGGATGCATTACAAAAAAAAATCCTGTTTGAAAGGTATTAGCAAAAACATTGTTACAAAAGATAACAGTAACTCATGTGCATCATTTTCAACTTTTGCTTTAAAAATGGATGTATAAATGAATTGCATAATTCCTTACAGAGGAGTTGGCAGCTCTCCTGACCTATATGTTTTAGTAAATCACTGTATTCGCTAAAAGAATACCTGTCTAGAGCATCGGTTTCCCCTACAGACCGCTACTGGTCCAATCAGTGATGACAGTATCAGACTGTGCATAGATACTGTCTGACCTTTTAACAAGGAGAATGATACCACCCAGTTACCAATGCATGCATGTTATTCAGGAGGAATAACAGAGGAATGGCACTTCACAAAGTTCTGAGAAAAAGATGCTTAAAAATTGTTATTCCTTGGAGAATTCAACTTTTTAACAAACAAGAAGAAGAAAATCCAGCACCAACAACATGAAAAGTATGGGTCTGATTTCCAAACTAACAGGATCCGAGTGCTCAAGAAGAATTAGTTCATAATACGAATAAAGTGTAGAAAAGGTGGCCTTCACCAGCCCTTTAAAAATCCAAACGTTTTATTCAGACATCACCATAAAAACTGGTTACAGGAACAAATGTGGTACAATGGACGGATGTTTCAAGCCCATCTACCTATACCTATTGAGCT
Organism: Oophaga sylvatica; assembly: GCA_033576555.1. Taxonomy (NCBI): domain Eukaryota; kingdom Metazoa; phylum Chordata; class Amphibia; order Anura; family Dendrobatidae; genus Oophaga; species Oophaga sylvatica. The sequence continues at coordinate 273,676,275 of JARQOD010000005.1, forward strand.
TCAACAGGTCCTGGAATTCAACTTTTTAAATTACACAGACATGTCAGGAGTGGAGATATATCCAGTTAAAAAGAGTGATCTGCGTTGGAAAAACCCTCTTTCACACAAGCTTATTACGTCCATAATACAGATTCACAATACGCGACTATGATAGAATGCGATGCATCTATATTTGGTCACTTTTTGATCAGTATTTGCACTCATTGCAATTTTTTTTCTACTGGGCCAAAATGGATTCTTTTTGCCCAATAGAAATTGATTGCAATGAATACAAATAATGAGTGAATACAGATGCAATAATGATGCATCTTGTTCCATTGTGCGAACCTGTATTATGGATGTACAATGATATGCTGCAGTGAAAGAGACCAAAGGTTTTCTACAATAGTGGACTCCTATAAAGAAGATACAACTCCACTCCCAATATGTTCCGTTTTATTAAAGGGATTGTCAGCACAAAAGGACTGTTCAAACCAAGTAGAGGCCTTTGGTGTACTGTGGTGTAGCCAAATATTTGAGTGCACCTTCCCACCTGCTTGTTTTCTCTCCATTTCCACTCCTCCTCCTCCTCTTCTTTAATTGACAGCTCAGGTTTCATAGCGCCAGAGAAGAGCGTCCATAGGTGGAAACCAAGCAGATGCGAAGGTGCACTGAATTGTTTGGCCACGCCGCAGTGCACCAAGAGCCTGTACTTGGTTTGAACAGTCCTTGTGTGTGGAGAAAGTCCCTTTAAGTATACCTATAAGTAAAAATGGATAATAAAAAAAATACCAAGCTGCGTTTCTGAGAAAAACAAAACACGGAAGTAAAAAAAAACAAACGTGAAACAAAACCCTCCTTGTGTCACACGTCTCCATTTTCTAAGGAACATTTGTGGGGGACTCAGGCACAAATCGGAGAAAAGTAGAGGGGGATCAGGCTTATTGTTTTAATTTATAAACCCTACTGGGCGGCTATTAAACAAAAGTGGCGTCTGCACCTTGGAAGGAGACAATTCCAATAATTTCAATAGAGTAAGAAGTTGTTATTGAAGCAATTATCCAATGCATCGCTGCTGAGCAAGTCTTTTTTAATTAGCCTCCCAGCCAAACTCTTCTAAAGTCAAGTGCCCAAACGATAAATTAGCTTCATTTTAACAAAGCTACTGTAGAGTATTCACAGTATGCAGCGTGTGAACCATGCCTACAGCTATCCCTTCTTGTTAGGAAATCAATAAGCTAGTCTAAAGAAAACGGGAGCTATTACAGTGAGCAGAATTATCTGCATCATTATCAGATACTTCATTGCAATGAGGACGAATAAAAGGTTATCGTAAAGATGTGGCAGAAAGCATCATATCTAGCAGAAAACAGCTCATTCACACTATACTGAATGCTAGATCTTAATGATTCACAATAGAGAAAGAGGACATGTAGGAGGGGATAGCACGGAAAACTGAAGAAAGAGCCCATCTGTAGCTGGATACATGATGTAATAAAACTCGGCATTCAAAACATGTTTTCACCAAGCATGGAAAAAACAAATGAAGCCATACATGTTCAAGAACTAGCTATCTTTATACTGCAATATGACCTGCAAATGATAGATTCTACAGTTACTCCAGTATGGATGGAAGCTCCAGCGTCCTGAGTGTGCACTTGAGTGGGCCTACCCCTGCAAGAACAACATACTTATAGGTAACTCGTTGTATTACATTAACGTAATATAATGATGACTGGAGCCCACCAGAAGCTTATTTCTCATGAGAATGGACTGGGACTGCTGAATTCTAGCCTGCTTGATCATGCATTCCCTAACATGTGCTATCAGGAGAAAGTCTGGAAACCCCATAGATGGTTGGTCCCACTGAAAATTGGCAGATTCAGATGACATTTGCCAAAATTGTACGGCCAACTTAACATATCCAATGCGTGCATTAAATGCAGAGATACTGATAAAAAATATAAATTAACAGGAGCAAAAAAAAAAAAGCAATATAAAACTGGCATTTTCAAGATATACCAGACCACGCAGGAAAACCTCAGCATATGGTATGTTATTACGCTCATTTATATGCACATATAGAGACAGCTGCTCAGAAAAAAGATAAAATGCAGAGAACGAACCTTACACATCCACTCCAGCTGTATCACACAATAAAGAAAATGCCAAATCTAGAGTGGAAAGAAGCCAAAAAACTCAAGTTAGGTACATTTGCAACAGTAATACAGTGTTTGCTGTTTTTATTGTGTGCATTTATTTTTGTAATCCTGCTTAACCACTACTTGACATTTGCCCTACATTTATGTCACGTGAGATATGGATTGGGTTCAAGAGCGGAGCTCCAATAATTCCAATTTAAAGGGAACCTGTCACTAAGAAAATGCTGTCCAATCTGCAAGCACCATGTTATAGTTATGGGGCAGCGCCTGCGTGGGTCCAGTCACCGCTCTGAAGATAGAAAGCAGCGCCTGTAACTCTTCACCCTGCCCTGACTGACAGCTGGCCCCAACATCGGGCAGGTCAGTAACTTTCACCCCATAAATTAGGGATGCACAACATTCTCTGGTCCAAAAATCACAAACTGAGATTGAAACTTTACATGATCACTTGAGTACAACCTATCGTGTCCAATCCAAGGTCTGAGTGGGCAGTGCATGATATATGGATTCAAAGAACACTTCAGAGAGAATATCAATAATGTACTGCACCTGCACAAGATATAACTTAATAATAATAATTTCACTTGTCATAAGTGACAACTTTGGCTGAACTGCTGCTTTAAATAATACACACAACCACTGTGCCCAACATGTGCCAACTACATCGTGCACACTTGCCACACACTTGGGGCTCCTCCTACATTGCATTTTGCATCTTTTATTTTACTTGGAAGAATCATGGAAGATGCTGTCCGTGGGAACTCACATGCAGCTTCCGATGCCTGCATGGTTACATTTTATCACTGGAGTGAAGAGGGACTGCCCTCTATTTTTAGTTCTGTATCAGAAAAATGTGGCTGACCTTTGACAAACACAGTTTTGCAAACCATCAGGACAACCATAAGAATGTTGGCTGTCTGGTGGTTGAAGCCACAAGAATGGCACTAAGGGCACCAGACAGTACTCCCCAGTTATAGATGCATTGGCCACGAACATTGGACCATGTTCAAGTTAGTCTATCATGTTATATGTGTTGTTAATAAAATGTTATGTTGCTCGTAACAGCAGCCCTGACGCTCACTTTCAAAGTCTAATCAGACATTAACATTATTCCCAATGAGTAAGGACAAGTCTTGGTTCCAGCCTCATACTCAAAAAAAATAAATAAATAAAAGTAAATTGACAGTGTTCCCCACAAGGGAATTGCTCAGGAACTACACAATTATTTAATCAGTGCAGTATTTGTAGGATTTAATGTCTGCAACATGTTTAATGAAAAAAGACAAAAAGACTTCCGAAACGCACAATTAGACACTTCAGCATAGTGTTGCTCTATATATAAACTGTACATATACCGTACATATTTGTGTATAAGCAGAGTTTATCAGCACTTTTTTTGTGCTGAAAACGCCCCCTCGGCTTATACACGACTCACTGTCCCAGAAGCCGGCGGTGGAGCGGCGGTCACAGGAGGCAGGAGACGGCTGCGGCTGTAACTGTGCCCGCTGCTAAAGAGAAATGAATATTCACTGCACTGGCAATGAATATTCATTTCTCTTTATTGCGCGCACAGTTAGAGCTGCAGCCGCCAGCTTCCAGCAGCTGTAATAAAAAAACCTCCTACTTACCTTCCCTGCGCGCCCTCGATGCATCTTGTTCCGGCTTCCAGCAGCACCTGTGGCCAGGCGATCACGTGTCCACGCTGAGTGGAGAGAGGTGAAAATTCATTACCTTAATGAGCGGTGACACATGATCGCTCGACCACAGGAGCTGCTGGAAGCTAGAACAAGATGCTGCGAGGGCGCGCGGGAAAAGCAAGTAGGAGGTTTTTTTTTAATACTTTTCTCATGGGGAGCCATATATACAAGGATAGGGATGAGGAACCATGCACACAGGGATAGGGATGAGGAGCCATGCAGACAAGGACAGGGGTAAGGAGCCATGCATACAAGAACAGGGATGAGGAGCCATGCATACAAGGACAGGGATGAGGAACCATGTATACAAGGATAGGGATGAGGGACAATATGTACCCGGCTTACACTTGAGTCAACACATTTTCCCAATTTTTCGTGGCAAAATTAGGTATCTCGGCTCATACTCGGGTCGACTTATACACGAGTATATATATATATATATATATATATATATATATATATATATATATACATACAGTACAGACCAAAAGTTCGGACACACCTTCTCATTCAATGATTTTTCTGTATTTTCATGACTATGAAAATTGTAGAATCACACTGAAGGCATCAAAACTATGAATTAACACATGTGGAATTATACATTACACTTTACAAAAAAAGTGTGAAACAACTAAAAATATGTCTTATATTCTAGGTTCTTCAAAGTAGCCACCTTTTGCTTTGATTACTGCTTTGCACGCAGAAAAGGTGAACGGATGGACTCTACATGCCTGGTTCCCACCGTGAAACATGGAGGAGGTGGTGTGATGATGTGGTGGTGCTTTGCTGGTGACACTGTTGGGGATTTATTCAAAATTGAAGGCATACTGAACCAGCATGGCTACCACAGCATCTTGCAGCGGCATGCTATTCCATCCGGTTTGCGTTTAGTTGGACCATCATTTATTTTTCAACAGGACAATGACCCCAAACACACCTCCAGGCTGTGTAAGGGCTATTTGACCAAGAAGGAGAGTGTTGGGGTGCTACGCCAGATGACCTGGCCTCCACAGTCACCAGACCTGAACGGAATCGAGATGGTTTGGGGTGAGCTGGACCGCTCACCGCTTCAATTTTGAATAAATCCCCAACAGTGTCACCAGCAAAGCACCCCCACACCATCACACCACCTCCTCCAAGCTTCACGGTGGGAACCAGGCATGTAGAGTCCATTAGTTCACCTTTTCTGCGTGCAAAGCTGTAATCAAAGCAAAAGGTGGCTACTTTGAAGAACCTAGAATATAAGACATATTTTCAGTTGTTTCACACTTTTTTGTAAAGTGTAATGTATAATTCCACATGTGTTAATTCATAGTTTTGATGCCTTCAGCGTGATTCTGCAATTTTAATAGTCATGAAAATACAGAAAAATCTTTGAATGAGAAGGTGTGTCCAACTTTTGGTCTGTACAGTATATACAGACCAAAAGTATATATTCAAAGATTTTTCTGTATTTTCATGACTATGAAAATTGTAGAATCACGCTGAAGGCATCAAAACTATGAATTAACACATGTGGAATTATACATTACAAAAAAGTGTGAAACAACTGAAAATATGTCTTATATTCTAGGTTCTTCAAAGTAGCCACCTTTTGCTTTGATTACTGCTTTGCACGCAGAAAAGGTGAATGGATGGACTCTACATGCCTAGTTCCCACCGTGAAGCATGGAGGAGGAGGTGTGATGGTGTGGGGGTGCTTTGCTGGTGACACTGTTGGGGAGTATTCACAATTTAAGCGGTGAGCGGTCCAGCTCACCCCATACCATCTCGATTGGGTTCAGGACTGGTGACTGTGGAGGCCAGGTCATCTGGCGTAGCACCCCAGCACTCTCCTTCTTGGTCAAATAGCCCTTACACAGCCTGGAGGTGTGTTTGGGGTCATTGTCCTGTTGAAAAATAAATGATGATCCAATTAAACGCAAACCGGATGGAATAGCATGCTGCTGCAAGATGCTGTGGTAGCCATGCTGGTTCAGTATGCCTTCAGTTTTTAATAAATCCCCAACAGTGTCACCAGCAAAGCATCCCCACATCATCACACCACCTCCTCCATGCTTCACAGTGGGAACCAGGCATGTAGAGTCCATCCGTTCACCTTTTCTGAATGCAAAGCAGTAATCAAAGCAAAAGGTGGCTACTTTGAAGAACCTAGAATATAAGACACATTTTCAGTTGTTTCACACTTTTTTGTAAAGTGTAATGTATAATTCTACATGTGTTAATTCATAGTTTTGATGCCTTCAGCGTGATTCTACAATTTTCACAGTCATGAAAATACAGAAAAATCGTTGAATGAAGGTGTGTCCAAACTTTTGGTCTGTACTGAATATATACATATATATATATATACACACACATACAGCTCTGGCAAAAATTAAGAGACCACTGCACGGTTTTATAAAAATCAGCTTCTCTACATGTCTGACAGCATTCATTCCAGTGTCAGTTGAATTCCAACCAGAGTACACCTCATTCTACTTAATGTGCTTCTGATTATGATCACCTGAACCAAATCTTATTTAACAAAGTAAAGTATAAAAAAACACTGCTGTGGTGTTCACAACCCTCTTGCAATAGGACAAGCTGGGTGGTGAAACAAATGCTAGTAATATCCCAAAAGTAATAGGAATGAAAAAATAACTTTTAACCATGCCAAAGGAGTTGAAAAGAAAAGTCTTGAGTGAGGAAAAGGGCTCAATTCTGGCTTTACTAGCAGAGGGATACAGTGAGCGTCATGTTGCCTCTATCTTTAAAATTTCTAAGACGGCAGTCCATTACAACAAGGTCAAGAAGCAGACATTGGGGACAACAAAGCTACAGACAGGAAGAGGGCAAAACGACTCTCCACTGACCGGAATGACCGTCATCTTATTCGAATGTTGCTCAGCAACGGCAGGATAACAACAAGTGACCTACAAAAGGAATGGCAAATGGCAACTGGGGGTGAAGTGCACGGCAAGAACAGTTCGTAACAGGCACCCAGAGGCAGGGTTCAAGTCATGTAAAGCTAGAAAAAAGCCTTTTTATCAATGAGAAGCAAAGGAAAGCCAGGCTGAAGTTTGCCAAAGACCATAAGGATTGGACCATAGAGGACTGTAGTAAGGTAATCTTCTCTGATGAGTCTAATTTTCAGCTTTGCCAACACCTGGTCGTCTAATGGTTAGACAGAGACCTTAAGAGGCGTACAAGCCACAGTGTCTTGTAACCACTGTGAAATTTGGTGGAGGATCAGTGATGATCTGGGGATGCTTCAGCAAGGCTGGAATTGGGCAGGTTAATCTTTGTGAAGGACATATGAATCAAGCCGCATACAAGGTTATCCTGGAAAAATAGTTGATTCCTTCTGCTCAGGCAACGTTTCCCAACTCTGAGGACTGTTTTTTCCAGCAAGACAATGCGCCATGCCACACAGCTAGGTCAATCAATGTGTGGATGAAGGACCACCACATCAAATCCATGTCATGGCCAGCCCAATCTCCAGACCTGAACCCCATTGAAAACCTCTGGAATGTAATCAAGAGGAAGATGGATAGTCACAAGCCATCAAACAAAGAAGAACTGATTAACTTTTTGTACCAAGAGTGGCATAAGGTCACTCAAAAGCAGTGAGAAAGACTGGTGGAAAGAATGCCAAGACGCATGAAAGCTGTGATTAAAAATCATGGTTATTCCACAAAATATTGATTTCTGAACTCTTCTTGAGTTAAAACAAAAGTATTGTTGTTTCTAAATGATTATGAACTTGTTTTCTTAGCATTATTTGAGGTCTGCAAGCACTGCATTTTTTTGTTATTTTGACCATTTCTCATTTTCTGAAAATAAATACAAAATGTATTGCTTGGAAATTCTGAGACGTGAGTAGTTTATAGATTAAAAGAGCAATTTACACTTTACTCAAAACATACGTATATGGCCGCGTCAAAGGAGGAATACGGACGAGTGAGAGGCGTGAAAACAACGCATTACACACGGACCCATATTTCTCTATGGGGCAGCTCTGATCATGCGTATTTTTCTCAGGCCGTATATTACGGTGCGAGACACCCGCAGCATGCTGCAAATGTACGCGTATTACACCCATTGTGCGCCAATGAAAGTCTATGGGTGCGAGAAAACAACGGATTACACACGGACCACACGTGTGACTTGCGAGAAATACGCAAGACTTCTGCAGCTCACAGGAAATGGTGCAACACATGCAGGAGGAAGCTGACACATGCAAATTAGCTCAAAAAGAGCGCCAGACATCCCTGAAGAACGCCTCTACGGAGTCGGTCATGACGTCTACGCTCATCAATGTGGAGATGTTGATTGTGTTGGTGCAGGAGAGGCCCGAAATTTGGGACCAAAGAGATGCACATTACGCAGACCACGCAAGGAAAGAGGCGGCATGGAGGTGCATCTGTGGGCAGATGTTTCCACACTTTGGCGACATGCTCGAGTCCCTGCCCCTCATGTTTTGCAAATTCCTATTGTGAACAGGTACCAGCTGGCAGATATCAGCAGGAGCACTACGCGTGCTCCCGCCGTTTATTTTCCAGGAAGATGATGCTGGGCTGGGGGGGACGAATCAGGAGTGCCCGGGGATGGCGGAGGTACCGAGGGGCATCACTTCTCTACTCTGAAATGTATATCATGTCATGAGAGAGAAATCATTGAAACGGGCACAATTTTTTTTGATCGTCGTTATTATTTGAATAATGGCGATCATGTGATCGGGGACTGGAAAATGCGACCCTGATCATGTTCTCCTTGGCAATTCTCCGAATCTGGGGGGTGCTACAGCTTTATTTCCGATTGCCATTTTAAAACGTCGATGAGGGAATAAGTACCCTTAGCGGTTGCGGTTTCAATGCATATCGGCGGTTGCTAAGGGGTTAAAACATAGTAACATAGTTATTAAGGTTGAAGGAAGACTTTAAGTCCATCTAGTTCAACCCATATCCTATCCTAACCTGCCCTAACATGTTGATCCAGAGGAAGGCAAAAAAAACCCAAGTGGCAAACAGTAAGCTTCACATTGGGGAAAAAAATTCCTTCCCGACTCCACATACGGCAATCAGACTAGCTCCCTGGATCAACGCTGTATCTAGGAAACTAGTGAATATAGCCTGTAATAAAAACAGGTTTCTACTATTAATTTAACCCCCTTTCATATGGTCGATCTCTTCCTAACTAACATTTGTCCAATACACTTATTACCAGCACTGCTCCTGTACGCTCATCTTTGTGTGGATCATATATCCTTTTTTTCTGGCTCTGCTACTTGCGATCTGGGGATGGGAATTGGATGAACAGAGCAAGGAATGTCACTGGTGAGGGAGGTGCTACGTCACAGTAAGTGACAGCAGTCTGTGCATGCATGCTCAGATCAGACTTCACGCTCTTCTCTCTTGAATCCTGCCCTGGAGTGCTGTCCCTTCAAAGCTTTGGCAGAGTCAGTCAGCGCCACACATCACTATGCTCAGGTCAGGCTTCACTCTCCTCTGCCTGAATCCTGCTGTGAGTGCTCTGAGTGGTCTCAATGCTGGACATAGAAAAAAGAGAGGCACTGTGAAAAAAAAAAAATGCAAGGTCCTATTGGTAGTTAATTACTTTGTCAAGAGTTGACATCTCAGGACCCTTAGCAAATCTTAAAAATAATATTTTTTCTTTTAAATTGCATTCCATCGGTAATTGTTAGCCATTGTGCACATCAATCGTACTACTGCAGAAAATTTTTGTTTATGGTGGACCCAGGCCTCCTTACATTTGCACAAGCTCCCCAAATAGTTTGGAGTGGGGTATGTATTTGAAACTATATCCTGATGTATTTTAGGTCACTGGTGCAGCAAATCTGTATAGTAACACTCTCATAAAAGAGAACAACAATAGTCAGATAGGTAAACGGTGTACAGATATTTTAGAATGATTGGCTCTTTGTAACAAATATCAAACATCTAAGATTTTTTTGTCAAACTGTAGCAAAAACTGCTAAACCCTCCCAAGCAGTTTTCTAATTAACAGTCGCAATGTACCTTCTATATTGATCCCATTTCTGAGAGTCCTGCAGTATCTCTTAGAATGAAGGTAAGAAGCTCAAGCTCCCGAGCGGCTGTAACGCATTTACAATAATTCGAAAAGTCAATTTATCATTTTAGACTACGGCAATAAAATTACATCATTCTACTAATTCATTTTAATTACCGACAGTAATGAATGACCACAAATGAGTCTCTCAGGTCACACTTAGCAAGCATCCAGCAATCTAGATAGACTCTAGAAGTTATAGCAAAGCTTATAATAGCACTCATAATAATGGAATGTGATGGCAAGATCAATTAGTTTGTTAAAATTTTATACACTCTACACTATGCAAGATGCATGTACAAAGGACCAGACAAAGTAAATGCCTTGGTAAAATGAAGATGTCAATTTAGATCAATTGGCAAACAAAGGTTCAAAGGCCACAGTACAGCAATCAGGTCAGAAAGCCTCATCTTGATGAAGGTAGCATCTGGTGATGAGACCTAAAGTGTACCTATTATAATTTATTTTTTTCTTCGATATATGGTTGGAAATGGAAAATCAATTTGTTAATATAGAATTGGAATAAAAATTATTCATCTCCCATTGTAAGGTAATTAAATTTATTAGCACAATTCTGCAGCACTTTACAATTAAGCAGGGATATATGCCTACAATAAATACAATACAAAGTAACACATAGTTCAACAGTTACAGGGGGCCCTGCTCATGAGCTTACAATCTATAAAGAAATAGGGGAGACACGATAGCTAAAAAGTGCTTGTCATGTGTGGTACAGCTGTAATTAAAGTAAATAGGGCATTTCTATTTAGCTGCATAAAAAAGGATTGAGATAGAAGTGTGAGTCTTAGATCAGTTTAAAAACAAAATGTATTGGTAGGGTAATAGACAAGGATAAGGCTAGTTTCACACTAAAGATAGGGTGCGCAGGTCGCATGCAGCATCATGCGCCCATAGGCGGAGCTATCGGGAGGAGGCGCGGCGGGGGGCGGAGCTTAGCGCCGGCCGTGCGCTGACCAACGCAGGTCAGTGCAACGCTAATGTGAAACCAGGGAGGTCCTGTAGGGTGGTGCAGAACTGTTTTGAGCTTTATCTGTAAGAGAAGTTTATAATGTACTCTGTAGCGAATGGGCAACCAGTGCAATGACTTGTACAAGGTGGAGGAATCGGTGTAGCAGCTGGACAGAAATGAGACCCTGGCTGCCTCATTCAGATTAGAAGAGATAGTTTGGCTAGAGGGAGTTCCAGCAGTAGAGAGTTGCAGCAGTCCAGATGAGAATGAATAAGAGCAACAGTACATTTTTGCAGTTTCAAAGGTGAGAAAAGGTTGAATTCTGGAGATGTTTTTAAGATATAGGTAACATCAGCAAGTGGATATAGGGAATAAACGAAAGTTTTGTGCTAAATATAACCCCAAGACAGCGAGCATACTGCTTGGGGGTTATGGTTCAAACAACCAAGACAATTGCAACTTCTGGCATAGGTAGGTTAGTAGAGGGAGAAACACAAGAAGTTTAGTTTTGGAGAGATTCAGTTTCAGATAGCAGGAGGACTTGATGTTAGAGACCAGCGTACAGACAATCCCTTTTGTATTAAGGTGGAAGTGAATATATAATTGAATGCCGTCAGCATAGAGATGATACTGGAAATCAAATCTGCTGATGGTTTGTCCAAGAGAGGCAATGTATAGAGAGAAGAGGAGGGGGCCTTGAATTGAGCTTTGTGGAACCCAAATAGCAAGGGGAAGATACGAGGAATAAGAGCAAGCAAAAGAAGCAGTGACGGAGCGGTCAGAGAGGTAGGAGAAGAACCAAGCGAGAGTTTTTTTGAGACCTATAGAGTGGAGCATAGTGAGGAGGATCTGGTGATCCACAGTGTCAAATGCAGCAGAGATCCAGGAGAATCTGCAGGGAGTGAGTAGTGGCCACTAGATTTAGCTGTTAATATATTGTTAGAGACTTTCGTAAGGACAGTTTCAGTAGACTTTAAAGACAGGAAACTGGATTGTAAAGGGTCAAGAAGAGAGTAGTTAGCAGTGCAGTTCTGGTAGAGGGATTTTTTAAAATGTAATAGTGGGGTTATGAAGGCGTGTTTCAATGAAGAGAGAAAAAGGATAAATATTTTAGGAAGGTGGTTCATTGGTGCAGGTTCAAGAGCTAGACCAAGCAAGGATCCTGGTAACTTCTTTCGTCAAAGGTGGAAAGTGAGCTTGAGGTGTGGGAGAGAAGGGGATTCAGGCTCTGTGGGGATTGTGTGAAAATTTTCTGATGGATATGGTTGATTTTTTTCTAGGAAATAAGTGGTCAGATCAACAGCGCGGAGGTTGGTGACTGGGGCCTGTACTTTAGGGCTCAGGAGGGAGTGGAAAGTTTTGAAGAGTCGTTTTCTATTGTTGGCTAGTGAGGTGATTGGGTGCTGAGGTAGACTTGTTTGGCCAGATGGAGAGCAGAGTTCTAAGTTTTGAACATGAACTAATAGTGGATGAAGTCTTCTGCTGAAAGTGATTTTCTCCACTGATGCTCAGCACATCTTGAGAAACACTGGAGAAAATGTGTTTGCAGTGTGTGCCAGGGTTCCATTTTCTGTCGGTGCTACCATCCAGGGCACTTTCCGATGTCTTATCATATTGTGATAATGCAGACAGGAGAGCGAGGAGGTTGGAGCTAAAGATGACTGTAGATTGTTCATAAGCTGCTGGTTATCGATGGCATGTCGATTTTAGTATGTGTAGTGAGTGGGGTGTCCTGAGCAGGGAGAGAGTTCTTCACAGAGAAAGAAGGAAAGTTGTGATCAGAGAGCAGGAGAGAGGAATTATGAAAGTCATACACTGAGCAGAGCCAGGAGAAGACCAGGTCGAGAGTATTCCCATCCTCATGTCTAGGAGGGTTGGTAAGCTGTGAAAGGCTGAGGAGGAGGTTAGAGAAAGAAGATGAGTAGCAGATGGGGAGAGCAGAGTATCGATGGGCATGTTAAAGTCACCCATGATGACAGTGGGGATGTCACAAGCTAGGCAGTGTGGGAACCAGGAGGCAAAGTGATCCAGGAACTGTCTGGTTTTGTCTGGAGGGCTATACACAACCATTAATCGCAGGGAGAAGCATTTGTGTAGTCCAAAGGTATGGACTTCAAAAGGAGGAAACATAAGGGAGGGTACTGGGTGGATAAACTGGAAACGACATTATGATGAAAGAAGCAGACCAACACCTCCACCTTATCTGCTCTCAGGTCTGGCGGTATATTAAAATTGTAACCCACCATAAGAGAGCAGTAGCAGCGGAGGCGTCAGACTGCTGGATCCAGGTTTCAGTGACAGCCAGAAGGTTGAGGAAAAAGAAGTCTTGGATGTATGGTAGTTAGTTACATAATGATCGCAAGTTCCAAAGAGCACAATTAGAAGGGACAGGAGAAGGCATGTATTAAATCTTGATAAGATTAGCATACACATACAAATTACAGACAAATCTACAGATTTAACACATCTGCACACATTACACATACACAATGTACACACAGAAACATTTCACATAAATACACACATTACTCACATATAAAAATAGCATAAAAATTACATAAATATCATTTCCAGTAACTCTGTACCAAAACATCTACCACTTTTTAATGTAACTTTTGAAAGGGGAGAAGCAGTCTAAGGGTGAGTTTCCACGGTCAGGAAACGCTGCGTGTTTGGCGCTGTGCGCTGGCGCAGCGCCAAACACGCAGCGTCCAGATGTTACAGCATAGTGGAGGGGATTTCAAGAAATCCCGTCTCCACTATGCGTAACAATACGCAGGTGGCAGACCTGCGTAAACGGACATGCGGCGCGTCTTTTCAGACCGCAGCATGTCCTCGCGTATTGCGGCGACGGTGCGTCGCCGCAACAGAATTAACACAGGCTATGTACCCTGCGTTATTTCCGGAGGTGTCCTGAACACCTCCGGAAAGATCGCGCGTCATAAAGGGGCGGGGCTTAGACGGAGCGGAATTTCCGCTCCGTCCAAAGCGCTGTGGTTCCGGACCGTGGAACCACAGCCTTATGCCACAAACTTAGTAATTTAAACCTACTACTGAAGTTTTGGTGAAGCATTATTCGGACAGCTAAAATAGCCTTTTTGCGTTCACCTTTCCACGATCATAGCCATAAATGCTATTACTTTATTTTTAAGCAACGATTACTACATAAAGCCTTGATTTTTTTTTCACCTCTAAAATTAACATTTTTAATGTGCCAGCGCATTAAAACTAAAAAAAAGAATTTTGTAATTAGTCTTCATTTAAAACTCCTAATGTTTGTAACCATACAGAAGCAATTCTGAATAGGAACTGTAAGTGCAAACAAACCTTGTGTGCAGTCTAATCTTACATTCACGCATTACTTGATTCCCTTGTGCTCACAGATGGCAAACGGAAATCTTATATTAGATGCAATGGAGGTGGAAAACAAAAGTTGAAAATATACACATAGCCTTAAAATGCCCACATTATGAAATTATTACATGATGTTTTCTCCATTCAAAAACCATGTTTTGTCTACAACATTTATATATCCAAAGAACATTTATGCTATGAACCTTAGAAAGAAGAACAGAGAGGGAACATGGTATGCGGTACATTTCTTATTCAATCTCTCATAAAAAACACGTATGTATCTGTAGTGCGCTTACTCACCTTTGTAATCTTTATCCTGACCTGGATAATAAGAAATAGGAAAAGGGGTTTCCATATGGGATCAGTAAATATATAAAACATAAGCCTTTGAGTTGTTCTTCCACTGTGTAACATTACCCAGAAGCCTCTCATTCATGCAAGGTTACTAAAGCAAGGTCACAATAGAAGAATAACTGTGTTCTCTAAGAAGAATCTCAGATATGTGAAAAATTGCCAAGTATTCAAGTCACAAAATATAATAAGTTCTTTGCAGAAGCAGACACTGACAGCTGGGGGGTCCTGTGCAAGAAATGTATTTGGGCCCCTTCCATTTATGGCACCCACACTATAGATTTTATACAGGTGTTTTTCACTATTTTAGAATATCAACAAAAATGTATTTTAGTTCTTCAATACAAAAAGTGAAACTCATATATTATATAGAGTCATTACAAACAGTGATCTATTTCAAGTGTATATTTCTGTTAATGTTGATAATTATGGCTTACAGTAAATGAAACCCCAAAAGTCATCTCAGTAATACCAGCTTGAAAAGTGATTTTAAAATCCGAAATGTTGGCCTACTGAAATGAATGTTCAGTAAATGCATTCAACTTGGTTGGGGCTCCTTTTGCATCAATTACTGCATCAATGCAGCGTGGCATGGAGGCAATCAGCCTGTGGCACTGCTGAGGTGTTATGGAAGCCCAGGTTGCTTTGATAGCAGCCTTCAGCTCGTCTGCATTGTTGGGTCTGGTGTCTCTCATCTTCCTCTTGACAATACCCCATAGATTCTCTATGGAGATAAGGTCAGGTGAGTTTGCTGGCGAATCAAGCACAGTGATACTGTTGTTTTTAAACCAGGTATTGGTACTTTTGACAGTGTGAACAGGTGCAAAGTCCTGCTGGAGAATGAAATTTCCATCTCCAAAATGCTTGTCAGCAGAGGAAGCATGAAGTGCTCTAAAATTTCCTGTTAGACGGCTGTGCTGACTTTGGTCTTGATAAAACACAATGGACCTACACCAGCAGATGACATGGCTCCCCAAACCATCACTGATTGTGGAAACTTCACTCTAGAACTCAAGCAGCTTGGATTGTGGCCTCTCCACTCTTCCTCCATACTCTGGGACCTTGATTTCTTAATGAAATACAAAATTTACTTTCATCTGAAAACACCTTGGACCACTGAGCAACAGTCCAGTTCTTTTTCTCCTTGGCCCAGGTAAGACGCTTCTGGCATTGTCTATTAGTCATGAGTGGCTTGACACAAGGAATGCGACACTTGTAGCCCATGTCCTGGATACATCTGTGTGTGGTGGCTTTTGAAGCAATGACTCCAGCAGCAGTCCACTCCTTGTGAATCTCCCCCAAATTTTTGAATGGCCTTTTCTTAACAATCCTTTCCAGGCTGTGGTTATCCCGGCTGCTTGTGCACCTTTTTCTACCACACTTTTTCCTTCCACTCAACCAGCACTCTGTGAACAGCCAGCTTCTTTAGCAATGACCTTTTGTGGCTTACCCTCCTTGTGGAGTGTGTGAATGACTGCCTTCTGGACATCTGTCAAGTCAGCAGTCTTCCTCATGATTGTGGAGCCTACTGAAGCAGACTAAGGGATCTTTTAAAAACGCTTAGGAAGCCTTTGCAGGTGTTTTTTGTTAATTATTCTAATTTACTGAGATAATGACTTTTGGACTTTCATTGGCTGTAAGCCATAATCATCAACATTAACAGAAATAAACACGTGAAATAGATCACTCTGTCTGTAATGACTCTGTAGAATATGAGTTTCAATTTTTGTATCAAATATATCCACAACCCATAAGGAACACAGGATTTTGAATTAAATGGATCATTGAGATGGATAGGATAGAACATTAGCCTTGAATCAAAGTGATCTGTGTATTTTGCCTGGAATAACTAGAGGTATTTGTGAATCTCACAGAGCCACAGAAGTGTATTAATATTACAATATGTATTTCTAATGTGACCCATAAATGGGCGTATTAATTAGCATTAACCCACAGCTAGTTGTTTAATTCTGGAGACTCTGTAATATTTGAGAAACTTTGGAATGTATAAGCCATTCTTTCTTTTATGAAAAAAATAGATAGTTTGGGAGATTTAAGGTCTCTTTCCGGACCGAGAATATCTAAAAGATCTCTCCCCTCTGTACTAATTTGGAGACTTCTAAACAAAAAAGAAGCCTGGGAGGAACTATCATCTTAATTAAGTGAACCCTACCTAACCAGGAGATAGATGGGACATCAAACTCTTTCAACTCTCCTAGTAATTTCTATACATAGATGGAAAATTCCATTTATATAAACTGTGGAATCAAATTAGTGACACTAGATAAAAGATGTAATGTGAAGGGTACATTGTATAAGCTTTTCAGCAGGTGAAAGACTATTCTTAAATAAGGCTTTAGATTTATTTATGCTAATATCCAAGCCTGAAATATCAGTACATTGGTTTACGGTTTGGAATACATTTGGAAAAGAAGTGAGCTGTATAAGCTTAAGAAGAAAGTCATCTGCAAAAAAGTCATTATGAATTACATATGGCCGATTGATAAACCTTTGATATTAGAATTTTTTTCATATTAAAACTGCCAGTAGTTCTATTTCTAGTGTAGATGAAGTGGGGGAGAGTGTGCAACCTTGGTGTGTCCTTCTACGTGTATGGCTAGTATCATTATGCAAAGAAAGGAGTTTAAGTGTTGTTGATGGGGTTGACTTTAAGGCAGTTACAGTTGGTAGATGAGTTTCACAAACGACGAATCTGCTTAGTTTTGAGATCATATGGTTCCATGAGAGGCTATCATAAGCCACAATGTTAATAGCATGAATTGAGTTGATCTCGATTTGGCTTAACAAAGCAAATCAATCACTTTTCTGACTTTATTAGGTGCTTACAAGTTTGGATAAATCCTACTTTATTCCTGCTAATAAGCAGAGGTAGGAAGCAGTTATTCTTATGGTCAGGATAGTTGTAAGCATTTTATACTCTATGTTTAGTAAAGAAATAGGTCAATAAATTGACAGATTAAGATGGTCCTTTTATGGCTTAGGGATAAGTGCTATCTGTGCTTCTAGGAACTCAGAAGGGGGAACTTTTCCTGACAATATTGCATAGTAAACAGGCAGTGAATGGGGAATTAGTAGCGCCCCAAATTTCTTACATGTTGATGAAAAGCAGTCTGGCTCCGGGGCCTTTCCGAGCTTACTTTTTTTTTTAATTGATAGCTTCAATTCTTCCTCAGTGATAGGTAGGTTTAATGTTTCTATCTATTAAACTAGGAACCTGAATATTCTGCAAAAGTGTATGAAGTAAAGAGTCAGACGGAGTGGTGTACTGTGTATATAGGGACTTTTAATATTACAAAAAGACCCTCGTGAAAGTGCTATGTGCGTGACAAGGCTCTACTGATCCATGGTATACTGTTCTTTTTGTAAACTTTTCAACCATGCAAAGAAAATAATTATATGCATTATCATACTATGTGGTGAGTGCCAATCTGCTTTTTGATATGTCACATTTGAACGCTCTCAAACATTGTGCTGGTACTAATGAATGTGAATACAGACCAATATGTTTACTCTGTTTTTGGGAGTAGTGTCAACCTATTTTTCTACTATATGGGAAAAAATAGAAAAAGTTAGGTGATCGGTCCCAATGTAGACTGAAGAGAATATACTGTACTTGTTTAACACTTTGCTCTAAGTTTGATTGCAAGGAACTTTTTTTTTAATAGCAAATTTATAGAATGCGGCAATGGTCCAACGCACAGTTTTTTCTGTTCCTTTAACTAAAATTACATAAATTTTCAACTTGGTATTTTTTATTTGATGTGAAAAAGAGGGGTTTTATTTATTTGCTTGCTATTATAATAATAATAAAACAAAAAAAGCAAAACGAAAAAAAAAAACCCACACTTTTCTAAAGACTTGCGTGGAGGAAGATCAATCTATGGTTGGATTATTGGTGAAATTAAAATCTCCAGATCATACTTACTGGGAGGGAACGTTTCTAATTTGCAGACTTTTCTAGAGAAAAAACTTGTAAAAGTTTCTCAGGTGGTAAATAGGAATTAACTAAAGTTATAACTTGATAATATAGAGATGCCCTACAAATAATACATCTAACATGGGAATTAAGGTCTATATTAGAGTCAGAAAGGAAGAGAATTCCTAATAACAATTAACCCCTTACTGCCATTGGACAGAATAGTACGTCCAATGGCAGTACCCCCGCTTTGATGTGGACTCCGGCGGTGAGCCCGCATCAAAGATGAGACTTGTCAGCTGTTTTAAACAGCTGACATGTGCCCGAACTAGCCGCGGGTGGAATCGCGATCCGCCTGCGGCTATTAACTAGTTAAATGCCACTATTAAATTCTGACAGCGGCAATTAACTTGAGCTTCTGGCCATCCGGCCGGAAATGCGCTCACTGGTGACCCACGTAACGTGATCGCGGGTCACTGGTGTGTCGGCATGACAACCAGAGGTCTCCTTGAGACCTCTATGGTTGTTGATGCCGGATTGCTATGAGCGCCACCCTGTGGTCGGCGCTCATAGCAATGCAGTAATTCTGCTACAGAGGCAATCTGCTCATTGCCTCTATGTAGCAGAGGCGATCGAGTTGTGCCAGCTTCTAGTCTCCTAGACTATTTAAGAATGGCAAAAGTAAAAAAAAAAAAATGTGTTTAAAAATATAAAAAAATAAAAAATATCTAAAAGTTTAAATCACCCCCCCTTTCGCCCCATTCCAAATAAAATAAAAAAATCACACATACACATTAGGTATCATGTTCAGAAACGCCCGATCTATGAATAAAAAAAAGTATTAACCTGATTGTTAAACGGCGTAGTGAGAAAAAAATTTAAAACGCCAGAATTAAGTTTTTTTTGGTTGCATTAAAATGGAATAACTGGCGATCAAAAGATTGTATCTGCACCAAAATGGTATCATTAAAAACGTCAGCCCGGCACACAAAAAATAAGCCCTCACCCAATGCCAGATCACGAAAAATGGAGACGCTACGGGTGTCGGAAAATGGGGCATTTTTTTTTTAGCAAACTTTGGAATTTTTTTTCACCATTTAGATAAAAAAGAACCTAACATATCTGGTGTCTATGAACTTGTAATGACCTGGAGAATCATAATGGCAGGTCAGTTTCAGCATTTAGTAAATGTAGCAAAAAAGCCAACCAAAAAACAAGTGTGGGATTGCACTTTTTTTTGCCATTTCACCACACTTGGAATTATTTTCCCATTTTCGAGTACAAAAGATGCTAAAACCAATGGTGTCATTCAAAAGTACAACTTGTCTCGCAAAAAATAAGCCATCACATGGCCATATTGACGGAAAAATAAAAAAGTTATGGCTCTGAGAAGGAGGGGAGCAAAAAGCGAAAAAGCAAAACCGAAAAAAGCTCCGGTCATTAAGGGGTTAAGATTCCCCTAAATTTGCGAGTCATCTAAAATACAGAATGAAAATACCAATGCTTTATCAGTGGCAATGACTTATCAGTAAAGTGGGTCTCTTGGAGACATATTATATCGGGTTTACACTAAGATTGTGTAAAAAAAAAAATTGTCTCCATTTCCAGGAGAGATAAAACCTCTGACGTTATCTGTCAAAATTAATAACATAATTATATCCAAGTAATGCTTCAGTACCCATGAATATTCTCAGAGTTTTTAATATCAAACAAGTGTAACACTGAGGGGGAAATATGAAGGAAAGAGTAATAAATATAAAGAATATGGAAATAAAATTGAAAGCTTGTCTTGTGAAAAAATACACTAAAAACAAGGAAAAATGGGTGCTCAACTGTTATGAATACAGGTAGTCAGACGTAAATGATAATTTTTAGCAAATAAAGTAATTTTGGTGCTCCAATTGCAATAAAGAGAAATATTTTATTTGGATGACACAAATGAAAACCAATAATATCCAACCAACCTTGTGAGCGTATATGGCCTTTATCTAGGCATACAGCGAAGGAAATAATTATTTGATCCCTTGCTGATTTTGTAAGTTTGCCCACTGACAAAGACATGAACAGTCTATAATTTTAAGGGTAGGTTAATTTTAACATTGAGAGATAGAATATCAAAAATAAATTCCAGAAAATCACATTGTATAAATTATATGAATTTATTTGCATTCTGCAGTGAGAAAAGTATTTGATCCCCTACCAACCATTAAGAGTTCTGACCAGTTAGACGCTCCTAATCAACTCGTTACCTGCATTAAAGACAGCTGTCTTACATAGTACCTTTATAAAAGACTCCTGTCCACAGACTCAATTAATCAGTCAGACTCTAACCTCTACAACATGGGCAAGACCAAAAAGCTTTCTAAGGATCTCAGGGACAAGATCATAGACCTGCACAAAGCTGGAATGGGCTACATAACCATAAGTAAGACGCTGGGTGAGAAGGAAACAACTATTGGTGCAATTGTAAGAAAATGGAAGAAATGCAAAATGACTGTCAATCGACATCGATCTGGGTACCATGCAAAACCTCACCTCGTGGGGTATCCGTGATCATGAGAAAGGTGAGAGATCAGCCTAAAACTACACAAGGGAACCTGTTAATGATCTCAAGGACGCTGGGACCAGTCACCAAGAAAACCACTACTAACACATTACGCCTGCAGTGCCCGCAAGGTCCTCCTGCTCATGTGCAGGCCCGTCTGAAGTTTGCTAATGAACACCTGGATGATTCTGTGAGTGACTGGGAGAAGGTCCTGTGGTCAGATGAGACAAAAATTGAACTGTCTGGCATTAACTCAACTCGCTGTGTTTGGAGGAAGAGAAATACTGCCTAGGACCCAAATAACACCATCCCCACTGTCAAGCATGGAGGTGGAAACATTATGTTTTGGGGGTGTTTCTCTGCTAAGGGCACAGGACTACTTCACTGCATCAATAGGAGAATGGATGGAGCCATGTACCGTAAAATCCTGAGTGACAACCTCCTTCCCTCTGCCAGGACATTAGAAATGTGTTGCGGCTGGGTCTTCCAGCAAGACAATGACTCAACAAAGGAGTGGCTCAAAAAGAAGCATATTAAGGTCATGGAGTGGCCTAGCCAGTCTCCAGACCTTAATCCCATAGAAAACTTAATGGAGGGAGTTGAAACTCAGAGTTGCCAAGCGACAGCATCAAAATCTTAATCATTTAGAGATGATCTGCAAAGAGGAGTGGACCAAAATTCCTCCTGACATGTGCACAAACCTCATCATCAACTACAAAAACCATCTGACTGCTGTTTTGCCAAGGGTTTTGCCACCAAGTATTAAGTCTTGATTGCCAGAGGGATCAAATACTTATTTCTCAGTGCAAAATGCAAATTTATATAATTTCTACAATGTGATTTTCTGGATTTTAATTTTGATATTCTATCTCTCAATGTTAAAATTAACCTACCCTTAAAATTATAGAGTGTTCATGTCTTTGTCAGTGGGCAAACTTACAAAATCAGCAAGGGAGAAAATAATTATTTCCTTCACTATATCTGTACAAACAATGAATAGAAAATAAACAGACAATAATAAAAGTCGTGCATCTATAAAATTAAATAGAATTTTCATGTATCATATAGGTTAATAAACAAAAAAGCACATTATCTAAGTTCAAAAAGATCAAGGAATTGAAGAAATACAAGACAGCACCAATATAAATAGATATATGTAAACTAATTTTAAGTCAATCCATTAGAGATCTCCAAGAGAGATGCATAACATGGTAAGTGGCTTCCATGTAGGTAAAAATCATTGTTCAAAGTATAGGGACTAGGTCCAGAAGCACGAAGCTCACAAGTCAAAATAGAAAAAAGGTAGTATAATACAGAGGTAAGTTCCAAGGTAAATGGTGATTCCAAAATTGATAAAAATCAAAATAACAGGAGAGAGGGGAGAGCGATAAGGGGAGAAACTGAACGAAAAAAGACAAAATATTTTTAAGTGTGGGTCACCTAATAAGACATGAGAGCAAACATATTAAGATGGCAATAAAAAAGGCACTAATCACATCATGGTGATGTCCGGTGGTCAGATGAAGCTTTATATGGTGTGTAGGTGAGACTGTGAGTCACTACCTGTGACGAGAGTGCCGGCCCTTGAAGATGGTAGTGCACAGGCGTGAAGACGAGTGGCAACGAAAAGAGCCGAAGATGACGCTGTCATGCACAGTGTGGGGTTACTTCAAGAAAGGGGAAAGTTATAGAAGCCAAAATATACACTGGGAAGAAGAACATGAATGACAAATGAAGCTAAAGAAAAATAGGTGGAAAAGCGAGTGGGAAAAACCTGAAAAGAGGGGAAATATAAAGGAAGGCGGGCGATGACAAAGACGGAAAAGGGAAGGGAAGGAAAAAGCAAATGAGAAAGGAAAATACATATAAGAAAGGTGAAAAAATGGAAAAAAAAAGGTAGTCGAAATAAAATATTTCTCTTTATTGCTACTGGAGTGCCGAAGTTGCTTTATTTGCTAAACAAATACATTTGATACATTATTGTAGTCCTGCAGCATGGGCTTAACAACAGAAAGTCTACAAGTAAACTCAATTTACAGAACATCAGGAGCCAATACGTAGTTAGCTACCACTTAAAAAGTGGCATATATATATATATATATATATATATAATAATGTATGTATATATACATATATATATATATATATATATATATATATATATATACATACATATATATATATATATATAATATATATATATAATATATATATATATACACACACACTACTTTCAAAAAGTTAGGGATATTTGGCTTTCGGGCAAAATTTATGGAAAACCTAAAAAGTTCCGCTACAGTAATATTTTATCATAAAGTAGGGCATTTAAGTAAAAGCATACAATGGTGATTTCCTCATCTCAAAAAATTTTGTGAAACAAAGCACAGTGGTGGGTAAACCCCTCAAAAAATGTCAATGTCCCAATAACTTGCCATACTGCCATGAGCATCAAATACAGCTTGGCAATGACGTCTCATGCTGTTCATAAGTTGAGTTATTGTCTTCTAAGGCATGGCATCACACTGTTCGTGAAGAGCAGCCCTCAGGTCATTGAGGTTTTGGGGTAAAGAATTACAAGCCTCTACACGGCGGCTCAGCTGATCCCATAGGTTTTCTACGGGATTCAGGCCTAGAGAAAGTGAAGGCCACTCCATTTGAGGTACCCCAGTCTAAATATGCGACCTCGATGAGCTGGAGCATGATCGTCCACGAAGATGAAATTAGGCCTGTGTTTCTCATGCAGAGGCACAATGACTGGATTAATGATATTATTTAAGTAGTAGGGGTTTGCCACTGTACCATTTACAAAGTGTAGGGCAGTTCTGACTAGACACACCTGCCCACCACCACCAAAGGCTTGTCTGGTGACAACAGTGGCTGATGCATAGCGCTCTTCTTGATATCTTCAACATTTTTGCTCAGCGTGAATTGACTTTCAGCAGCGAACAGCACTGAGGCCCACTGGTCCCTCGTCACAAGATGATGATGACTGATGGGGTGATCAAGTAACTTTGCAGGTCATCTAGCACGCAGACCATGCTGATGTAAATGGTTTTGAATAGTCTGACACTTGATGCCTCACACACACCTCCCTTAAATGTTCTTGGAGTTGTATGGCATTCATCATTCGGTTCCAAAAGGACTAGTTCACAATGCAACGATCGTCAGTGTGGGGTGTGGCCAAAGGAAGTCCATTTCTTTGCCTTTCTGTGACTCTTTCAATTTCTCTGCATCTCTGTTGCAACCTGCTTATGACACTCTGTGACCCTCTAAGCTCAGTGGCCACTTCCGTCTGAGAACATTCTGCTTGAAGCCTTGCAATGGCAAGGTACTGTTGATCAATTGTTAGGTGTCGTCTTGGTCTCATGATTTCAAAATGTGAACAGCATGATGTGGAGGACTGTTTAATAACAATTCTAATTTATCCCCAAAATGTACTGACAGATTCATTGATCAAAACCTGTTATGAATTTTGCCATTAAGCTCCTTGTTAGAGAACAGCAAGTTGTTTAAAAGTACTGAAACATTGAACAGTTGGCATTCAAAAGTTTAGAGAATGTCAAATTAAGTTCACCTGAAAAGGTCAGAGTGCATTTTAGGTTCATCATGAAATTTCATCCGAAAGCCAAATATCCCTAACCTTTTGTGAGCAGTGTATGTATAATATATATACACAAATAAATGTTTGTATACGTGTATCTATCCACTTGAGGTTTGACTAAAGTAGTGTGAACCTAGTTCCCTCAGTTCTGTCCACCTCCCTCTTCCCACAAAAAATCCCCCAAAAATATAACTGATGTTTTCTGAAAAAATATCTCCCTAGATAAAGAAATGTCCGACCTGAGAATAGGCATGAAAGGTATAACCCACTTAATGAATACCGCAATACCCTTCAATAATAAGGAAACAAAGTATTGAGAAAAATTAGAATCATACTCAATTGCAGTAAGTTGTGTGAAGAGAAGTACAAGTGTTATAAGACAAAAAGGCCTTTTGGAAGTACCAAATGTAGGTACTCATCTGGATGGGCTCTCATTATTAAAATCTAGGTCTAGATGATCAGCTAATTCAGTCTTTGGATTATTGTGGTACAGACTGGTAGACTATGTTCGAGCTGGACTAGAGGTACTGAGGATGTCAACTGTGCCAATAGATGTTGCATAGGGATGTTAGCAGTCAATAATGAATCATATCCTTCCTCTACGTTCTGAACGGTGTAGCTCCTGTTGTTATGTATAAAGGACAAGGTACATGGACAATTTTAGCAGTATTTTATCTTTGCTCTTTGGAGGGCCATAGAGATTTTCCATAGTGACTGCCACTTAAAGGGAATCTGTCACCCCATTTTTCGACCATCAGCTGTGGCCACCGCCATCAGGAGCTTATCTACAGATTCTGTAATGCTGTAGATAAGCCCCCGATGTAACCTGAAAGAAGAAAAACGAGTTATATTATACTCACCCAGGGGTGGTCTGGTCCAATGGGCATCGCGGTCCAGTCCGGCCTCCCATCTTCTAGCAAAGCCCTCCTCTTTCTTATGTTCCCGTCACGGCGCAGACGCACTGCTCTGCCCTGGTGAGGGCAGAGCAGAGTACTGCAGTGCGCAGGCGCATGGAAAGGTCAGAGAGCTCCGGCGCCTGCGCACTGCAGTACTCTGCTCTGCCCTCACCAGGGCAGAGCAGTGCGCCTGCGCCGGAGCCGCGACGGGAAGCTAAGAAAGAGGAGGGCTTCGCTACAAGATGGGAGGTGCCAGACTGGACTGCGACGCCCATCGGACCGGACGGCGGACCGCCCCTGGGTAAGTATAATATAACTCGTTTTTCTTGTCTTTCAGGTAACATCAGGGGCTTATCTACAGCATTACAGAATGCTGTAGATAAGCCCCTGATGGCGGTGGCTACAGCTAATGGTCGAAAAATGGGGTGACAGATTCCCTTTAACCAAAGTAAGCAATATGTCTGAAGAGAGTTATTGTATATAAATCCTGGAATACCAGGTAGAAGTGAAGATGGTCTAGCCACAGCCAGTTCCATATGCCTCATTTCTTCATGTTGGAATGCAAGAACCATAGCTTGTGCATTGTTAGGTGGCTTGGTTAAAGCGTTATGGATGTATACAATATGCAAATCACCTGGGTTCAGCTGTGATAGAGCTTGAAACCGGTTTGGGGCTGTCTCTATAAGAGAGGTTGTGGCTTGTAGCAGAACACGATTTCTAATATTGGCTCACTGCGAGTGATTTTTAAAATCCTTGCATTTACTCTTCAGAAGCTCAGTTTTGCACATGAGGTCATCTAAGCTTTTTCTATAAAAATGTAAGGTATCCAACAGGTGGTCTGTCTTATGCTCAAGCGCTGCCTTACATTGATGGAGATCATGAATTTGATTAGGTAAATTTTTTATCGCTACTGCAAGCTCAGAGAGGAATAGTTCTTAAATATGATCAAACAGAGCAGCTTGGGGCAAGCTAATCCTCCATCAGAGAATTTTTAAGCTCTAGGTCTGAGTAGCTGGATCGCTGCAACATGTGGGAAGATGGCAATGGGCCTCATTGAGATGAGGTAAAAAAGCCAAATGGTGCCCTTCCAAGCCGGAATTCTGGTAGGTTTTGTCTTATTAGTCTTCCAAGGCATCTCTTCATGAAGTAAAATTTAATTCAAGATGATTGCTGGTTATTAGGTTTGGTATATTAGGTAGATTAGCTTGCTGATGTGATGGAGCTTAAAAGGAGGCGCCCAACATTGCCATTAGCAATCTTATTTCATCAATATGAAAGCAGTGGACAATACTTTAAAAGTTAAAGTGCTTTCCTTGAGGATTGATTGCTCATCTGAGGTTTCCAGTGGCCCGTGAGACTGTATTCAGCATGAAATGTGGATTTTGCAGCTGATTTTTATCCATCCAAGCAAGTAAACATTATCTGAATGCTGAACTTACTTTTAAACAACCTTTCATAGTCTAGCTTCTGAAAAACTGTGTGAATTTGTAAAATATTTTATTTATTTCGTCCTTACTTATATTTTTTTGGCATTCAGACTGAAATAGAATTAAATAAGTCAGAAAATTCTCCTGGTTACATTTGGAATTTGTGTGCCTTTACTGCTTATCTCGGAGATCAAGCGCACACAGAATGATATTTCCTGCTGCTGAGATTGCCTAAAATTGAAGGCAAAATACGCATGAGTAATCTTTGTGTTTTGATGTCTTTTTTTAACTTATGAACTA
Source organism: Oophaga sylvatica (assembly GCA_033576555.1). Lineage (NCBI taxonomy): Eukaryota > Metazoa > Chordata > Amphibia > Anura > Dendrobatidae > Oophaga > Oophaga sylvatica. Next base: position 273,703,566 of record JARQOD010000005.1, read on the forward strand.
CTATGTATTAAAAAAGGAATTTCCACGACAACTTAGAACTGTTACAGAGAACAATTCCAGGACCAAATAGGCATGATTTTTAGACAAACAGTAGAATAAGTAAAGGAAAATATTTTGTAATGCTTTGGGGAAAGAGGGGAAGGGGTATAAGCATGACCTTACTGTGTTTCAGTACATTACGCAGAGAGTTATCTTCACAAAGGTTTAATGTAAACCCTTACAATCTAAATTAAATCAGAGGCTGCCATAAAGCGTGCATACCTGCCAACATGTGAATTTATATTTAAAGCTAAAAGGGTTCTTAATCTTCATCCATTAACAAATATTAACAATATATGGTATATCGTATGTATACCAGGGTTCCCAAACCTTTGCTGGTTAAATGGGCCACAGAAAAAAAACTGGAGGTTTACAGGTTGCATTCTTTGCAGGAAGAGATGACAATTTCAGTGATACCACTTAGCCAGTTATAAGCACAGCTAGCCAGGTGAAGATCATTAAGTCCTGTAGCACTGGGATTTAACCCTGTCCTACAAAGTTTTCTCAGCATTTAACAAGAATCTGGGAGAAACACAGACACCTCCAATAACTTCACCATGCAATACACTACAGTTCCCCATTCTAGCCTCCAATAATGTCCTTTGTCCTGGCACCTGTCCCGTAAAAATTTTTCATCCTGGCCTCTAGCATTTCAAATATTCCTTGTCCTAGCCCCCATCCTGTAATAACTTTCTCTGTCCTGGCCCATATCTTGTAATAATGTCCCCATCCTATAGAAACGTCCCCCTACATGGCCACTGTCCTGTAATAATGACGCCATCTTATAATAATGTCCCATAATAATGAGCCCCCCATCCTGCCTCCCGTCCACACAATGTCACCTATCCTGTAATAATGTCACTTCTCCTGGTTCCCATTCTGCAACAGTGTCCCATGCACTGTAATAATGTTCCACATCATGTGATAATGTCCCCAGTCCCAATTACCACCCTGCAATTACAGTGGGTGCGGAAAGTATTCAGACATTTTTAAATTTTTCACTCTGTTTCATTGCATCCATTGGTAAATTCAAAAAAGTTAATTTTCGTTTTTATTTCTTTTCTAATTGGGATCTCTTTAAAGGAGAAGGGAAGAGGAAGAATGTAAGGAAAGGCCACACTTATGCAAAGTGTTAAAATATCGACAAACAATTCATAAAAATGTCATAAAATTCACCATTGGACAAAGGGTTTATGCATACAGTGGGTACGGAAAGTATTCAGACCCCTTAAAATTTTTCACTTTTTTTTTCATTGCAGCCATTTGGTAAGTTCAAAAAGGTTCATTTTTTTCTCATTAATGTACTCTGCACCCCATCTTGACTGAAAAAAACAGAAATGTATACATTTTTGCAAATTTATTAAAAACGAAAAACTGAAATATCACATGATCATAAGTATTCAGACCCTTTGCTCAGACACTCATATTTAATTTATATGCTGCCATTTCCTTCTGATCCTCCTTGAGATAGTTCTACTCCTTCATTGGAGTCCAGCTGTGTTTAATTAAACTGATAGGACTTGAGTTGTAAAGGCACACACCTGCCTAGATATGACCTCACAGCTCACAGTGTATGTCAGATCAAATGAGAATCATGACGTCAAAAGAACTGGCCAAGGAGCTCAGAGACAGAGTTGTGGCAAGGCACAGATCTGGCCAAGGTCACAAAATAATTTCTGCAGTACTCAAGGTTCCTAAGAGCACAGTGGACTCTATAATCCTTAAATCGAAGAAGTTTGGGACCACCAGAAGTCTTCCTAGACCTGGCCGTCCAGTCAAATTGAGCAATTATGGGAGCAGAGCCTTGGTGAGAGAGGTAAAGAAGAACCCCAATATCACTGTGGCTGAGCTCCACAGATGCAGTAGGGAGATGAGAGAAAGTTCCACAAAGTCAACTATTACTGCAGCCCTCCTCCAGTCAGGCCTTTATGGCAGAGTGGCCCGACGGAAGCTTCTCCTCAGTGTAAGACATATGAAAGCCCGCGTAGAGTTTGCTAAAAACACATGAAGGACTCCCAGACTATGAAAGATAAGAATCTCTGGTCTGATGAGACGTAGATAGAATGTTTTGGTGATAATTCTAAGCGGTATCTGTGGAGAAAACAAGGCACTGCTCATTACCTGCCCAATACAATCCCAACAGTGAAACATGGCGGTGGCAGAATCATGCAATGGGGGAGTTTTTCAGCTGCAGGGACAGGACGACTGGTTGCTCTGGACCTAAGACTTGGCCTAAGGTTCACCTTCCAATAAGACAATAACCCTAAGCACACAGCTAAAATAACAAAGGCGTGGCTTCAGAACAACTCTGTGACCATTCTTGACTGGCCCAGTCAGAGCCCTGACCTAAACCCAATTGAGCATCTCTGGAGAAACCTGAAAATGGCTGTCCACCAACGTTCACCATCCAACCTGACAGAACTGGAGAGGATTTGCAAGGAAGAATGGCAGAGGATCCCCAAATCCAGGTGTGAAAAACTTGTTGCATCATTCCCAAGAAGACTCATGGCTGTACTATCTCAAAGGGTGCTTCTACTCAATACAGATCAAAGGGTTTGAATACTTATGACCATGTAATATTTCAGTTTTTCTTTTTTAATAAATTTGCAAAAATTTCTACATTTGTTTTTTTCAGTCAATATGGGAGTGCAGAGTGTACATTAATGAGAAAAAAATGAACTTTTTTGAATTTACCAAATGGCTGCAATGAAACAAAGAGTGAAAAATTTTAAGTGGTCTGAATACTTTCCATACCCACTATAAGTCCTCTGTCCTGGCCCACATCTTGTAATAATGTCTTCTGTCATAGCACTTATCCTGCAATCATGCATCTTATGCCGGCCCCGTCTTGTAATAATGTCCCCCATTGTAGAATAATGCCCCTTGTTCTATTCCCCATCCAGTAATAAGGTCATTCGTCCTGGCCATCATCTTGTAATAATGTCCCCCATTCTGGCTCCCATCCTGTAATAATGGTCCCTGTCCTGGCCACCATCTTCTAATAATGTTTCCTGTCCAGGCACCCATCTTGTCATAAATATCTACTGTCCAGGCTCCCATTATGTAATAACTCCTGTCCAGGCTACCATTATGTAATAATGTCCTCTGTCCTAGCCATCATCCTGTAATAACGTCCCTTGTCCTAGCCAACATCTAGTAATTATAGCCTCTGTCCTGGCACTCATCTTGTAAAAATGTCCATTTTCCTGGTTCCCATTCAGCAATAGTGTCCACTGCACTGTAATATTGTTCCACATCCTGTGATAATGTCCTCAGTCCTGGTTACCATCCTGTAATCTAGTCCTCTGTCCTGGCCTGCATGCAATGTCCATTTCGGGCACACTGATGTCAGCTCTCGGTCTATGATTGCCAGCTGGCTTGTATAAGCACACAGTGCAGTGAGCCAGTGGCTATTTGCATTGCAATACATTTCAGCTGAATGTGTCGGAGGGCGCACATGCAGCTAAAGTGGGCATCAGTGAATCCTTTGCCTCCCTCAGGAGCTTTGTTGCCCTGTGGATCACAGGATGCTGCCTCAGGGGCCACATGTAGCACGCATATTTGAGACCCCTGATGTAAATGCATATTCCTCTCAATTTAAATTCATGTGGGTAATCTTTTAGTTAATTTTTCAATTCACTTAATTTGACGGTAATATATCTAAAAACAGAAGATAAAACATGTTGGAATCATTAGCTACAAACAATTTATTTGCACAGCTCGGCTTACACAGCTATGTTGTGTGCCATAAAGTTGACCTATCCTTTTGCCTATCACAGTGATCAAAATAAAAAAAATAGTAAATAAAACACCCCTTTATCACCCACATAGGTAGTGAACAATAATAAAATAAAGAAAATAATTTTATTTTTCCATTAGGGTTAGGATTAGGGTTGGTATTAGGGTTACAGTTGGAATTAGGGTTAGGGTTGGTATTAGGGTTAGGGGTGTGTTGGGTTTAGGGTTGGCATTAGGGTTAGGCTGGTGGTTAGGGTTATGGTTGGGATATAGGGGTTGTTGGGGTAGGTTATGGTTGGGTAGGTTATGGTTGGATTTGGGTTAGGGTTGGAGTTAGAATTGAGGGGTTTCCACGGTTTAGGCACATCAGGGGGTCTCCAAGCACGACATGGTGCCACCATTGATTCCAGCCAATTTTGATTTCCCTCCCTTCCGAGCCCCGACATGTGCCCAAACAGTGGTTCCTCCCCACATATGGGGTACTCAGAACAAACTGGACATCAACTTTTGGGGTCCAATTTCTCCTGTTACCCTTGTGAAAATAAAAAATTGCTGCTAAAAAATAATTTTTGTGAAAAAAAAAATTTTTTTTATTTATACGGCTCTGCGTTATAAACTTCTGTGAAGCACTTGGGGGTTCAAAATGCTCACCACACATCTAGATAAGTTCCTTGGGGGGTCTAGTTTCCAAAATGGGGTCACTTGTGGGGGTTTCTACTGTTTAGGCACATCAGGAAACATCACATCAGCAAATGTAACATCACGCCCTCCGACCATTCCATCAAAGTCTGCATTTCAAAATGTCACTACTTCCCTTCCAAGCCCCAACACGTGCCCAAACAGTGGTTCCCCCCCATATATGGGGTACCAGCGTACTCAGGACAAACTGGACATCAATTGTTGGGGTTCATTTTCTCCTGTTAGCCTTGTGAAAATAAAAAATTGCGGGCTAAAAAATCATTTTTTGAGGAAAAAAAATGATTTTTTATTTTTACGGCTCTGCGTTATAAACTTCTGTGAAGCACTTGGGGGTTCAAAGTGCTCATCACACATCTAGATAAGTTCCTTGCGGGGTCTAGTTTCCAAAATGGGGTCACTTGTGGGGGTGATCCAATGTTTAGGCACATAGGGACTCTCCAAACGCGACATGGTATCCGCTAACAATTGGAGCAAATTTTCCATTCAAAAAGTCAAATGGCGCTCCGTCCCTTCTGTGCCCTGCCGTGCGCCAAAACAGTGGTTTATGACCACATATGAGGTATCGGTGTACTCAGGAGAAATTTCCCAACAAATTTCAGGATCCATTTTATCCTGTTGCGGATGGGAAAATGAAAAAATTGATGCTAAAAGAAAATTTTTGTTGGAAAAATTAAAATGTCCATTTTTTCCTTCCACGTTGCTTTAGTTCCTGTGAAGCACCTGAAAGGTTAATAATCTTCTAGAATATAGTTTTGAGTAGCTTGAGGGGTGCTGTTTTTAGAATAGTGTCACTTTTGGGTATTTTCTGCCATATAGACCCCTCAAAGTCACTTCAAATGTGAGGTGGTCCCTAAAAAAAATGGCTTTGTAAATTTTGTTGTAAAAATGAGAAATTGCTGGTCAACTTTTAACCCTTATAACTTCCTAACAATAAAAAATGTTTCCAAATTGTGCTGATGTAAAGTAGACATGTGGGAAATGTTATTTATTAACTATTTTGTGTCACATAACTCTCTGGTTTAACAGAATAAAATTAAAAATTGAAAATTGCTAAATTTTCGCCAAATTTCCATTTTTTTCACAAATAAACGCAACAATGATCGACCTAAATTTACCACTAACATGAAGCCCAATATGTCACGAAAAAACAACCTCAGAATCGCGAAGATCCGTTGAAGCATTCCTGAGTTATTACCTCATAAAGGGACACTGGTCAGAATTGCAAAAAATGGCCAGGTCATTAAGGTCAAAATAGGCTGGGTCATGAAGGGGTTAATTGTTTATTTTCTTTGGCACAAAACTGGTTGTATATTGGTGAATGGGAGTTATTACAACCCTGAATAGATTAACTGCCAAGGTCTTCGCCACTATCTTAACAATCAACCGGTAAACGGGAGATAGGTTTGTATGAATTTGTTTTCCGGATAACTCAGCTAATGACCTCTTGCAAATGGATTGGATTAGATGTTACAATAGAAACATATCTGCCCTCAGTAACCAATTCTCAAATCACAAAATGCAGTTTTTATCACATCTTTGGGAAGCAGAGATCAAGTTCCCCAGCCACACACAGGCCTGATTACTGCCACACCTGTTCTCAACAAGACATCACTTAAATAGGACCCGTCTGACAAAGTGAAGTAGACCAAAAGGTCCTCAAAAGCTAGACATTAAAGGTCTGGAAAAGCTTATAAAGCCATTACTCAAGATTTGGGACTCCAGCGAACCACAGTGAGAGCCATTATCCACAAATGGCGAAAACACGTAACAGTGGTGACCCTTAACAGGAGTGGCCGGCCGATCAAAATTACCCCAAGATTCCACCATAAGAAAGAGACTGGGCGAAACATGGTCAGCGTTCCAAGATGAAAACAACTGTTGAGCAATAAGAATTTAGAGGTTCATCTCAGTTTTTGCCAGAACACATCTTGATGATCCCCATGACTTTTTGTAGAATACTGTGTGGACTGACGAGAAAAACTTTTTGGAAGGTGTATGTCCCATTACACCTGGCGTAGAAGTAACACAGCATTTCAGAAAAGGATCATCATACCAATGGTAAAATATGGTGTTGCTAGTGTGATGGTCTAAGGCTGTTTTGCTGCTTCAGAACCGGTAAGACTTCTTGTGGTAAATGGAACCATGAATTCTGCTTTATACCAAAAAATCCTGCAGGAAAATGCCCAGCCATCTGTTCCTGACCTCAAGCTGAAGAGCACTTGGGTTATACAACAGGACAATGATCCAAAACACATCAGCAAGTCTAATTCTGAATGGCTTTAGCAAAACTAAATTAAGACTTTGGAGTGGCCTGGTCAAAGTCCTGAGCTTAATCAGAGATGCTGTGGCATGACCTTAAAAATGCTGTTCATGCTCGGAAACCCTCCAATGTGGCTGAATTACAATAATTCTGGCAAAGATGAGTGGGCCAATATTACTCCACAGTGTTGTAAAATACTCATTGCCAATTATCACAAACGATTGATAGCAGTTGTTGCTGCTAAGGGTGGCCCAACCAGTTATTAGATTAAGAGGGCAATCACTTTTTCATACCGTGTTCTGTAGGTTTGAATTTATTTTTCCTTTTATAATAAAGACCTTCATTTAAAATTGCACTTTGTGATTACTTGTGTTATCTTTGTCTAATATTTAAATTTGTTTGGTGGTCTAAAACATTTAAGTGTGACAAACATGCAAAAGAATAGGAAATCAGGAAGGGAGCAAACACTTTTTCACACAACTTAAAAGCACTCCAGTGTTTTTTTTTTATTATTTCAGTGCTGGTACTAATCTAAGTTTCCTGACCCTAATACTATACTTTCCACCCGCTGTCTTCAGCTGTGCCTGGGGCCACTCTGGACCCACGGCACTATCTTGTGACCACAACTGCTGACCTCATTCTACCTCTCATAGACTTAGATTGAGTTGTGACTTCCTGATTGCTCCAGAAAACACTGGAGCGATCCGGCAGGTTACAAACTGCTGGAGACTGGCCAGTGTGGTGCTATGAACAGAAGATGACGGTGAATGGTAGCTATCAAGGTACTGTCACACTAAGCGAGATCGCTTAAGTGTCAGCGATTTTATGACGCAGCAGCGACCTCGTTAGCGACGTCGCTGTGTGTGACATATAGCAGCGATGTGGCCCCCGCTGCGATGTCGCTGATTGTTCATGAGCCTTTCTGAGCAGTTTTTTGGTCGTTGATGTCCCGCTGGTGAGCCTGAATCGTTGAGTGTGACACCCTTTATGAACGACTTTACCAGCGGCGCAGGCGGGACTAGGTTTTCCCAACGACCGCAGAGGTCGTTATACAGATCGCTGACCACTGATGAGATCTTTGTGTTTGGAAGCTAACTAGCGACCATATAGCGATCGCACCAACGATCTCGCCAGGTCGTGTCGTTGTCGTGATCGCTGGTGCGATCGCTAAGTGTGACAGTGCCTTAAGACTAGGGGCAGGGATTAGAAGCATTACACCAGCACTGCAATACAAAAAAAGAAAAGCTGGAGTGATGTTTTGAGATAGTTACATAGCACATATGTTTTAGGGTATGGAAACAAGGCCACGTCAGCTGGCTTCCAGTGTGCATAACTCATTCATACCCTCCAGTCCGGATTCAGAAACAGGTGAATCCCTGTAATGCACAGTGCGTGAGCTGCAGGGATTCATAAGTCTGTAGCCACACAGAGTGACTGCAGATTTATCGATTTGGACCAGACAACTCCTTTAATGGCTGGAGCCAGCCGGTCTTTCAGTTCAATAATTTGCCACTCAACAGCCGTGGTGAGTGCTGACACTTTTCGTACTGTGTTGCACACTTGTACACATGTAATACTTTTCGCAATGCGTGATCTCAACAAAAATGTGTTTCAATGTGGGTTTACACTAACCTGCCTAACTCTCACTTGAGATATAGCGCCATTTCTTATTGTTTCTGTCAACAGAGTTGTCAGGGCTACCTCACTGCATCTACTCCAATGAAAAGGCAGCACTTTTTCTCTCCCTTCCATTTTAGAAGGCATTTTTTTTTTTTTTTAGTGCATGGATATGTTACAATTGGACACTGGCATATTATTCCAGCATGACAGACATATCTGCTCATCAGGTTTGGAACTAGGCTGCTGCCACGGATGTGCTGACACAACAAATGGCTGACAGTTTTCTGACAATACACATGGTATAGCTAAGGCATTTAATCGATGGTGGGGAGGAGAAGACGTTTCATCTATGAGAGGAATAATTGTTTTTCTTAAACCCACCCATTCCACATAGACTCAAATGTTCTTTGATGGTAATGGAGTTCATTATCTTGCTGAAACTCGCTTGGAATTAAACTGATCACATTAATGCACCCCTGACATTTTCACCTATTCAGGATAACACCTTCCTTCCTCTAAATATACAAGTAGAAAAAATGGTCACATTGTCTGAATATTAATATTCATAAATGCTCCTTGTGAAGATCTGAGGTTGTGGGTTGTAATAGTCACCTAGACAGATTAACAATGCAACTATTTTTTTATTCCTTACGTTCATGGTCCTACAGTAATTCCGGGTATATGGCCACAATGCAATGCCCCCAGTCCACAAGATCCCCACCCCGGGGCTGGTAGTTCCACTGCCCCTAAACCAGGCGATGCCTACTGTCTCCCAACTTTTGGTTGGCCCACAGCTTTTGTATCTCCCGCCAGAGTAGTCTGTAGTCACCGTCCATGCTCCTGGAGACGACTTATACTATGACCGTAGCACATGTATTCAGCAACAACAGACCTAAGGATATATCGTTCCTTAAATCCAGACGACAGATACCACGATTGTAACACATGTATCCAGCTCTAGCCAGTAAAAACCCCTCCACTTCCTCGTCAGTGTCCTAAAACACCAAACCCCTCCATAATGAAGCCCGGCATTCGAGACCCCCCATCACCCAAAGCGAACTGTGCATTGGTGGAGGTATTTTGCTGCAGCCAAGCCCCATGGGAGACCTCCTGTTGTGACAGCTCCACTGGGTCTACTATCCATATCCACAAAATGGGACTAGTAACTGGGAGAACAATGGCTTTATCGAGGCCCCTGAGACACTGACGAGAGTAATGGAATGATTGCTTTACCTGTACCAAGCTCATGTCTGGTCTTATGTATACAAAAAATGCAGCTCGCGTGTCTTCCTCTGAGAACGGTCACTGCATGGAAATAGATTCCTGAGGCTGAACACATTCCAGGAGAGATTAGTGCACCTTAAACTGACAAACAAGCAAATCTCTAATAAATCACAAAAATAAGATCGACATAACCAGTGTTCCGTGCTGGAAAAAGTCCTTATCCCTTAGAGCCGTGGAGCCATTGGTCCAATAGTCTTTAGTCCGCAGCCAGCTCCTCATACTCCCTAATGGATCATAGGATGCATTCAAAGTATATGTGTCATGGGTTTACAGCAAGAACAGAGGTGCCAGAAGTCTGCAGCGTCTGATTTCCCGCACTGATTAGAAGCACCTCACCATCATATTAAACTATGCAAGTTTCTACTAGCAGTGCAGGGGTTAAACTGTTCAGTTGATAGCTTCTAGTGTTTCCGTGTGTTGATGGTCTCAGTATTGACAACTCCCCTCTACTATACATACTCGCCTCTGGCTCTCAGGGATGCCAGTTAAGGGTATGCCACACTAAACAACATCGCTAACGGGATCGCTAAAAAACGTCACTATTTAGCGATCCCGTTAGCGATGTTGTTGTGTGCGGCATCTACCAGCGACGTGGCCCCTGCTGAGATCCCTTTCTGTGATCTCGCTCGTCGTTCTCATCGTTCCGGACCCTATTTTTATCGTCGGCGCCCCGCTAGTAAGTAGATATCGCTGAGTGTAGCACCTTTTGTTAGCGATTTAGCGGTACTTTTGTACTGCTAAAGTCGTTAAGGAGATCGCTAACTGCGATAGCGTCCTTAACGACATCGCTAAAATAGGCTGCTACTAGCGATATAGAAACAATCCCGCTAGCGATCGCATTAGTATGCGGGTTATCGTGATCGCTAGCGGGATTGTTTAGTGTGGCAGTACCTTTAGTTTCATGCTGCTTGGCTCTGGAGCTGGAGGAGTTGGGTGTTTAAGAAGGCATTTGGAATGTTTATCTAAAGACTGTTGCTTGGTTATGCAAATTCCTATTCCTCTTCTATTTGATTTGTTTTCCTTCCTTCACTCCCCAGTGTTCCACTCTGTTGATAGTGAGTGCTTATTTGTGTGACTGGTATTTTCCATTATCTCTGTATGTATTCCCTTGTTAATGTGGTTTGTGTATCTACATACACTTCTACTCCCCACTTCCCAGGGTGAGGGTAGGAACAGATTAAAGGGTATGCCACACTAAACAGCGTCGCTAACGAGATCGCTAAAAAACGTCACTATTTAGCGATCTCGTTAGTGACGTTGTTGTGTGTGGCATGTACTAGCGACGTGGCCCCTGCTGAGATCCTGCTGTGATCTCGTTCATAGTTCTCATCGTTCCGGACCCTATTTTTATCGTTGGTGTCCCGCTGGTGAGCATATGTCGCTGAGTGTGGCACCTGGTAGCACGGCGGCCGTCTGCTCCTGGGAGCGCTGGGTGTCAGCCGTGCATCTCCCTCACAGGCGCTGCGAGCCGGGAAGAGGAGGAGACCGACCCCCCATCCCCCACAGGAGCGCCAGGCCCGGAGCAGGGGGACAGCACCGAACCCTCCCAGCACAGCAGACCACATCACGGAGCGGCCGCCGCCGCTGTCACTGCTGTCTGCACACGGTGCATGTGATCTGTGGCTGAGGATCTGTTGACGTGGAGGTAGTGTAGTGTAGTGTGAGCGATGTGCGGTGTCGTTAAGGAGATCGCTAACCGCGTTAGCGTCCTTAACGACATCGCTAAATTAGGCAGCTACTAGCGATGTTAAAACAATCCCGCTAGCGATCTCATTAGTATGCGACGTTAACGAGATCACTAGCGGGATTGTTTAGTGTGGCAGTACCTTAAGGGCAGATTTAGGAGCTCAGCAATGGTTTGTGTATCTACATACACTTATACTCCCCACTTCCCAGGGTGAGGGTAGGAACATATTAAGGGCAGATTTAGGAGCTCAGCAAGGCACGTGGCCATGGCGTCTTCACCACTATAAGTAATCCGGGGAGAAGGGATAGATAGGGCGCAGGGAAGGAGTCCCTGGCTCTGCATTATCTGACAACAGATTAGTGACAATATGCTGAGGGTGAACAGTCCTCTGCTGTTGACAAGTTTAACATATGCCTCCAAAAAGCTAGTTCTTAACCTTTGGGTGTTTGGGGCTAAAGTGAAGTACATCTAAGATGCTACACCAACTGATAAGTTAAAGTGAATCTTAAGGCAACAACTAGACACACAGTTACTACAGAAAATAGAAACCGTCTATGAAATAGCAGAAAACTTTAAAAAAGCTGATAACTAACACTGCAGGTCAAAAGTCTGGACACACCTGTTCATGCAACGGTTTTTCCTTGTTCGTATCAGAATATGCACATTGTAAATTTAGACAAAGGCCAACAAAACCACAAATGAACACATGGAAACAGTAAAGAAATGTGAGTGAAACAAGCAAGAGTGTGTTAAACCTTACATTCTTCAAATTAGACCATCTCCCCACTTTACTCTGAATATAGCTTTACACCCTCTTGGCATTCTCTGAAGCAGCTTCATCAGGAAATCACATTGCAATAAGAAGAAGGAACAGATGTGTCGAAACATTTGACCAGTACTGTAAATGGCTAAGAAATCTTGTGAACCTCAGGGTGTCATTATACTTCTCATGCAATCTAGAACAAGTAATTTTGGATCCTACAGAAAGCTAATACCTGCTCTTAGACTTTTATAACAAAACTTCAGTATATGCACACACATGCATACACCTTTAGCATCCAATAATAACTAGGGTCCCTTTTGACACTGACAGTAAAAGTTAGTGGAAAGATGCCCATTATTTTAATTTTTTTCTTAGATTGTTATTCATACCACGCATATGGCATACGCTGTAAGCTGTGCACTTCTATTGCTCAACTTCAGTTTCACATGAATTCTTTCTTTTTCCCTCAAATAACTGACAAGAACCATTTACAAATTCCTTATGACTGTTTTCTTCAGAACAGCCAGAAGCAGGAAAATAAATCGTTTTCCATGTTCAGGAACCAAAACTTTCCTCCACAATACAATATCTTCATAGAATGCTTGGGGCACAGACAAGAGAAACTGTGTGTGACAAAAGGTAGTGGGACATATCCATAAAATGATGGTAATATTCAGTATTCAATGAGACTAACTAAAAAAAACTCCAAGCACACGATGATGTGGGATAACTTTATATTTGTATGCATTTGGAATAATTTTTGTAAAATATGGAATGAATCTAGCTACAGAACTTTATTGTTTCACAGAGGAGAGATGAAATTATATCACGGTATATGCTTATTAAAATTAAATATAATGAAGAAAAAACACGGATTTTGGTAAGAACTTACCTGTAAAATCCTTTTCAGCGAAGAAGGAAGGGAGACACACTAGTCATTACTAGTGGGTAGGCAGAGCCCACATAGGATAGAAACCTCAGATTAAAAAAAGTGTTGAGCCCTCCAGCTATATAGGGCTCCTCCTACTCCAGCTCTCCAGTCGTACCCAAGCTAAGGAAGAGCAAATATCACCATCGGAGCAACATAACCCCTTCTGAAGGACTTCAGAGAGAAAAACAAGGGACAGGTTATGCATATAACAGAAAAAAACACACAGTCTCAGGTACTACTCACTGAACCTGACCACTGCGATGAGCTGGCAATGCTGGAACAGAGCCTTAGCGCGCCGACCTCAGCCCAGATAATCGCTATCAGAGAAGGGTCACGCCGCATCTGAAAACACAACAACACACTTCTGCCATGGGAGGGATGTGTGTCTCCCTTCCTTCTTCGCTGAAAAGGATTTTACAGGTAAGTTCTTACCAAAATCCGTGCTTCAGCAGCAGATGAAGGAAGGGAGACACACTAGTCATTACTAGTGGGACGTCCCAAAGCAGTCCAAAAATAAGGGTGGGCAAAAAAACCAAAAGAGGCAGATACCCAACAACCTAAATAAATGCACAACTAGCGCTAACTACAAGTTCACAAGAACTTTAAACTACAGCCGCCTGCAGGACCCTACGTCCTAAGGCCGCATCAGCGGAAGCACTGACGTTCACCTTATAGAATGTGTGGACGGAACGCCAGGTCGCCGCCCGGCAGAGCTGAGCTGCCGAGGCTCCTTGATGAAAAGCCCACGATGAACCCACAGCCCTTGTGGAGTGAGCTCGAATCTTAATCGGGCAAAGTTCGCCCTTAAGTCGGTAAGCCTCTAAAATGGCCGACCGAATCCAACGAGCTATAGAATCCTTGGAAGCTCGTTGCCCACGTCGACGACCTGCTGGAATCACAAACAGAGAATCCGACTTCCGAAAATTTGAGTAATAGACAAATAGAACTTCAAAGCCCGCACCAAATCCAATGTGTGCAAGGCCCGTTCCTTCGCATTCCTTGGCTCCGGACAAAGCGAGGGCAACACAATATCCTGGTTAACATGAAACTGTGACACCACTTTAGGTAGAAAGTGCCCCGTGTGCGAAGCACTACGCGATCTGGGTGAAACTCCAGAAAAGGAGGCGAGCAAGAAAGAGCCGCCAACTCAGAAACCCTTCTCAAAGAAGTGACCGCCACTAGGAAGGCAACCTTCCAAGAGAGAAAGGAAAGATTAACAGAGTCCATAGGCTCAAAAGGCCCATGTTGAAGAGCCTCCAAGAAAAGATTGAGCCGCCAAGGAGACACAGGCGCCTTCCGCGGTGGAAATTGACGGGTTACCCCGCGAAAAAAGGAACGTACGTCCCTACGCGAGGCGATAGTCTTCCGAAACAGCAAGGACAGAGCAGAAACCTGTCCTTTCAGAGTGCTAACTGCCAAACCCTTGTCCAGCCCGTACTGCAAAAAGGCCAACAAATTGGGAATGGAAAAAATCCTCGGGTTCCTAGAAGAACCCGAACACCACGAAAAGAAGGTTCCCAAGTTTTGTGGTAAATCCTAGTAGTAGCCGGACCTCTGGCAGCTCGCAGAGTGGCAATGACTTCAGCTGAAAAACATGACTGGTCAAGATTTCGGTCTCAAGAGCCACGCCGTCAAACGCAGAGACTTCAGGTCTGGGTGACGAACGGGCCCTCGGGTTAACAGGTCCGGGCGAAGAGGGAGTGGAAGTGGAGGCGCTGCCAGAAGCGACACCAGTGTGGAGAACCACGTCCTCCTTGGCCAATCTGGGGCTATCAACATAGCCGGGACTCTCTCCAGTCTGATCCGACGCAACACCAGAGGAAGTAAGGATATCGGCGGGAACACATAGATTAGCTCGAATTGGTCCCAAGGAGCCACCAGAGCATCCACCGCCACAGCGTTCGGGTCCTTGTACCTGGACCTGAACGTCGGTAACTTGGCATTGAACCTGGATGCCATCAAATCCACTTGGGGAGTTCCCCAACAGGAGCACAGCAGTGCAAAAATTTCCGGATGAAGACTCCATTCTCCGGGATCCATCTTTTCGCGACTGAGGAAGTCCGCTGTGATATTCTGAACTCCTGGAATGTGAATCGCAGAGATGGCTGGCACTCTGGCCTCGGCCCATACCAGAATTCGAGACACTTCCATCATGAGCCTGAAGCTCCTCGTCTCACCTTGATGGTTGATATACGTTGTCTGTCTGCACTCGGACTGGTAGACCGCTTAAAGGGACCGTCCAGTGTTGGAGGCAAAGGAAAATTGCCCTCAATTCCAGGATGTTAATCGCAGGACAGACTCTTCCAACGACCATACTCCCTGAATCCAGAGATCGTTCCAGACATCCCCCCAGCCCGTAAGGCTGGCATCGGTGGTTATGATCGACCACCTCGGAGGAAGGAAAGGACTTCCCCAGGAATAACGCTTCCGGACGTAACCACCATTCTAGAGACTCTCTCACCCTGTGGGAGATGATGACACTGCAATCCAGTGAAAACTGCGATCGATCCCAACGGTTCAAGATGAACATTTGGAGAGCCCTGGAAAGAAATTGGGCAAACGGAATTGCTTCCATTGACGCCACCATCAAACCCAGAAGGCGCATACACCTTCGAAGGGACATTGCTGTCTCAGACTTCATAACCTGTACATGACGAAGAAGACTCGCTTGCTTGTCTGGAGGCAGAGACACCACTGCTCGTACCGTGTCGAAATGCATTCCCAAAAACAGGATTGACTGCGACGGTTCCAGAGACGACTTCTCCCAATTGACCAGCCACCCGAAGTCCTCCAGGAGCTGAAGGGATAGATTGCGAGCCGTCACCCGCCTCCTCCTTTGAGGACGCCACAGTCAAAAGGTCGTCCAGATAGGGAAAAATCGTAACCCCCTGTCTTCGCAGAATCGCCATGAGAGGAGCCAGAATTTTTGCAAAAACTCTGGGTGCTGAGGCCAACCCGAATGGCAGGGCCACAAACTGGAAATGGTCCTGGCCTATGGCAAAACGAAGGAGGCGTTGGTGGGACCTTCCGATGGGGACATGCAAATAAGCGTCGCGAATGTCGATTGACACCAAAAAATCGTTCTGCGACAAGGCCGCCACAACGGAGCGAAGTGACTCCATGCGGAATTTCCGGGAGCGGACATGCCGATTCAATCTTTTGAGATCCAGAATGGGGCGAAATTTGTCCTCCTTTTTGGGACCACAAAGAGGTTGGAATAAAACCCTCTTCCCCGGTCCTCCGGTGGAACCAGTACCACCACACCCTTCTGTAGAAGGGAATCGACCTCCCGCAGTAGAGCGGCAAATAGCTCGGGCTCTGACGGAATGCGGGATTGGCAAAAACTGTCTGGGGGTCGAGAAAGAAACTCTATGAAATAGCCTGCCAACACAACCCGCGTCACCCAGGCGTCCGACACGCGGGAAGCCCAAATCGGTTCGAATTGGAGCAGGCGACCTCCCACTCGAGAGCCCTCGAGTGAGGCCCTGGCGTCAGTCCGCCTTAGTGGGTTTTTTTTGTCAGCTTCCCGCTTGTCTTGGGGAAGTTCTGTTTCCAGGAGTGCGGGATTTCTGAGCGTTCTTTTTTCCTGAAAAAGAGGGATGCCCCGATCCCAAGAGGGCTGACCGAACCGTCCCCTGGACCGAAAGAACCGCCGACTAGTACCAGCACTATGCCTGCCAGCCGCAGAAGACACAGCTCTTCGCTGCGGTAAAGACCGTTTCTTTTGCCTTTTGCAATCAGCTCCGTGAGGTCAGATCCAAATAACTGACCACCCTTGTAAGCTAAAGAAAGCAAAACTTGCTTGGAAACCGCGTCTCCGGTCCACTGTCTAAGCCACAGAGCTCTCCTGACTGTGATCGCCGAGGATTGTGCCTTGGACAGCAGTGAGGCAGTATCCAAACCTGCATCACTGCCATATCGTGCTGCATCCCCCAATGACTTGAAAAGCCCCTCTACCTCGGATAGTGGGGATCCATCTTGCCACGCCGTCCGTAGACGGTCTAACCAGCTCAGGAAGCTTTACAAGCACACATGGATCCTAGCACTGCTCTGAATCCATGACCCGCGGCCTCGTAGATGGATTTCGCTGCCATCTCCGTTTTTCTGTCCAGCGGATCCTGCAGACTCGCCTTCCCTTTAACAGGAAGCAATGAGGATTTGCTAAGCTGGAATAAAGGGACATCCACTTCAGGAGAAGGAATCCAATTATCAATCAACTCCGTCGTACATGGATATAGCGTCTCAAAAAAACCGCGTCCCCTGAAAACGTTTATCTGGACACAGGCGTTCCTTCTCCACTGCCCCATTAAGCTCGTCCAGAGATGGTAAGGCTGATCGCGACCTATGCGACTCCTGAAACATCCGGGCCGACTTACCAGGACGTCTAGTTACCTCTTCCGGTAACTGTAACGCCTCCTCATGTGGCTCAAAAGAGAGGCAGAGTGTCCCTGCCGATCCTCCTTGTCCGAATCGGACATCTCCCCATCCAGGGAAGAAGGCACCGGCCTGTGTCGCTTCCTACCATGAGAGGATCTAGCTGACACCCAATAACCTATGTAATAAAACAGTAGTGACACTGGCATAATACATAAATGGTAGATCAAATGCTAAAAATAAAGATGACTAATATTGCTAGATACCAATATATGAATGCCTACTGGATTGAAGGAAACCAACTGCAAAATGAACTAATCAAAAAAGGAAAACGCACTGCAGTCAATAGGTCAATAGAAATACAATTTTATTACACAAAATATTAAAAATAACAAGATGAGATGGATACACAGGGACAATTGGCATCACAGTAAGCGCATGATACGTAGGCTATCAAGGCAGCAAGGCAGGACACTGCACATATATCTATAGTGCGAATAGAAAACCACCTAAGAAAATAGGTATATCAAATATCAATACTCCAAATGGATAATGTATCGGCCAATATAACCAGCAAATGCTGCAATCGGTCAAGACAAGTGTCACATTAACAATAGAGCAAAAATAGTCATAGGTGGAACATAATTACCAGCAAAGGTGCAATCCGTACAGGTGCCTATCGCCCGACAGCCCTGGGGAGGGCTGTCGGGCGATAGGCACCTGTACGGATTGCACCTTTGCTGGTAATTATGTTCCACCTATGACTATTTTTGCTCTATTGTTAATGTGACACTTGTCTTGACCGATTGCAGCATTTGCTGGTTATATTGGCCGATACATTATCCATTTGGAGTATTGATATTTGATATACCTATTTTCTTAGGTGGTTTTCTATTCGCACTATAGATATATGTGCAGTGTCCTGCCTTGCTGCCTTGATAGCCTACGTATCATGCGCTTACTGTGATGCCAATTGTCCCCTGTGTATCCATCTCATCTTGTTATTTTTAATATTTTGTGTAATAAAATTGTATTTCTATTGACCTATTGACTGCAGTGCGTTTTCCTTTTTTGATTAACCCAATAACCTAGAAGGTCAGAAAGGCCATTAATAGAACGAGCGAGGGCCTCCATTTTGTCATCACTGACACCTCCGACCGCTGCGATGACGCCGTCGAGGTCTGCGTGTCAGATACGCGAGACTGATCCTGTAGCGGATCTGGGAGACGGTCCGCACCTCCTGGACCCTGATCCGACATGCCCTCACACAGTATATGGCAGGTCAAAAACCTGTCAGCAACTAGAACAGTGTGGTTTTCAAAGGCAAAACGAACGCTGAAGGGTTAAAGCTCTTAAAGAGAGAGCTACCCCAGTTGTCTCCCAATAAAGGGTTAACCGCCAAAGAAGGGGTTAATGTCGCAGACTCCCCACAACCCTTGTGTAATGAAAAGGGTGTGCGAGCCCCAGGTGCCTTTTATGAGGTAACCGCTGCAGGACAGTGTTTCAAAGGTATGCCACACTAAACAAGAACGCCAACGAGATCGCTAACATATTGCGCTGAATTGTACATCGCAATGACCACCAAAGTTGCTAAGGAGGGCCTCTTTCACACATCCGGCGGGCGCCTCGCGGCGCCCCCGGCATTTTCCCGCAGCGCCGCATCTGAAAATCTGATGCGCCGCATGCGGCTTTTTTTCGCATTGACATGCATTAGCGCCGGATGGCGCCGCATGTCAATGCGCTGCATGCGGTTTTGTCCGGATGCGGCGCAAATATACATTGCTGCGGCCGGACAAAACGCTGCTTGTAACATTTTTTTTTTTTGCCGGATGATTTCTTATCTCTCCAAGCATCAGAAATCATCCGGCAAAAAACCGCATTTTGGGCGCCGGAAGTGTGAAAGAGGCCTAAGGAGATCGCTAACCACTTATACGTCGTCAATGAGATCGCCCACTGTGGCAGCTACTAGCGACATTAAAAAGATCACAAAAAAAGATCGCAAAATTAAGCGTCGCTATTGTGATCGTAGCGGGAGCGTTCCGTGTGACAGTACCTCCTGCGCTGTGGGTGTGAGGGGGTCAAGCTTCTGCCCTGACAGGTAGAAGCGACTCACCCAGCTGGCCGCGGTGTAGTGTCTTCCTTTCGGTCGGTCGGAGGGAGCGGAGAGTGAGAGCCCGAGGAGGCCTTCAGTAATGGCCGCCGCGCTAGAGGAGAGAGCCGGAAGAGAAAAAAGGCAGGGTAAAGCGCGCGCTCAGAGCGCTTCCTGCCCACGAAAAACTGGGAAAGCGCGAAGCCACGCCCCCCGCCGGTTTCAAAAAAAGCGCGCGACTCACTCCGCTCCCGCTCCCATGTCCTGCAGGCATCCACCTGCGAACAAAAGTACACAATCACCACACATGAATACATGTAGTAGCGGCTGCCGCAGCGGCCGCTGAGCACTCAAACACATTAAAATGTGGAGTACTCACCCAGCTGAGCGCCACAGGGACCCTTCAGAGATTTGTGGCGCTGTGCCGTAGCTTCCCCCCAGGGCGGGGAACGCAGTGACCCCAGAAGCGTGGTTTGCGTCCCCGCCAGGAAAGCAATCCTCATCCCCCAGGGCCGGCAGGGTTCTGCAGGGACCACCTTACAGGGTAATACAGATCCGCCAAGGGAGAGGTGGGGGTCCAGCAGCGCTGAGACCCCTGAGACCTCTAGACCACTGGCGGTCCAAGTCTCTGTCCGACTAAAATAAAAAAATTTTCTGAGGAGCTGCTCCCAGCAGCGACTATCCTCTTTGACCTCAAATTTTAGACTGGAGAGCTGGAGTAGGAGGAGCCCTATATAGCTGGAGGGGCAGGTCAACACTTTTTTTAATCTGAGGTGTTTCTATCGTATGTGGGCTCCGCCTACCCACTAGTAATGACTAGTGTGTCTCCCTTCCTTCATCTGCTGCTGAAAAGCATTGCGGGAGGAGAAAACATGTAAAAATTAAAGAAAATCTGTCAGCAGGATTTCATACTAAAACGATTTTTGGATCATAAAACGCACCGGACCAAAAGACGCCAGCCAAGTTTTGGGATGTAAATAGAATAAAAAAGTTTTTTAATAAATGGGGGTCCGTCTTGTAGTCCAAATTTACGGTAGCTTACCGGGGGCAGTGCCGGTGGGCCAGCGGTGGCAGGAGTGGGGTGATGCTGGGGGGTCCCGGACAGGGAGGAGAGGGTGTTCCGATGGTGCGAGGCTGAGGGCTTCAAGAAAGCGCAAACCCATTTTCCACCCAATTTAAGAGAAAAAAAGTGTGTCTTATAATCGAAAATACGGTATATGTGCATGTAGCCCTTTCAAAGACAAGACCTGCAATACCTTTACATGCCCAGTCCGTTCCTCCATTACTAAGAAATCAATTTTAATTGATATGCAAATGAGGCTGAAGAACCATTTGTAGATCTGAAACCGTAGTCACTCCAGTTCTATGCATCGTCTCCTCTTGCTTGACTAATAACTCCTTTGCCAGAAGTCACAGACTATAGAGGCTGTCAGTCAAGCAGGAGGAGGTGACAGTACTGGGTGAAGAATAGCGCTGGAGTGACAGATGTACAGCCTCATTTGGATATCAATTCAAACACTGATATCTCGGGCACAGAGGAACAGACCAGCCATGTAAAGGTATTGCTGGGCTTGAAAGTGCTACATGCACTTATAGATAGTTTGGGAGGTAAAATCCTGCATATAGATTCTATTTAGAGGAATTTGGAAATTTGTTTTTTTTTGTACATTTTCTTTATGTTTTCCACTTTATGTTGCAATTTTTTTTCACATGAATTGTGAAAATTTGCTACTTTAGGTTTAAAATCCCCTATATCAGAAACAGACTATTTTTATGAAAGCCTCCTACTTTTCATGTATGAAATAATGAAAGCCTTCTACTGTACACTATTATGATACGGTCATTGCAAGACAATAATAAGAATAGTAAAGGCACAAAAAAAAAAGTCTTTCTACGGAGATTTTCTTAATACAGCAAGTCTGAAATTTCCTACTTACGTCAGCGACAAAGTAACAGCAGAGCATAGTGGTGTGATAGTCTAGCTGAGTGATATCTTGGAAACTACATCAGTAAATCTTTAGAAAGCTGAACTATTGAGTCAAAGTTAGAGACATGGAAGAAGTAACTAAAGGGTATCTGTCAGTAGGATCAGCTCTCCTAAGTCGTCTATATGGGCATGTAGATCATAGGACGCTTAACAAAAGGACACCTTGATATCTGCAATTCGATGTTTTATTCTGTAGAAATCTACATTTTTCGCATATGTAAATGAGATGTTCAGGACTATGGCCTGACATAGATCTCACTGAGAATCTGCCTCCAGAGCTTATTTTAAATAAAAGGGGGCATTACCAGTTTGAGACATGTAATGACTGACACTTTGCTCTCATAATCACAAACAACTCTGCCGTGACATCAGAACTAACAATACAGCAGAGCTACACAGTACAGCCGAAGTGAACTTTGTCTTATACAGTGCATGCGCTGGGAGAGATCACAAGTCTGCAGTCACACAAGAGTGACTGTAGACTTTTCATTCTAGACCAGACAACCTTTTTAACTCCTTCTCATCCTAGATTTTCACATGGCAAGCTGATGTTTTTATTGATAATATTTTGGGGTAGACAAGTTTTCATTCCTTACAATTGTTACAGAGTTGTAGCAACCAAAATCTCACAATTCTGTGGTTTCTATTGTTTCTTATTACCTGTTTACCGATAGGCTTATTTAATTCTATATTTTCATAGATTGGTATCGGCATGTTCATATAAGTACCAATTATTTTAATGTGGGAAAAGGGGGTGATTCAATTTTTTATTTTACTTTTTTGGTCGGTTTTGGGGACTTGAACCTGCGATCGACTGATCTTTTGTATTGTGTATTGTAATAACACCGTTCTACTATATAGTAAAAATCTATAAATGACAGACTGGTCATCACAGGAGTCATGGGCAAGCACAGGGCCTTCAGCAAGTCCCTGGCTGCCATGGCAAACTATGGCGCCCCGCACCGTAAGTGGTTTACAACAGCTAGGTGGAGCTAAGTTCTGCTTATTACTGTTAAGGACAGTTGATGGCTGCGTTACCCAATATATAATATAATAGTACACATTTTCCTGAACGTGATATGCTCGCAGACTTGTACAACATAATCTAAAATGTCTATCTTATATACAGTAAAAAGCAGAGGGTTAGATCTACACTTACTTGCTTTCTAAATTACTACAATGTCTGTTAATATTCCAAGAGAAATATCACAATTATCTGGTAGGCGTCTCTAGGAACTGCATCTTTCTAGAGCAGTGTTTCTCAACCCCAGTCCTCAGGACCCACCAACAGGTCATGTTTTCAGGACTTCCTTAGTATTGCAAAGGTGATAGTATTGCACTGTGATAATTTTATCACCTGCTCAAGCATTAATTCCAAGGAAATCCTGAAAACATGACCTGTTGGTGGGTCCTGAGGACTGGAGTTGAGAAACACTGTTCTAGAGAATAAGGTCTTAATGGAAAGGTGCAGGGGCAGCATGGTGGCTCAGTGGATAGCACTACAGCCTTGCAGCGCTGGAGTCCTGGGTTCGAATCCCACCAAGGACAACATCTGCAAGGAGTTTGTATGTTCTCCCCGTGTTTGCGTGGGTTTTCTCCGGGTACTCCGGTTTCCTCCCACACTCCAAAAACATACTGATAGGGAATCTAGATTGTGAGCCCCATCAGGGACAGCAACGATAATGTGTGCAAACTGTAAAGCGCTGCGGAATATGTTAGCGCTATATAAAAATAAAGATTATTATTATTATA
The DNA here is from genome assembly GCA_033576555.1 of Oophaga sylvatica. Classification (NCBI taxonomy): domain Eukaryota; kingdom Metazoa; phylum Chordata; class Amphibia; order Anura; family Dendrobatidae; genus Oophaga; species Oophaga sylvatica. The sequence continues at coordinate 273,726,789 of JARQOD010000005.1, forward strand.
TGTGTAGTTCTCCATTCAATTCTGCGCGAGACCCCAAAATATCTAAGATAGAGTAATCGACCATTTTCTGATTTCCCATAAAAGTAAAAGGAGACAGTGGCATATGCCTGACCACCTTTTCATTCAAAGCAGCCACAAGACGGAGGTCGGTTTTCGAGAAAAGTGCGAGTCCCTCAGATGGGAGATACAGCAATCAGACATCTGTGGCATATTCTGTGCATATCCAAAAAAGTCTGAGATGGAAATGACCCTAAAAAAAGGGTGAAGAAAATTCAGGCTTTCATATCATAAGACATGGTCTGCTGTTATAATGGATACCTGTGAACCATTGTGTGCAGTACACAAACAATAGAGCAGTATTATGTGCATATGACACTTCAGTAAGAACCCTTCAACCTTGGGAGGTACACAGGAGCCATTAGAAACCTCTTCATTTAATTTTTCTTATATAAAGATCATTGTATGGGGATGGAGTAGTCTCTTCTAGCAATATTGATTGCCTGAATTAATTTTTAGCTGGAAAACATCTTTTCTCTCTATCTACCGTCACACTTCACTGAGCTCAGGGAATGTATTTGTTTTATCTGAAAACAAATCTACAAAAGTCTGAAGCATGAAAGCAGGCGAGGTTCATGTGAATTGCTTTTAGTGTGAAGTGAATAGCTCCTGCAGTAGAGGTCACTAGCCTGCAGATAAAACCTTATTAACAGTAGTGTATCATCAGAAAATTTATAAGTCATCTTATTTTACTCACACAGTATAGCCACCAGGTAAAGAACATAGTGCCAGCATAAAAACGACATCCAACACAAGAAGGAAAGATATTTTTTAAAATGCCCATTATTATACTATGTAGAAAAAAATCTCCAGCGCAAAAATTAACAAATATTCAATTTTTATTGGATAAAATTAAAATCCATCTTGATAGAAAAAAAGACATATACAAGTGGGGTCCCTGGTGGTCTGAAACCGACGTGTTTCGACCTAGCAGGTCTTATTCATTATTATACTATAGTGCACTATAACATAAGAGCAGCCATTCTTAATGTAAAACAAAAATGCACACGCGTAAGGGTATTGTACGTGTCCACGATCAGGAAGAGCAGAGTTTTGGACATAGTGTTCTACATTACAAGAACAATGGGTGGGATTCATAGAAATCTCATGCCCACAGTGCTTCTATTTAATGCTGTGTAAACTCTCCAGCAGTGCGGGTTTATAAACCGCAGCATGTTAATTATCTGCAGTGTAGACGCCAGTGTCCGCAGCGCAGTGTCACCCATAGCCATTCACTAGATGCGGTAATTACACATGGCTCACTGAACACTTGAGGATTTAACTGCCTGATTAGAACGCAGCACTTTGGAGGCTGCAAAAATGCACTGTCCAAAACACGGCTATTCCTGATCGTGGGCACATAGCCTAATATGCCCAGCCATGTAGTCTGGAAACAAAAGTGGAAGGGATTTCTCATCCTAAAGGAGTTGTCCACTACTTTGACATAATACTTAGGCCATAGAGGTGCTAATATACAGGTGCAGCTCACAAAATTCGAATATCATCAAAAAAAAGTTAATTTATTTCAGTTCTTCAATACAAAAAGTGAAACTCATATATTATATAGAGTCATTACAAACAGAGTGATCTAATTCAAGTGTTTATTTCTGTTTATGTTGATGATTTTGGCTTACAGCCAATAAAAACCCAAAAGTCATTATCTCAGTAAGTTAGAATACTTTATAACACCAGCTTGAAAAAATGATTTTAAATTTCAAAATGAATGTTCAGTAAATGCACTCAATACTTGGCCGGGGCTCCTTTGGCATCAATTACTGCATCAACGCAGCATGGCATGGAGGCGATCAGCCTGTGGCACTGCTGAGGTGTTATGGAAGCCCAGGTTGCTGTGATAGCAGCCTTCAGCTCCTCTGCATTGTTGGGTCTGGTGTCTCTCATCTTCCTCTTGACAATACCCCATAGATTCTCTATGGGTTAAGGTCAGGTGAGTTTGCTGGCCAATCAAGCACAGTGATACTGTTGTTTTTAAACCAGGTATTGGTACTTTTGGCAGTGTGGACAGGTGCCAAGTCCTGCAGGAGAATGAAATTTCCATCTCCAAAAACCTTGTCGGCAGAGAGAAGCATGAAGTGCTCTAAAATTTCCTGGTAGACGGCTGCACTGACTTTGGTTTTGATAAAACACAGTGGACCTACACCAGCAGATGACATGGCTCCCCAAACCATCACTGATTGTGGAAACTTCACACAAGACCTCAAGCAGATTAGATTATCTGTCTCTCCACTCTTCCTCCATACTCTGGGACCTTGATTTCTTTAGATCTTCTGCACAACTTGGTACAGCGAGCGCGTTGTAATGACATCACGTTCAGGTGACGCTCCCTCTTCAATCACTACTTTCAACTGTATCGGTATCTAACAATGATATATAATGATATAGTTGAGAGAGTGATACCAGGTGAAAGCTCGATGCCATGTAGGGCATCTGCCTGGCATCGTGGGCAAAATATTCTCACCCTGAGGGCTAGACTTTGCCTGCGGGGCAGAGTTTGACATATATGCCACAGACAGCGCATTGCATATTTCTAATTTAAAAGTAAAAACTTGGTAAAAGAGTGAAAGAACCATTAGTAACATATTAAACTTAAAAGGAATTGGTCACATTATTCAAACTGTTCAAACCACAGGCAACACGACTCAGAGCCTGACTTCATGACACTACTGTAGTCTGACTTTTCCCAGCACTGCTCTTTGTGATTGACAAGTCTAGTGCTGTGGTAGAGACCTGTCTGTCAATCACCTGGAGCAATGCAGGGAAAAGCCGGCCTAGTCTCATCTTTGGCTAAGGTTCTCGGTAGGATTTTATAACTGCATTTTTTCTGTTTTGCAGGAATGTTTCAGAGAAAAATATACCTGTCTGCAATCATGCAGCCAGTGGGATGGGCAGCATGAATCGCCTAACAGTTTTCCTTTAAAAATTCACAGATTGTGGATACTAGTCTGTGACTGATCTATTTTAATAGTAACTTAGGACATTTAGTTAAGCCCCATGCTACATAGCTTACTGCGATAAACATTAAAAAACAATGGCATTGTGTTCGGCCTTAAATACAAAACAGAAATAGCTGCTAAATCAAACTATGCAAATGAATGTGGTTACCCTCATTGAAATGCACAGTACATCCATCACTCTGAATAACTAAGATGGAGCTGGGGAAGTCAGACCTGTCTGCCTAATTGTTCAAGATGAATCTTAAGGGTATGCCACACTATACAACATTGCTAACGAGATCGCTAAAAAACGTCACTATTTAGCGATCCCGTTAGCGATGTTGTTGTGTGCGGCATCTACCAGCGACGTGGCCCCTGCTGAGATCTCGCTCGTCGCTGACATCGTTCCGGACCCTATTTTATCGTCGGCGCCCCCGCTGGTAAGTATATATCGCTGAGTGTGGCACCTTTTCTTAGCGATTTAGCGGTACTTTTGTACAGCTAAAGTCGTTAAGGAGATCGCTAACCGCGATAGCGTCCTTAACGATATCGCTAAGTTAAGCCGCTATCAGCGATATAGAAACAATCCCGCTAGCGATCGCATTAGTATGCGTCGTTATCGTGATCGCTAGCGGGATTGTTTAATGTGGCAGTACCTTTAGTTTTCTTTCAAAACAAACTGTATTACCAAGCAAATAAACACAAAAAAGCTTGGTAGACAGCCTTGCGAATATGCCCTTTTACAGTGCCCACTGGAAAATCAACAGGGGTTGGGATAATTACTGTTAATGATCAGAACAATGTACCCATTACTAACAATTATAACTTCATCAATGGCAATAAGAAACTATTGATTTCAAGAACGAGAAGTCTCTTCTGTGGAACTTATCAAGCAGGATTTTCCCAGTTATCGTTTTTTCTAGACAATTCTCCGTGTGGGCTGGCTCAGCCTGGCCCACAGGGAAATAGGTGATTTCCCAGGTGGGCCTCTGTGCATGAGTGGGCCCTCCCCCCTATTATATGAGAATTCTTGGCACAATACACATGATTCATTATGCACACACAAAAGCAGCTTCTAATCATTCATGTATCAGACTACACAGTTTATTAAATTTGTGAATGTGGGTAATGTAAAATTTGCATGTAGCTGAATATTGGACCCCAGAGTTGAGTTACTGGTAGACCCTTGGCATCTCAAATTTGACACGGATTGCGGGTATAACTAGATCGTAATATACAGTGTAGAGCCCCATATATAATTTGGGGATTTTACAACTAAAAGATTACCAATATTATATAATTCCTGTAGAAAGCTTTCTATACAAGCTACGCCGACGGAAACTATTGACAGGTCTGTAAACAATAGCTGCCAGAGGTCAGGACCTGATTATGATACAGATTATACAGATATTGGAAGAATGTCTCAAGTGGGGTACCACAAGGCTCTGTTTTGGGCCCTGTATTGTTCAACATCTTTATCAATGATTTAGATGAAGGGATTGAGGGTAAACTGATCAAATTTGCTGATGACACAAAGCTAGGAGGGGTAGCTAATACTAGAGAAGAGAGCGAGAGGATTCAAAAAGATATAAAAAAAACTGGAGCAGTGGCAGCAACTAACAGAATGGTTTTTAACAGGGAAAAATGCAAAGTACTACATCTGGGCAATAAAAATGAAAAAAGCATATACAAAATGGGAGGAATAGGGCTAAGTAACAGTACATGTGAAAAAGACTTGGGTATACTAATTGATCACAGACTGAAAATGAGTCAACTGTGTGATGCAGCAGCAAAAAAGGCAAATGCAATTCTAGGATGTATCAACAGAAGCATACAGTCTAGATCACGTGAAGTCATTATTGCCCTCTACTCCTCTTTGGTCAGACCTCATCTGGAATACTGTGTCCAGTTTTGGGCACCACATTTTAAAAAAGACATCAACAAACTGGAGCAAGTTCAGAGAAGAGCCACCAGAATGGTGACCGGTCTGCAAACCATGTCCTATGAGGAACGGGTGCAGGATTTGGGATTGTTTAGCTTGCAAAAAAGAAGACTGAGAGGAGACTTAATAGCTGTCTACAAATATCTCAAGGGCTGTCACATTGAAGAAGGATCATATTTATTCTCATTTGCACAAGGAAAGACTAGAAGCAATGGGATGAAACTGAATGGGAGGAGACACAGATTAGATATTAGAAAAAACTTTTTGACAGGGTGATCAAGGAGTGGAACAGGCTGCCACGAGATGTGGTAAGTTCTCCTTCAATGGAAGTCTTCAAACAGAGGCTGGACAGACATCTGTCTGGGATGATTTAGAGAATCCTGCTTTGAGCAGGGGGTTGGACCAGAAGGCCCAGGAGGTCCCTTCCAACTCTACCATTCTATGATTTTCTATGATATGAGTGGTACATGTTGCTCTACCCATACTATTGTGCACAATTTTCTTATAGTTTTTCATTCCATACAAGGAACTGTTCGGTAACATGTTGAGGCATATGACTGACAGCCATTTCATAATTTCTATATAGACATAAGCTACATATGCAAATACTTGCTTTGCTAATCCTGATATAATTTGCGCCATTGTAAACTTGGGCATTAACAATACTTTTTCTTCTGGGAAATGTGAACAATTTGTTGACAGATACACTGCTAAACGCATTATTGAGGGCTTTAATTACAATGCTGTTCCACATTAGATTACTGTACAAGAACCCAATGTAACAAAGACAATGAACAAAGAAGGGAAGCTGTGAAATTCTAGATCAGAATCCTTCAAAAATGTGTGTGCAATGTTGAGCAATTTTCATGTAGATTATATATTTATACAGTGGCATGTAAAAGTTTGGGCACCACTGGTCAAAATTAACGTTATTGTTAACAGTAAAGGTACTGCCACACTAAACGCTCCCGCTAACGATCACGATAACGACGCATACTAATGCGATCGTTTTTGTGATCGTTTTAATGTCGCTAGTAGCTGCCACACTTAGCGATCTCGTTAACTACGCATAAGCGGTTAGCGATCTCCTTAACGACTTTGCGATGTAAAAAACAGCGCACATCGTTCACAAAACGTGCCAGACACAGCGATATAGGCTCACCAGCGGGACGCCAACGATCTAAATACGGTCCAGAACTCTAGTGAACGATCAGCGAGATCACAGCAGGGGCCACGTCGTTGCTACATGCCACACACAACAGCGTCACTAACGAGATCGCTAAATAGTGACGTTTTTTAGCGATCTCGTTAGCGATCTTGTTTAGTGTGGCATACCCTTTAAGCAAGTTGAAGATTAAATGATCTCAAAGGGCGAAAGTTAAAGATAACACTTTTTTTGTATTTTAGGCAAAAAAATATATATATTCATCTTTTATACTTTAAAAATTACAAAAAGGAAAATGGTGTACAATAATAAATTATATTGTGGTACCGTGTTAGCCAGAAAAATCGATGTGAATACTTTTCCATCCAATTATGACAAGAGCATTCTTAAGGTGATACCTTTATTGGCTAACCAGAAAATTATATGTTCGCAAGCTTTCAGAGCTCAAGGCTCCTTCTTCAGGCAAGATTACATTTGGAAAAAAAAAAAGGAAAATGGGAAGATACAAAAGTTTGGGCACCCTGCATGGTTAGTACCTAGTAGCACCCCCTTTTTGCAAGTATCACAGCTTGTAAATGCTTTTTGTAGCCAGACAAGGATCTTTCAATTCTTGTTTGAGGCATTTTCATCCCTTCTTCCTTAGAAAAGTCTTCCAGCTCTGTGAGATTCCTGGGTCTTCTGCTATTTTCAGATCTAGCCACAGATTTCCAATTATTTTTGGATCAGGGGACTGAGGGCCATTGTAAAACCTTTTGCTTGTGCCTTTGAGAAAGTCTATTGTGGATTTTGATGTGTGTTTAGGATCATTATCCATTTGTAGAAGCCAACCTCTTTTCAACTTCAGCTTTTAAACCGATGGTGTAATGTTTGCATCAAGAATTTGTTGAAATTTCATTGAATCCATTCTTTCCTCTACCCGTGAAATGTTCCCCGTGCCATTGGCTGCAGTATAACCCCAAAGCATGATTGATCCACTCCCATGCTTAAGGGTTGGCGAGATGTTCTTTTCCTGAAATTCTGTGCCCATTTTTCTGCACACATACATTTGATCATTGGGGCCAAAGAGTTCTATTTTAACCTCATCGGTGAGGATGTAAAGAGGTTTTCTTCTGATTACTCCTTCTATGAAGGCCATATTTGTGCAGTTGTCTCTGAACAGTAGAACAATGTACCACAACTCCAGAGTCTGCTAAATCTTTCTGAAGGTCTTTAGCAGTTAAATGGGGATTTTGATTTGCTTCTCTGGCAATCCTACAAGCAACTCTCATTGAAATTTTGCATGGTCTTCCAGACCTTATCTTGACCTCCACTGTTCCTGGCAACTGCCATTTCTTAATTATATTTCGAACTGAGGAAAGGGCAACTTAAAAATTATTTGCCATCTTCTTATAGCCGCTTTGTGAGCCTCCACCACTTTCACTTTCAGAATGCTAGGCAGCTGCTTGGAAGAACCCATGGTTGCTGTATTTTTGAACAAGTTAAGAGGAGGCTAGGTTTTTATAAAGCTGAGAAATTTGCATTACCTGCCTTTCCTAAAGATGATAGTGAACAAAACATAACTCTAACAGGCTAATTAAGGTCTGAAACCTTGGTCAAAGTTACCTGAGCATACAAATCGCCAGGGTGCGCAAACTTTTGCATCAGCCCATTTTCCTTTTTGTAATTTTTAAAATGTAAAAGATGAAAACTTATATATATATTTTGGCTAGAATACAAAATAAATGTATCATCTTTATCTTTAGGCCTTTTATAGATAATTTCATCTTCAACTTTCTTCACTGTTCACAATAACAGTAATTTTAAAAAGGAGTGTCCATACTTTTACATGCCTCTGTATACAGTACAATATATCTGTTTGGCTGAAAGTTAGCTTTAGGGCTCATGGAGACAAGCATATAAATTGGATGGGTCTACCTAATTTTTGATCAGATAGCACATGGACAGCACACTGATGTACGTTATTCAATAGGGCTGTTCAGATTAATGATTTTTCTCATCCACACTGTGTATGGAAAAAAAAAATCGCAATATGCACTACCTTCTACCGAGTCCCAGATGAAATTCACCCATTCAAGCCTATGGGTGCGTAAAGAAAGAAAAAAACATATCCCACATTAAACACAAGAATGGCATCCGATATTTCCAGATACATTTCTATTATAAATCTAGGACACTGTACAGTCATGGCCAAAAGTTTTGAGAATCACACAAATATTATATTTTCACATGATCTGCTGCCCTCTGGTTTTTATGTGTGTTTGTTTTTATCACAGACAGAAATATAATAATTGCAAACATATGAGTAACAAAAGCTTATATTGACAGTTAGAATGAGTTAATGCAGCAAGTCAATATTTGCAGTGTTCACCCTTCTTCTTCAGGACCTCTGCAATTCTCCCTGGCATGCTCTCAATCAACTTCTGGCCAAATCCTGACTGATAGCAGTCCATTCTTGCACAATCAATGCTTTCATTTGTGTCAGAATTTTTAGGTTTTTGTTTGTCCACCCGTCTCTTGATGATTGACCACAAGTTCTCAATGGGATTAAGATCTGGGGAGTTTCCAGGCCATGGACCCAAAATCTCTATGTTTTGTTCCCTGAGCCATTTAGTTATCACCTTTGCTTTATGGCAAGGTGCTCCATCATGCTGGAAAAGGCATTGTTGATCACCAAACTGCTCTTGGAGGGTTGGGAGAAGTTGCTCTTGGAGGACATTCTGGTACCATTCTTTATTCATGGCTGTGTTTTTAGGCAAGACTGTGAGAGAGCCGATTCCCTTGGCTGAGAAGCAACCCCACACATGAATGGTTTCAGGATGCTTAACAGTTGGCATGAGACAAGACTGGTGGTAGTGCTCACCTTGTCTTCTCCGAATGAGGCGTTTTCCTGATGTCCCAAACAATCAAAAAGGGGATTCATCAGAGAAAATAACTTTACCCCAGTCCTCAGCAGTCCACTGCCTGTACCTTTTGCAGAATATAAGTCTGTCCATGATGTTTTTTCTGGAGAGAAGTGGCTTCTTTGCTGCCCTCCTTGAGACCAGGCCTTGCTCCAAGAGTCTCCGCCTCACAGTGCGTGCAGATGCACTCACACCTGCCTGCTGCCATTCCTGAGCAAGCTCTGCACTGCTGGTAGCCCGATCCCGCAGCTAAAACACTTTTAAGAGACGGTCCTGGCGCTTGCTGGTCTTTCTTGGGCGCCCTGAAGCCTTTTTGGCAACAATGGAACCTCTCTCCTTGAAGTTCTTGATGATGCGATAGATTGTTGACTGAGGTGCAATCTTTCTAGCTGCGATACTCTTCCCTGTTAGGCCATTTTTGTGCATTGCAATGATGACTGCACGTGTTTCTTTAGAGATAACCATGGTTAACAGAAGAGAAACAATGATGCCAAGCACCAGCCTCCTTTTAAAGTGTCCAGTGGTGTCATTCTTACTTAATCATGACAGTTTGATCTCCAGCCATGTCCTCATCAACACCCACATCTGTGTTAATGGAGCAATCACTGAAAAGAGGTTAGCTGGTCCTTTTAAGGCAGGGCTGCAATGATGTTGAAATGTGTTTTGGGGATAAAGTTCATTTTCTAGCCAAATATTGACTTTGCAAGTAATTGCTGTTAAAGCTGATCACTCTTTATAACAAGATAAACTGGATAATGACCCCTGCGCCTCCAATAAAACAAGATCCCTGATGAAAAAGGCCTGAGAGCCTTTGAAACGAGTCGGCGAATTTTGACTCTCTCTGATTCCTGTCCTGTGGTGACGTCACCCATACTTCCCCACTCACTCCCCGCCCTCCCGGCTTTCACTCAGCGGCGCTTCACGGCCGGAGGACGCCGCTGTATACTTACTCAGCTGAGCGGCAGTCTGGGAGGCACGTTGCTTTATAGGGAGGACGCTCCATTGCGACATCGTTAACCTGCCTCCTTACTTTTTCCGCGCGGTCTGGGACTGTGTACAGGTTCATGAAAAGCCGGGCTCCCATATCCCAGCGCCAGTACACAACACAAGTACATAGGAATCAAGTAAGTTTTAAATTTATTCATACTAGGTTCCGTTTAGGAACATTAGCACGGTCCTTTCATACAGGTACTTCTAGACCTTGACTATTTGCGTTTTAGTTTAATTTTTACTTTTTTGTTTCTGTGTTTGATATTTATTGCAGTTATCTTGTTTTATTGGAGGCGCAGGGGTCATTATCCAGTTTATCATTTTGTCTTACCCCAGTCAGCAGTTGCACAGCAGCTGACAGCACCCCAGCAGCCTCCATACCATTGTACATATGTAGATGTGTACATCTGACTAATTGTTTAGGCATTTGCGCACACATATACGTGTATATACGTTTTAGACGTTTAGTCCTACTTTTGACCTCTAGATAGCGCCAGTGTTATTTTTAATTTTACACTCTTTATAACATTCTGGAGTATATTCAAATTGCCATTAGAAAAAGTGAAGCAGTAGACTTTGCAAAAATTAATATTTGTGTCATTCTCAAAACTTTTGGCCATGACTGTATATGATTATGTGCACATTTTAATGTAGCTGCATGAAAATTAATTGTACACAGATATTACACATATGTATAAAACGGACACAGGTGGCATACAGATGAAAATCAGATGTAAATTAGAAAAAAAAAATCCAGAGTTTTCTGGATGAAACTCAATTTTTCATACGCTTGTCTGCAGCTGCCCTTACAGTGTACGTGTTCTTTCATATAAAACCTGTTGTAAAGCACAGTCTCTCTGCCCTCAACCAAAACAACATAGAACTGCTTCTGATGCACACCCAAGTCTAACATGTCCAGAAACTACCCCAATTCTAATGGCCAGCAACTTGTCATCCGCTCTGGGCTATTACTCTTCATCTGCATTCGGCCTTATATATGCCGGAATCTTCTTTCCCTCACTTTCCAGCATATACAGCTCCTAACATTGTCCAGTAGTTTGCTTCCCCTAAAATTCCTTTTCTCTTATATTTCTGTATGTAGGTTGACAGACCGGAAAACAAAGCAGAAATACAAAAACCTGCCCCACTTCCTGTATTCCATCAAAATGCTGCTATATATTGATTACACTTGACAACAGGCGGTAGACAGGAGCTTACATAGCAGGGATGTGCCTAGTGGGCAGCACTTGAGTGTTTTTTAAGTTGTAAAAAAACCAGTTTTTAAATATACGAATTTTGGTAAGAACTTACCTGTAAAATTCTTTTCAGCAAAGGAAGCAAGGGGGACACTTCATTACTTCTGGGTAGGGCGGAGCCAGATAGTAGGACTAACCTCAGGTTCTAAAAATGGGTGTTGTCCGGCCCCTCCGGCTCTGGCTCCTCCTGCCGTACACTCCAGTTTTGTACACAAGCTAAGGAGAAAGAAATCACCAGCGTTGCGCCATAACCAAATTGAAAGGATTCAAAAGAACAAGGTTATGCACATAACATGAATACCACACAGCTCAGGTACCACTCACAAAACCTGACCACTGCGATGAGCTGGCGATGCCGGAAAGAGCCGTAGAGCGCTGACCTCAGCTCAGAAACTCGCTTATCAGAGAGAGCTGCATCTGAAACAACACCTTCTGCCTTATGGGAGGGAGAAGTGTCCCCCTTGCTTCCTTTGCTGAAAAGAATTTTACAGGTAAGTTCTTACCAAAATTCGTATTTCAGCTGCAGATGGAAGCAAGGGGGACACTTCATTACTTCTGGGATGTCCCAAAGCAGTACAAAAAACAAGGGTGGGAAAAAACCTTAAACAGGCAGAAGCCAACACCTTGATACATGCGCAACAGGCGCAACATAAACTTAACTAGAAGTTTTCAAAATACAGCCGCCTGAAGGACTCTGCGTCCTAAGGCCGCATCAGCGGAGGCACTGACGTCCACCTTATAAAACTTTGTAAAGGTGTGAACAGAACGCCAAGTCGCTGCTCACAGAGCTGGGCTGCCGAAGCCCTTTGATGAAGGGCCCACGAAGAGCCCACAGCTCTCGTGGAATGAGCCCGAATATTAATCGGGCAAGGTTCGTCCATAACACGGTAAGCTTCCAAAATAGCTGACCGGATCCAACGAGCTATAGTATCTTTAGAAGCCCGTAGACCAACGACGACGACCTGCTGGAATCACAAAAAGAGAATCCGACTTCCGGAAACTCTGCATAACTGACAAGTAGAACTTCAATGCCCGCACTAAATCCAATGAGTGCAAGGCCCGCTCCTTCGCATTCTTTGGTTCTGAACAAAGCGAAGGCAACACAATATCTTGATTGACATGGAATTGAGATACCACTTTAGGGAGAAAATCATGTCGCGTGCGAAGAACAACGCGATCCGGGAAAAATTCCAAGAAAGGTGGCGAACATGAAAGAGCCGCCAACTCGGAAACCCGTCTCAAGGAAGTGACCGCCACTAGGAAGGCAACCTTCCAAGAAAGCAAAGAAAGATTAATAGCGTCCATAGGCTCGAAAGGAGCACTTTGAAGAGCTTTCAAAACCAGATTAAGCCGCCAAGGCGACACAGGAGTTTTCCTTGGAGGAAAACTGACGGGCTGCTCCGCGAAAAAAGGCACATACGTCCCTACGCGAGGCAATAGCTTTACGAAAAGGCACCGACAGGGCAGACACCTGACCCTTCAGGGTACTGATTGCCAAACCCTTATCCAGCCCGTGCTGCAAAAACCACAAGTTGGGTAATGAAAATTTCTTTGGATTCCTGAAGAACCCAAATACCATGAAAAAAAGGATTCCAAATCCTGTAGTAAATCCTAGTCGTAGCGACTTCTTGACGCTCTCATAGTGGCAATGACCTTTCTGAAAACCTTGAGGTTAAAATCTCGTCTCAAGAGACAAGCCGTCAAACGCAGAGACCTCAGGCCGGATGACACATGAGACCCTGAGTGAGCAAGTCCGGTCGAAGAGGCAGAGGAAAGGAGGCCCGCAGAAGCGACATCAGCGTGGAAAACCACGTCCTTTCTCGGCCAATCTGGGGCTATCAGAATAGCCGAACCCTCTCCAGCCTGACCGACGTAACACAAGCGGCAGCAAGGATATCGGTGGGAACACATAACCAGCTGGTATTGGCTCCACGGGACCACCAGCGCATCCACTTCCACCGCGGTCGGACCCCTGTATCTGGACATGAAAGTTGGTAACTTGGCATTGATCCTGGAGGCCATCAGTCTACTTGAGGAGTCCCCCATCGGGAGCACAGAAGTGCAAGATTCCGGATGAAGACTCCATTCTCCTGAATCCATCCTTCTCGGCTGAGAAAGTCTGCCTGGATATTCTGAACCCTGTAGTGAATCGCTGTAAGGTTCTTGTACATGTTCCTGAAACTCAGTTTGTTCGTCAGCCATTTTCTTCTCCTTGCCTGACCCGTGCTAGTCGATGGTCAGGAAGAATTTGTGGTGGAAAGGATTTAGATTCCAGTTGTATAGAATCAGTTACAATATCTGATTAATGGCAGGGCTACCCAGTGGAGGACAACTCATGGGAACCAGTCAATAACGTTAATGCTCCTCGCTTGCTCCGTCAGTTTCATCGAGGTACCACACAAGCCTGGCCTGAGGTCATCCGGAGGTTGTCCCTAAGGGGGGAGTAATGTAAGGTTCTGTGTACATGTTCCTGAAACTCAGTTTGTTCGTCAGCCATTTTACTTTCTGTCTTGCTGCAGCTATCTTGCCCTCAGTCAAAATGGAGTTTCCAGCTTGCATGTTCCCGCCCTGATTCTCTCCTTTTGCTTCTTAAGCAGCCACAGCTGAGCAATCAGTGCTTCAGAATCTAGCCTGCAGTGAACCTGTGACCTGACTCCTAAAGCCTTGGACCTTGTACTCCAGCTATTCCTACTGAGGAACTCTGAAGCACTTGTGGACTCTGAACCCTGCTCTTTGAAAGACCCACGTTTGCATGGACTTACGGTAACAGAGAAGAAGATCCTGAACCTGTTGTGGAGAGTGATTGCTGAGCTTAGATTACTCTGGCCTGCTGTGTCTCCTGCTTCTGTGTCTGCAAACTGTGTGACTATTTTTGCCAACTTGTATGAAGTAATACAAGACTTTCTATATCAAACCTGTGTCTCATGTATTTTCATCGCACCCAAGCACAAGACGCTATATGAACTGTACTACATACATTACAAGATTCTGAAGCCAAAACGTTAGTGTCTGCTGGGTCTGGAAAGGCTGTGTCTGCTGTAACTGTGGATATCGGATGTCCGGTTGTACTTTCTGTGATGACAGTGGTTGTGACTTCTCACAACCATTCCAGGTGAGCAATTCCCTTAAGTGTTTTTTTTTTCTGCAGTGTTACCACAGGTAAACACTATTGTTTTTTTTTTTCTCTTTTCTCTTTTTTGTCTGCTGTAACTGTGGATATCAGATGTCCGGGTGAACTTTCTGTGATGATAGTGGTTGTGACTTCTCACAACCATTCCAGGTGAGCAGTTCCCTTAATTTTTTTTCTCTCTGCAGTGTTACCACAGGTAAACACTATTGTTTTTTTTTCTCCTCTCCTCTTCTTCCAGTACTCCTGTCTTAAAAGATCTGGAAAATGGAGGCCCGCATAAAGGAACTTTGCGGAGTGACTGATAATATCCTTGCAGATTTGCAGAATATAAAGACCCGTTTTTCAAGCCTACAGGACCTCACTAATCATAATTTGCAAGTGTTTGGACAGACTGCCCAGGATTTGCGAGCCAGGATTGAGGTTCTAGAAGAGCGAGTCCAGGCTCCTGCCGTAGCCCCGAGTTCTGGGATTCCCAAGTTGCCCCCTTTTCGTTTTGGCGGTGAACGTGAGAAATTCAGGGGATTTATTAATCAATGCAATCTTTTTTTTTCTGCACATGCTTCACAATTTCCCACTGAACGATCTAAGGTGCTTACTATAATTATGTTGCTTACCAACAAGGCTTTGATGTGGGCAAACCCTCTGATTGAGACTGAGGATGATTGTTTGAATCACCTTGATGCTTTTATTTCAGCCATGGGGCAGGTGTTTGATGACCCCAATCGAGGTGCAACAGCTGAAGCAGCCATGTTAGCTTTGCGCCAAGGTAAGCACTCGGTAGCTGAATATGCCTTGGATTTCAGGAGATGGGCCCTTGATACCACCTGGGACAGTTCTGCCAAAAAATCTATTTTTCGAAAGGGGTTATCTCCACTGATTAAGGATGAACTTGCTCGTGCCGACCCTCCCACTGCGTTAGGTGACTTTATTAACTACTGCATCCGTATTGATACTCGTCTGACTGAACGCAGGCAAGAGAGATGGTTCGAAAGCAATCGCACTAACCTTTTCCTACCTTCCTCTCCAGCTAAGGAACCTTTGAGTAGGATTACACGGGAACCTGAACCCATGCAGGTAGACTCTTTACAACGACGGGTTAGTGATGCACGCAAGGAACATCGTTTTAAGGAAAATCTATGTTTCTATGGTGGTAAGTCAGGGCACTTCATTATAAACTGCCCCAGCCGTTCTCGTAAGACTACTGCAGCACTCATTCATTGTGAGTGTTGCGAGAGGGGATCTGTCAGGTCCGAGCCTCAGGCTCCAGAGAGATCTGCAGCAACAGATCTTGATTTCTCGGACTTAAACTCCGTTACCTCTGAGGACGTTGACTGTGTAAACGCTGCCATTTTTCAAGTTTCCTCAGCGGTGTCCCAGCTGAGTTGTAAGAAAAACAATTCTCATTGCTTTCTTTCCATCAAACTCTGGGTTGACTCAGCTTGGGTGTCTAGCTCTGCTATGATCGACTCAGGGGCAAGTGGAAATTTTATGGATGTCTCCTTTGCTCTGAAACAGGGGATACGTTCAGTGAAGAAGGCTACTCCAGTACAGATGGAAACTGTGGATGGCTCCCTGCTGACCTCTGGACCAGTGGATCAGGAAACAGAGCCTTTGAGGGTTCTTATGGGTAAAGATCATCAAGAGAAACTGTCCTTTATGCTTATCTCTTCTCCCCACTTTCCCATTATTCTAGGGCTACCATGGCTGCAGGCTCAGAATCCTACCATTAACTGGGAGACCAAGGAATTACACTTTCCAGAGAAACAGATGAGTCCAAAAGTTTCAGCTTGCTCTGTTCCTAAAGGAACCATGGTAGTCCCTGAACTACCAGCTGTATACCAGGACTATGTGGATTTATGTGACAAGAAGAACGCTGACCAGCTTCCCCTCACCGTCCATATGATTGTCCAATTGAATTATTGCCTGGAGCAGAGATACCTTTTGGTAAGATCTACCCCCTGGCGGGGCCCGAGCTAAAGGCTTTAAAGGATTACATAGACGAAAATCTAGCCAAGGGCTTCATACGCCCCTCTTCATCTCCTGCAGGTGCACCCATCTTCTTTGTAAAGAAGAAAGATGGATCTCTGAGACCATGCGTAGACTATAGGGAACTCAATAAGGTTACTATTAGAAACCGTTATCCATTGCCTTTAATCCCTGAGTTATTGGAGAGAGTGCGACATGCCAAAATTTTCTCTAAACTAGATCTTCGTGGGGCCTATAACTTAGTCCGTATTAGACCTGGGGATGAATGGAAGACTGCATTCAGGTCACGCTATGGACACTTTGAATATCTAGTTATGCCTTTTGGTCTGAGTACCGCCCCAGCCACTTTCCAACACTTGGTGAATGACATCTTCAGGGATCTCCTAGATACATTCGTGGTAATTTATTTGGATGATATTCTAATTTTTTCTAACTCCACAGAGGAACATCATGGACATGTGAGAATGGTCTTGGAACGTCTAAGACAAAATCATCTTTACATCAAACTTGAAAAGTGTGAATTCCATAGGACCGAAATTCAATTTCTGGGGTATGTACTGTCTACACAAGGAATTAGTATGGATGGAAGCAAAACCCAAGCCATCAAGGATTGGCCAAGTCCTAGAAATGTGAAGGAGGTACAGCGCTTCATCGGGTTTGCCAACTTCTATAGACGTTTCATTAGAAATTTCTCTGAGGTAGTGTCACCTATCACCCAACTTACCGGAAAGAGTCTAGGTTCTCCTGGACTCCCCAAGCCCAGGAAGCATTTTCCCGTCTAAAAGATAAATTTACCACTGCACCTATCCTAGTACATCCCAACCCCGAGCTTGCCTTCATAATAGAGGTGGATGCTTCAGACTGTGCCGTTGGAGCTATACTCTCTCAGAGAACAGGTGAGAAGAATGTCTTGCATCCCTGTGCCTTCTTTTCCCAGCAGTTGTCTTCGGCTGAGAGGAACTACGATGTGGGCAATAGAGAGTTGTTGGCCATTATTGCCGCCTTCAAAGAATGGAGACACCTTCTTCAGGGAGCTGCACAGCAAATAGTCGTCCTGACAGATCATCGTAACCTTGAGTTTATCAGTCGGCTAAGTGCTGACTCCTCGCCAGGCTCGCTGAACTTTTCTAAACCAATTTAATTTATAATTTCTTATAGACCAGATCGCGCATGGAAAGGCTGATGCACTCTCTAGGATTTACTCAGCAGAGACACGTCCAATTACTCCTCCTAAAGGTATGCCACACTAAACAATATCGCTAACGGATCGCTAAAAAGTCACTATTAGCGATCCGTTAGCGATGTTCAGTGCGCAGCTTCAGCGACGAGCTTCCTGCTGTGATCTCGCTCGTCGCTGGAATCGTTCCGGACCCTATTTCATCGCTGGCGCTCCTGGTAAGTATCTAATCGCTGTGTGCACCTTTCTTAGCGATTAGCGTACTTGTACGCTAAAGTCTTAAAAGATCGCTAACGGCGATAGCGTCGTTAACTATACGCTAAATGTGCCGCATTTAGCGATATAGAAACAATCCGCTAGCGATCGCATATATGCGTCGTTATCGTGATCGCTAGCGGATTGTTTAGTGTGGCAGTACTTAAACTATCTTCCTGACTCTAGATTCCTAGGAGTAATTCATAATCAAGACCTACTTAAGGACATCAAGGAAGCATACCATGCGGATTCCTTTTTGGCACAACCCCCAAGGGACGTAAGTCTTGTCTTTAAGAATGGTGTGTGGATTCAGGGACAACGCCTGTATATTCCTGAAACAGTCAGATTGAGAGTATTGCAACTCATTCACGATTCCAAGATAGCTGGGCATAGAGGAATTCTAAAGACACAGGAATTTCTCTCTCGTTTCTTTTGGTGGCCCACTTGCAGGAAGGATGTTTTAAACTATGTCACTTCATGTGAAGTCTGTGCAAGATGCAAAACACCTCGCTCCTCACCAACTGGTCTGTTACAGCCTCTTCCCACCCCGTCCCGCCCGTGGGGATCCATTTCTATGGACTTCATTGTGGAGTTACCAACCTCTCAAGGGAAGAACACCATTCTAGTGGTGGTTGACCGTCTAACAAAGGCAGCTCATTTTATCCCTTGTGTCGGCTTACCCACTGCAAAACAGACATCAGATTTGATGATTAAAGATGTGTTTCGCTTACATGGAGTACCGGATGAGGTTATTTCGGATCGAGGGGTGCAATTCACTTCTAGGTTTTGGCAAAATTTCTGTGCAGCATTGGACATTAAAGTAAACCTTTCTTCTGCTTTTCATCCCCAGACTAATGGACAGACCGAACGAACCAATCAAACCCTGGAGCAGTATCTCCGCTGCTTTATCTGCCACCTACAGGATGATTGGGTGGATCTACTTCCATTAGCTGAGTTCTCGTATAACAACTCTCAGAGTGCCTCCACTAAACAGTCTCCTTTTTACTCTAATCTAGGTTATCATCCTAACATTCTACCACGATTTCCCATAGAAACGCCTTTACCAGCAGTGGCTGAAAGAATCACGTCTTTACAGAAGAATATGGATCTTCTAAAGGAGAATCTGGAATCGGCTCAGGAAAGGTACAAGAAAGCAGCAGATAAATTTCGTAAACCTGCACCAGCTTTCAAGGTAGGAGACTTGGTCTGGCTGTCAACCAGAAATCTTAAGTTAAGGATTCCATCGTCTAAGTTGGGACATAAGTACATTGGACCCTATAAAATCAGTAAAATTATAAGTGCCGTTGCTTGTCGTCTTCAACTGCCCAGAACTATGAGAATTCACCCTGTCTTTCATGTATCCCTACTAAAGGCTGCGACACCCAATACGTTTCCTGGACGTTCTTCTCCTTGCCCTGACCCCGTGCTAGTCGATGGTCAGGAAGAATTTGTGGTGGAAAGGATTTTAGATTCCAGGTTGTATAGAAATCAGTTACAATATCTGATTAAATGGCAGGGCTACCCAGTGGAGGACAACTCATGGGAACCAGTCAATAACGTTAATGCTCCTCGCTTGCTCCGTCAGTTTCATCAGAGGTACCCACACAAGCCTGGCCTGAGGTCATCCGGAGGTTGTCCCTAAGGGGGAGTAATGTAAGGTTCTGTGTACATGTTCCTGAAACTCAGTTTGTTCGTCAGCCATTTTACTTTCTGTCTTGCTGCAGCTATCTTGCCCTCAGTCAAAATGGAGTTTCCAGCTTGCATGTTCCCACCCTGATTCTCTCCTTTTGCTTCTTAAGCAGCCACAGCTGAGCAATCAGTGCTTCAGAATCTAGCCTGCAGTGAACCTGTGACCTGACTCCTAAAGCCTTGGACCTTGTACTCCAGCTATTCCTACTGAGGAACTCTGAAGCACTTGTGGACTCTGAACCCTGCTCTTTGAAAGACCCACGTTTGCATGGACTTACGGTAACAGAGAAGAAGATCCTGAACCTGTTGTGGAGAGTGATTGCTGAGCTTAGATTACTCTGGCCTGCTGTGTCTCCTGCTTCTGTGTCTGCAAACTGTGTGACTATTTTTGCCAACTTGTATGAAGTAATAAAAGACTTTCTATATCAAACCTGTGTCTCATGTATTTTCATCGCACCCAAGCACAAACGCTATATGAACTGTACTACATACATTACAATCGCAGAAATGGCCGGCACATGAGCCTCGGCCCATATCAGAATCCGAGATACCTCCGACATGAGTCTGGAGCTCCTCGTCCCGCCTTGATGGTTGATATACGCAACCGCCGTAGCGTTGTCCGTCTGAACACGAACTGGTAATCCGCTCAAAGGGACCGTCCAATGTTGGAGGCAAAGAAAAATTGCCCTCAATTCCAGGATGTTGATCGGTAACACCGATTCTTCCGGTGACCAAACTCCCTGAATCCAGAGATTGTTCCAAACTCCCCCCCAGCCCGTCAGGCTGGCATCGGTGGTCAAGACCGACCATGACAGGGGAAGAAAAGATTTTCCAAGGAAAAACCGTTCCGGACGTAACCACCAGTCCAGAGACTCTCGCACTTTGCGGGAGATTAAAAACCCTGCAATCCAGTGTTTCCTGTGCACGATTCCATCTCTTCAAAATGAAGCTTTGAAGCGTTCTGCAATGGAACTGAGCAAACGGAAGAGCTTCCATCGAAGCGACCATTAACCCCAGAAGGCGCATACATCTTCGAAGGGATACTGTCGTTGAGGACTGCACAGTCTGTGCCAGACAATGGATACTGGTTTGCTTGTCCTTTGGCAGAAAAACTACCACTTTCGCTGTGTCAAAAATCATGCCCAAAAACAGGATTGACTGAGAAGGCTCCAGGGATGACTTCTCCCAGTTGATCAGCCACCCGAAATCCTCCAGGAGCTGAAGGGATAAATCGCGAGCCGTCACTGCCTCCTCCTTTGAGGATGCCACAATCAGAAGATCGTCCAGATAAGGAAGTATCATGATCCCTTGTCTCCGAAGCATTGCCATAAGAGGTGCCAGCACCTTTGTAAAAACTCGGGGTGCCGAAGCCAACCCGAAAGGGAGGGCCACAAACTGGTAATGGTCCTGACCTATGGCAAAGCGCAGAAAGCGCTGATGAGATCTTCCGATGGGAACGTGTAAATAGGTGTCGCGAATATCTATGGACACCAGAAAATTGTTCTGTGACAGGGCAGTCACCACTGAGCGAAGCGACTCCATGCGGAACTTTTGGGTGTAAACATGCCGATTTAACCTCTTGAGATCCAGAATGGGACGAAACTTTGCCTCCTTTTTGGGGACCACAAAGAGGTTGGAATAAAATCCCTTCCCCGGTCTTCCGGAGGAACTGACACCACTACACCCTTCTGTAGTAAGGAATCGACTTCCTGCCGCAGAGCGGTCAATAAGTCGGGATCTGACGGAACGCGAGACTGACAGAATCTTTCTGGAGGGCGAGAGAGAAACTCTATGAAATAGCCTGCCGACATTATTCGTGTCACCCAGGAGTCTGAGACGCGGGAGACCCAAACCGCTTGAAACAGGAGCAGGCGCCCCCCCCCCCACTCGAGAATCCTCGAGTGAACTTCTGGCGTCAGTCCGTTTTGGCGGGCTTTTTGTCAGATTCCCGCTTGTCATTGAACGGGTATTGTTTCCAAGAAGCGTTAGACTTTTGGGAAGACTTTTTCCCTGAAAAAGCGGGACGACTCGATCTCCAAGAGGATTGACCGACTCGTCTCCTGCCACGAAAAAAACCGTCGGTTACCACTGGTACCGGGTCTGTCAGATGCAGACGTTACAGCTCTACGCTGAGGTAAAGCTGATTCCTTTGTCTTAGCTTCAGCAATCAAATGATAGCAAACTTTGATTGGGCAACCGCATCCCCAGTCCACTGTTTAAGCCACACGGCTCTCCAAACAGTGATTGCAGAAGATCGAGATCTGTACCGCAGGGATGTCCTCACATATATATATATATATGTCGGGCTGTATTCCTCTTTATATCGGATAAAGAAGGTCCAGCCTGCAGTGCTGTCTGCAGACGACCAATCCAGCCCAAGAGAGCTTTTAGCTTCATAGATGGCTTTCACCGCCAACTCCGTTTTTTTTTTTTTTTTTGTGGATCTTGCAGATACGCCTTCAGGAGAAGGAATCCAATTAAATCCGTCAAACGCGGATACAAGGACCTCACCACTGCCCCATGAGTTTATCCATGGACGGCAAAAGCTACAGTGACTATGTCGGAACATACGATCCGCATACTAGATTGTCTGAACCCATAGGTTAGCCAGACAAATAAAAAACAACCGCCACAACTGGCGTCAAATTGGTGCCGGACACAGTCCGAAGCAAACCCAAACGCCGGACACAAAGTATCCACCGCGCAAGCGTAGAACACAAAACGCATTCCATGCATAGGCGCAAGACACAGTGCATACACCGCGCAAGCGTAAGATACAGAACGCAACCCACGCGCAGGCGTAGGACACAATGTATCCGTATTTCAGGTGAAAAATACAGCGTATACGTAGGGCAGCCGCAGTAAAATCCAGCGTATTCATATAACACAAGTGTCAAAAAAACACAGCATATTAACTCAACATGAAAGGGATATAAATAGGGTCATGTGCGGATTCTATCCGCAGACGCCATACATGCGTTCCAGATCAATGAACATGCCCTCACACAGTATATATTACAATAAAATATGTAATAACATGTAAGAAAAAGAGGCGCTGAAGGGTTAAAAACTCCCACAGCAGGAGTTACCCCAGCCATCAGGGCTAACCGCTAAAGGGTTAATGCCGCAGCCTCCCTACCGCCCGTTAAGGCGAGGTACAAGATATATATATATATATTCCTGCAGCACAGCTTGCAGGATCGCACCCTCAGCTAAAATCGTGCTGGAGGGTGCAGTATCGGCCGTTAATATTGCAGAATCGCACCCCCAGCTGTTAAAATCGTGCTGGAGGGAGCAGTATCGGCCGCTAAGGGGTTAATGTCTCAGCATCCCCACGCCTGTGAAAGGCTACAAGAAAATATTCCTGCAGTACAGCTGCATTTGAAACGCACCCCCAGCTGTTAAAAATCGTGCTGGAGGGTTGTTTTTTTTTGCAGCGTCGGCGGCGAAGAGGTTAACGCCGAACTCACCCGGCTGGAGCGGTGCCTTTGAGGAGAGGAGAGAGGGAGAGACGAATGAAATAATCGGCTCTCTGCCAGCAATGGCCGCCGAAGCTCCCCTATCTTATCCAGCCCGTGCAGAGACCGAAAGTGAAAGTGCCGGGCCGGCTGCCTTAAAGCGCGCGCTCTGGGCGCGAAATTCAAATAAAAAAGGGGGAGCAACTCTCCCCTCCATCTCCTAAGTCCCGCAGGGCATCTGCCTGCGGACAAAAAAGTACCAGTGGCTGCCCGCAGCAGCCACTGAAGGCACCAAGGTAATAGCGTTGCCTGCAGCAACGCTAAATCACACTGATATATAGTAAAAATGTACAGCGCTGCCGTAGCAGAACGCTAAAGCACTCACATATATATAATAAAGATATGGAGTACTCACCAGCCAAAACGCCACAGGGACCCTCCACGGATATGTGACGCTGTGCCCATTGCTTCCCCATGAGGACAAGGAACGCAGTGACCCAGAACGTGGTGTGCGTCCTGTCAGGGATAGCCACCTCTTCCCCCCGGGCCGGCAAGAAAATGCAATGACCACCATTTAGGGAATACATTTCTGCCAGGGGAGAGGATGGGGTCCAGCAGCGCCGGTACCCCTGATCCTCTAGACATAAAGTCCAGGACCCTGTCCGAGTAAAATAATAAACTCTTCTGAGGTGTTTTCTGAGGAGCTGCATTAGCAGCCGTCCTTCCTACTTGGACCTCAAGTCGAAACTGGAGTGTACGGCAGGAGGAGCCAGAGCCGGAGGGGCCGGACAACACCCATTTTTAGAACCTGAGGTTAGTCCTACTATCTGGCTCCGCCCTACCCAGAAGTAATGAAGTGTCCCCCTTGCTTCCATCTGCAGCTGAAAAAGGGATTTGTAGCTGTTTAAACGTGAGTCCCGACACAGCTGGAAAAGCGCTGGCACAGGAATTGAGTATAAGTGTTTCTATGTGTGCCAAACATACGGAATGACAAGGGGTTGTCCAAGCAGTGTACAACTCCTTTAAGACGCTACAAAGATAAATCAAGATGGCCATGTCCTAATCCCACCCAATTTGGCTTGAGGTATCATTTCAAATACTGTCTTAAGGAAGTTAATCACGCCAGACTGGTAGGGATTACAACACATCCCTCTTCTTGACTGCAAAGAGGTAATTTTCATAACGTGCAAGTAGTCTATAAACATCATAAGAATAAGATATCTACTTGGGTTAAAAGCATAGCAGAAGAACAGTATGGTGGTAGTAGTAGTGAATTCGGGGGAGTGTGGACAATATGAAATGCTCCCCTTTAAATTAGAAATAAAATAAAATTACTATGCTTAAGAAGGACCCGCTGAGCTATTCAGAACATACACAATAGGAATCTAGAACTTACCCTTCACCACCAATTTTTGTTATTTTCAATCGAAAGTCCACAGAATTCATGTTAGGTGGCTTCCATTTCAGAATGTCTTCACAACGACCACCTTTGTATTTCTAGAACAGAAATAAAAAGTACTGTTAAAAAGGGGCACCTCAATGGTAAAGAACCTTGAATTGAAAGCTGGCTACGTGTGGAACATAACAGCAAGGCTAAAAGCTTCCATTTGTACAGTGGGAGAACATGGCCAAGTAGAAAAGGCATTAAATTTAAAGCTCTTACTAAATTATAGAGGAAATTAAAGAGAAAACACTTAACTTTCAGAAAGTAAGATAAAAAATACAGCAATTAAAGAGAAAAAATAAAAACATCTGTAGTACGAATTGCATTGTAGTTTTACAACAAATGACATTCAATTGAAAAGCATGCTGAATTAGAAAAAGGATGAAGGCACATAAAAGTGCTGAGGCACAAAGAAACCAACTACATATTAAAATAAAAGAGCTAAGTTGTATGGTTGTGAAGTGGAGTGGTTGTGCCCTTTAAGTTTACAGGGTCATTAATGGATATGCTGGAAAATGGATGAGGTGTTCAGAAGATAATGATAGCAAACCTGAGAAGGTAACATGCCCATCAAGTAAACATGGATGAAAGACAACATTTCTCCTTCCTGGCTATTCTTGTGTGATATGCGCAGTAGCATAATATCAATGGTACAAAGCACAAAGTAAAATGCAGAAGCATTTCTGTGTCTCTAGCACAGATTAACAGTGACTCTAATGCTTACATAGAAAGAAAAATATTTAGACTTGAGAGTCCTCAGTGGTTGATACCTTTTACTGGCTAAAGGTACTGCCACACTAAACAATCCCGCTAGCGATCACGATAACGACGCATACTAATGCGATCGCTAGCGGGATTGTTTCTATATCGCTAAATGCTGCCACATTTAGCGATATAGTTAACGACGCTATCGCCGTTAGCGATCTTCTTAACGACTTTAGCGGTACAAAAGTACCGCTAAATCGCTAAGAAAAGGTGCCACACAGCGATTAGATACTTACCCAGCGGGAGCGCCAGCGATGAAATAGGGTCCGGAGCGATTCCAGCGACGAGCGAGATCACAGCAGGAAGCTCGTCGCTGGAAGCTGCCGCACTGAACAATATCGCTAACGGGATCGCTAAATAGTGACGTTTTTTAGCGATCCCGTTAGCGATATTGTTTAGTGTGGCATACCCTTAACACGTAACACGGTACGAAGATATACATCTTTCCTACATAGAAAGAGGCGTTTTAGTCCTTGTTCTTTGTTTTCAGTTGTGATTGAAAGTTTGAACCCTTCAGATTTTTTACATATTTCAGCTTAAAATTTGACTTAAAACGAATTAAAATTTTTGCTCAAGTCCTAAAAGTAGATAAATAGAAATAAATGAGCCATGAATATTTGACTTATCTTTTAAAGGAGGAAAATATTCCAATGTCACATGCCTGTGAGTGGCAAAAGTATGTGAACCTTTGCTTTCAGTATCTGGTGTGATCTCCTTATGCAACAATAACTGCTTCTAAACATTTCTGGTAAATGTTGATTAGTTCTGCACATCGGCTTGGAGGAATGTTAGCCTATTGCTCTGGTTACAAAACAGCTTCAACTCTAGTATGTTGATGTGTTTTCTACCATGAACTACTCGCTTCAGGTTCTTCCACAACATTTTTATATGACTGTCAGGACTTTGCGTTGGCCATTTCAAAACTTTGGGCCAGATTCATCAAGACTGGTGTTGTTCACGCCAGTCTTTATGAAGGGAGTTGCTGGAGTCAGATGCTCCTGATTCATGAAGTAGTGCATGCCTCTTCATAAATCTGGAGTGCATTACAAATGGTGTGCTCTAAACCAGAAATCTCACTAAAGGGTATGCCACACTAAACAATATCGCTAACGGGATCGCTAAAAAACGTCACTATTTAGCGATCCCGTTAGCGATATTGTTCATGCGGCAGCTTCCAGCGACGAGCTTCCTGCTGTGATCTCGCTCGTCGCTGGAATCGCTCCGGACCCTATTTCATCGCTGGCGCTCCCGCTGGTAAGTATCTAATCGCTGTGTGGCACCTTTTCTTAGCGATTTAGCGGTACTTTTGTACCGCTAAAGTCGTTAAGAAGATCGCTAACGGCGATAGCGTCGTTAACTATATCGCTAAATGTGGCAGCATTTAGCGATATAGAAACAATCCCGCTAGCGATCGCATTAGTATGCGTCGTTATCGTGATCGCTAGCGGGATTGTTTAGTGTGGCAGTACCTTAAGTCAGGTACTGGAGTGAAATCTCTGGCATAGTGATTGCCACAGCTAGTGATGAACTAGACAAGCCGTGGCATCATGCCCCCACCATGCTCCTGTCCCACTCTAGCTTCACCCTTTTCAGCAGGGTTGGAAAATTCTGGGGTAAAGATGCCAAAAGTCACAAAATTTGGGTTGAACTCGGATTTCTGGTATGAAAGCTTTGATATATCGGGCCCTTTAACTAGTCTTCTGAAACCATTCTTCTGTAGAATTACTTGCATGTTTTCAGTCGTTGTATAGTGACGTGACTTAAATTCTCTTGAGATTCAATTCATGGACATGTGTTTTGAAATTCATTGTACCATCAATGATGGCAAACCATCCTGGCCAAGATGCGGCAAAGCAGACCCAAACTATGAAACTACCATCACAGTATTTTACATATTGTATGAGGTTTTTGTGCTGTAATACGGATGCACACCCTGGGCCTTTTCTTTTTTGTTTTGAAAAATGGGGAGACAGTTACCACTTTCTAGTTTAATACATTAGACCCTCTAGTCAGCTATAAATTTGACCTGTGTAACTTGGTCTCCTGCCCTAGGGTGGAGTGGGGAGACCTATAGACTCACCCAAAAGCATATATGTGTCACCACCGCCAACACTGGCTATGGGTCTGTGTGAGTTCAGGAGTATGGTGGGGTAGAACACTGGGGAAGACTGGGCCCATAACTCTTCTGTAGTCCAAGAGCAGACAGACCGCAAGGACACTGACCGATTAAGACACTTGGGTACATGTGCTATTATTAAATTCCTGATACCACTCCAAATTGTGACTCCAAATACCGAGTAGTAGCGGGATTAGAATCGATCTTCCCCATCATTACAGTGAATAACAATGTGGACTAGATAAATTAAATCTACTATGGCCAACTCTGACCAGCATAAGAATGTGGCACCTGTATAGTTTCCTTGCTTGTTGTGGCTTGCAAGGGTCGCTATGTGTCCCCCCAGGATCTGTAAAGAAGCATATGGAGGCCAGAGGAGTGCAAAGCAAAACAGAATTGTTTATCTTGGGCAAGCTATTTGTCCAAGGCGGATTTAAGAAAACCTGCCATGGGCTTGTATTTTTTAAATGAACTACAGGATGATAGTAGGGCGGTCCATTTCCTTCCCCGGCCCCAGGTTTTCCTTGTGGCCTACGGACACAAGTTTTGTTGCAAAAACCCTGCAGTAAAGGGGTGGGGTGTGTCAGTTTTGGTCTTGCAAGCTGGTAGAGCAGAAGGCTTTGCAAAGCTCAACCTGTGTGAGGCAACAGAGGGTCAAGCGGAGCCAAAAGGTCTGGCAACCTCAGCGTACATGGCGGTGCAGTCACCCGCGGCAACCGGTCATGGACTGTCTTTGTTTTCCCGGCTGCGATCCGGAGGATACTGCATGCTGTGCACTGAGTGAGTTTGGACATTAAACACATTTTGCTGTGAACTTTCCTATGGTTACTGCCTGTTTGTCACATTGCACCCACCTCGCTGCACTACACCATCTGATAATGAGAGGCAGATCGATCCGGAGAATCCGGGGAAGCTGTGAAGAAAGACCAGCTTCTTCTATTAGGGGAGGAAAATGTATCTGGGGGAGTCTGTAGGCGTGCACTTTGGCTGAAACAGCCACCCACTGCCACAAGAGAAGGGAATTGTGAGAGCAGGATTTATGTTAATCTATCCTGACTTCTTTATACATGCATAGCTTTCCTTGCAAGATGGAGTCTATGATCAGATAAGGGGGTCTCAGGAATGTCTGTGTCTACAGACCGAGATAACAGAGAAAACCTAAACTAAAGGGTATGCCACACTAAACAGCGTCGCTAACGAGATCGCTAAAATACGTCACTATTTAGCGATCTCGTTCGTGACGCTAACGTGTGTGGCATGTAGCAACGACGTGGCCCCTGCTGTGATCTCGCTGATCGTTCACTAGAGTTCTGGACCGTATTTAGATCGTTGGCGTCCCACTGGTGAGCCTATATCGCTGTCTGGCACCTTTTGTGAGCGATGTGCGCTGTTTTTTACATCGCAATGACCGTTAAAGTCGTTAATGAGATCGCTAACCGCTTATGCGTTGTTAACGAGATCACTAAGTGTGGCAGCTACTAGCGACATTAAAACGATCACAAAAACGATCTCATTAGCTTGCGTCGTTATTGAGATCGCTAACGAGATCACTAAGTGTGGCAGTACCTTTAGGGGGGTGGTACAACACCTAGACCCAAAAGATGGGTGTCAATAATGTTAGTTTAGCCAATTAAAAGTAGATATGCTAATGCCAGCACATATTTAGAGATAAGCTGAGCCAATTATATTGTTACAATGCATGAATACTAATAACCTATATAAAGACTGACCCAATGAGGCTTGCTTTGATGCTCAATGTATCAGCGTAGCTCTTCCGTGCATGTATTTGAATTTTAAAATTTAATTTGGAACAGACTTTCTCAGAAAGTCCCAATTTATGTGGCGTTGACAGCTTCTAAAAAAATATTTGGAAGCGGTCATCGTTTCCAGTTGTTTAAAAAAAAAATATTAGGGATGCAAACCAACACCAGGTAGCATATAAGTACTAGCTGAAATCACGGACATAGGAAATCGGGTTTCGAGATAAAAGCGCAGCACAAAATTAATTGATATTTTAATTGCCGTAAAGTGCCCTAGATAATACACATATATACAGAATAAGATACAGATATTACAGCCAGAAGTACAGATAAAAGTAGGGTATAGGTTGGAGATAGCAGTTAGCTGTATGTGTCACATTACCGTTCCTAATAACTTGTGGATGAAGGGAAGCTCTCGTATCCACAGGCACCTTCATAGTTTCTGGTCAGTCTCCACGTGTGATGCGACGCAGCTTCCATGGCAGAACAATGACAAAGGCTAAAGGTATATAGTTAGCTTTTAACCCCTAGCTCGCTCCCTCCCATATTTGCCACCGCTTTTCTTTGTTGGACTGTATTCTCCTCCCTTGATCTCCTAACTGAAATATGTCTCAATATCTAGGATGGGTCATAACTTCCTAGCGGGAGGACCAAATGCGACGACTGACGTCACAACGGGTTAGTTGGGGCTGGACCGAGAGTTTGTAGAGTCCAATCTTGGGTTGGATGAGTGGTTCTGGAGAGCCAGTTTTGATAGCTTGGTATCCGGGACTGCTAGAGAAAGATGAAAAAATAACCGTGTGCACAACCAAGAAGGTGCCAGAGTAGGTTCCCAAACCGTATCTAATAGAAAATGAACTCGGCACTCAACTTTAGTATAGTGAGAATATGCAGAGACCTATCCTCACTACCGGACTCCTTCACAACAGGTTACTAGTGCAATAGAGGCATTGTCCTCTTCCTCATCTCACCCCACCAACACAGGCTATATCCAGCCCTTTCTTTCTTCCCTATGTGGATCAACCCCCTTCCCAGTAGTATCTGTGACTGATGAAGGTCCATGATATAGGACCGAAACGTTTCGTGTTACTACTGTGAATAAAAATCTTTATTCTCACTATACTAAAGTTGAGTGCCGAGTTCATTTTCTGCTAGAGAAAGATGAGATGCAGGGGTGCATGCGGAGGGCTCCCAGGGTTCTGGTGGTATATTGGACTTAACCCTGAGATTCACAGTACTCTCATAATTCATCTCTAGATGTCGGTGACGCTCGGTCTAGAGTTTTCATTGATAGATAATTCATACTGGCCACCTTGCACAAAAGACAGCAGGGCCTCTCAGCTCTGCTCCTCCTTGCCTTCATTAACATGTGGCTTCTAATTCTCTGGCATATGGTAAAGTTCCGTTCTTTTGGGAATTGTATACTTATCCCAAGGGTGAGGGCCACACCCCTGATGTGGAAGCGAGATCTCTGAATAATCTATGGGGCCTGAATTAATAAATCTAAAATGGAGTCTCACTCGTTCCTCAAACCTCCCCGCATTAGAGGGCGCAAGGTGGTATCACATACCTGTGTTCCCCCGCACGCCATTCTGCAACCTCCCCTTGCTGGGATAACCCGTCAGCATTCCCGTGGTCACAACCCCTTTTGTGGCGAATGATAAAGTGGTATTGCTGGAGCGTGAGTCCCGGAGACCATGTGTAACCAGCTGAGGGGGTTGTGGTCTGTCTCTTCGATGAAGTGGCGCCTGTATAGGGCTGCAGACGCAGCAGGGCCCATACAATTGTCTGGCATTCCTTTTCCATCGTGGAGTAGGCCACCTCCCTCAGCAATAGCTACCTGCTCCGGTACAAGATGGGATGTTCCTGGCCCGTTAAGTTAACCTGACTGAGCACAGCACCGAGGCCAAAGTCACTGGTGTCGGTCTGTACTACAAACGACCATTCAAAGTCAGCAGCTTGTAGTACTGGGAAGCTAGAGAGAGCGTGTTTTGAGCACCTGGAAAGCTGACTCGCAGGGACCTGTCCAGTCAACTGCGACGGGCAGTTTCTTCTTGGTGAGGTCCATCAGGGGCTTTGCCAGGGTACTATATTGTGGGACGAATCTCCTATAGTACTCGGCGGTCTCCAAGAAGGACATCACCCCCCCCCTCGCCTACCCAGTGACCCAGGTAGAGGACCTCGCTCATGCCCAGCTGGCATTTTTCCGTTTTGATGGTCAAACCTGCCTGTTTATTCCGCCCAAGCACCTGGGCCAGATGCTCTAGGTGATCCTCCCAGGTGGGACTAAAGATGGCAATATCATCCAGGTACATGGTCGCTTACCCTTCAAGTCCCTTGAAGAGTGTGTTGACCATCCGCTGAAAAGTGGCAGGGGCATTCTGCATGCAAACGCTCACAGTGGACTTGTACAGTTCAAAAGGGGTAATAAAGGCAGAGCGTTCCTGTGCCTCACGGGTCACGGGAATCTGCATATATCCCCTGCTCAGAACCATGATGGTCAGGTACTTAGCCCAGGCCAACTGGTCGAACAGGTCATCGATGTGTGGTATGGGGAACGCATCGGTGACCGTCACAGCGTTGAGCCCCCCTGTAGTCCAGCAGAATCGGGTTGTTCGGTCCTTTTTGGGGACGAGGACTACGGGCAAAACCCACGCGCTTCTGGATGCTTGGATCATCCCCAGCTTCAGCATTTCATCAATCTCTTGGCGCATGTGCTGCTGCACCTCGGGAGAGACCCGATATGCTGAACGCCAGATTGGGGGGTGATTACCGGTGTTTACGTAATGGACGGCTGTCTCTGTCCTTCTGGGCAGGCTGAACAGCTCCCGGAAGGGGTGCAGGGTGACCCCCAGCTGGGACCTTTGGTCCTCCGAGAGCTGGTTGCCAAACTTCGCATTCTCAATGGATCCACCAGCCTTGGCCTGGTGAGCAGATCCAGGAGGATTTCGGCCTCTCCTTTCTCAGGAAGGTTGCACACTGGGAGGGCGCAGGCCTCCCGCTCATGATGGGCCTTCATCATGTTCGCATGGAAGACCTTCCTCCTTCCACGGGCGTGGTCCAAGGTGACCAGGTACATGACTTCATTGGAACTGCTGGTGTACGAGTTATGGGCCCTATCAAGCTGCCTGAAGCTTGTTCTGTGGTACGGGGACCAGTACCCACACCTTTTGACCCACCTGGTAGGTCCTCTCACAAGCATTCTGGTCGTACCAATGCTTCTGGTCAGTCTGGGCTTGCGCCATATTGCCATGCACGAGCCGCGTCAAGGCCATCATCTTGTCCTGGAAGGGCACGCCATACTCGATGACCAACACTCCAGGGGTAGCCAATAATATGTTTGAGTCCCAGCTCCTGCGTGTCTCATGGCTGTTCGAAAGCCGCAACACATGCAGGGATTGCCTAACAAATAGGCAATCCCTGCATGTGTTGTGGCAGTCAAACAGCTATAAGACATGCAGCCAAGGGCACTCAAACATTTTTTTAGCATGCAGAAGACAGTCCATTAGTGCACAAGCATACTTTATCTGAACACGTTTGCTCATCAGTATATATTAAATTGTGAGTTTAGACTAGGGGTGGGGAATCTTTTTCTGCTAAGGGCCATTTGTATATTTATACCATCCTTCAAGAGCCGGACAAATTGGCATCAACTTCACCCACAAAATACGTCCCGATGCTAGCACTGGTGTAAGGGTGTAATCTTTCATTGCACAAGCCTCAAAGTTTAGTACTGAACACTGAGTGTGCATGCTCACAGAGCGAGAAAAAATTAAAGGGCCGGTGGCCATGAAAATACAGCTTCTGACAGGTCACTGATCCCTCAGTGACCTGCCCCCTGGTTTACATAATGAATATTATATATATACCTTGGAAAAAAAAATTCTCTTCTGCAGGCTGGCGCCGGCGGTAGCACCAGCACTGCACCCTGATTGCATATGTAATGTGTATATAATTGATTTGTTTGAAGTTATCCTGAAATTCATTTAAAAAAATCTGTTTGAAAATGGTGCCGACCATGCCTGCACAGTAGCAGCTATCGGTGATCTGATAGCTGCTACTGAGCAGGCGGCGCTATCTTTGTAGACAAAAGAAAAAATTCCTCCTCCAAGATGGCGCCGCCGGCAACTGCGCACTAGCAGCTATCGCTGATCGAGATTAAAGAACAAGGTTAAATTATATATTTAATCACCTTGAGGGCACACTGGACAAAACACTACAATACATACACAATAGTTATACATATGCAATGGTCAGATATGCAAATACAATAGTGGTAGGACAAAGCATGCAGAACATAAGAGTCAGTTACCAGTCAGATGAAAGGCCTGGCTTGCAGGGGAGGGTCTGCCACATGGGAGGCTTCCTTGACATCTCCCCATGATGTGTCATCGTGATCTCCCCAGAGCAAAAGCACTAGGCCATGCTTTACACAAGCATCACTCCCCTCCTGCCCTCTTGGCTGAACCTAAATCCCCTCCTCTTGCCTCTGGCAGCTAAAAAATCCAAAATCTAAGATGGGTGATAACTCCTTAATGGACAGTCCTAGGGAGGCGGTTTAGGCACCATTGGATCTGGCCGGGCTCATGCTATGCTTTGACACCAAACACAGCTTTGCTACCTGATTCCTACTAGCCATTCCAAGTATTTCCCCACCCTGGGGTGCTAGAGCGAATCGAAACAGAGGACGCGTTCGGCCCATTCCAAAGATTTCGAAAATGTAACCGGTGTGTGGTTAGGACGTGCGATAAGTCTATATTCTCCTTATGAAATCCTAGCTGTCTGAACAAAGCAGTTACACTGCATGGAGTCCATATTGCAAGCAAGCCTTTTGTCCTGATTTTAGTTGGCTCAAAGTATGAGATATATCACTCAAAGCTTTTTGATGCTTGACCACCTGCTGAGCTTGATGTTCTGTTACAGCTGCAGAAAGGAAGGGGGTTTTATAATCCCATGCCAAATAGGATACAAATTGACACCTGTCTCAACCAAAAGGAAACCTGCCCCTTGATTCATATTGCACCACAGGCACCATGAATCAGACCAAGCTACATAATTTCAGCCAAGTATATTTTTCTGTGAATCGCTCTGGCAGAACCCTTGGCTGGTTTCTCCCAACGCTGGGATTGACAGGTGTCTCCCATAGCAAGAGCACTGTCAATCCCCCTAGAGAGGTGCTGGGAATAGCAATGGACTAGTCTCCACTCTGGCTCTGATTTATGCTGCCTTTGGTTTAGGCAGCGTGAATGTAGTGACAGATTCCCTTTGACTAACTATGTGATTGATCTCCCCCTCCCTCCCCTCCTGCACATACTATCTTTATCTAATCTCTTCCTTTTACTGCAGATTCTGCTTGAAGAAAAGGTGTCAGGCGAAATTGACCTACTTATCAATATAAGTTTTTATAATAACTGTACCAGAGAAAAATTAAAATCCAGTGAGGGTATACATCACCCCATATTGAACATATGGGACTAATTATAATTGGGGAAGAGAGAAACTGATTATAACTTGGGAAGTGAGAGGGATGACATTTCAACCTCTATTGAAATAAAACCTCCTTCTGTGACCAGATAATTACAGCAGATATCTGCTCTGACACTAAGCCTAGGAGTCGTATATTCAGAGGCGGCGAAGTACACTCCCGATGCAAGAGCTTCGTCTGTTCAAATCACTGGTCGCAGACTTTCTGAAGCCAGTGGTCATGATGAATATTGGGGTTTGTACTGATCCGATATTTATGGGAGATATATTCTCCGGCATCATAGTGAATGGCCAAACATAATGCATTCTCTCACATCACTTGTAAGGCTAGCCAAACACATTCAAAATAATATGGGGGGCACATGGATGATGCTATCCGTGCCATGTTTCATCTCTATAGAAAGGTAAAAACATGATAGGAAACATGACCATGATATCTCCTGCCTGCGATGTTCTAGTAGTGGAACAGCTGCGGCCTTGTCCTTCACTCGTCAGTCAATTGCATAATTTTCCCGACGATTGGAGGCAGCCGAGATGCATCCCCTGACAAATTGGTGGCAGCGGTGGCATCTGCGTGATCTTTCCAGTGTTGTCCTTGACAAATTGGTGGCAGCGATGGGATCTGCACGATTTTCCCTGCTGTTATCCATGACAATAATCATGTTTATTTTTTTTTTTTAAATAGCTTTAGTTTTTTTTAGCACAGAAAGAAAACTAGAAAAGGTGTGACTACGACTCTGTACAAGCATGATTACACTGAACATCAAAAAAGCAAAGGTGTAAAAACTGCTGCTATGGGTACTTTGGCAGCGAGCTGTTTCTTCACGGTAATAAAATACCAAAAATGTTGCATCTTCATCCCATTTGATCAGAGCTCAAGAAATGTATCATTTAAGTTCCACACACTTTATATGAAGATATCACATTTTTAGTTCAGCTGTCAGTCTTTGAATTATCCATACAATGTACAGTAGATTGTGTTAAAACCAGAAGACAGACATATGGCTGCTGTCTCTTAGCAATTTATCTACGGAATATAAAGCTCTAACCCAAAAGCTTTATAAAGTAATGTATATTACCCAGATTAACAGTAACAGATGTTGAATTTTACATAATAAAACCGGTTCTTTAGTGCTAGATTAAGAGATATTTGAATTAATGGACTACAGAAAGCAAACATTGAATATACCACTCTTATAAAACCAGATAACAATTCTCTCTGCAGATGAGTATCCATTTGTCTATATTAAGACCATGCAGGCGGAGAGTAAAATACTTATATATTAAAAAATTGTGGCAAGTAGAATAAAAGTATCACAATTAAAAAGTGTAAAAAAAATCTGATGATAAACTACCTCAATTTCCTTATTTTTTTTTAATCAACACTTTTGTCACCGAATAATCCTAGTCAGACTAAAGTATTTGGGAAAGGCCATGGTTTTGTTACCAAAGCAATGCCTTTATTTTCGACATTTTCCAAAATGTAAAACAAAATTAAAAAAATAGTATTTTTTAGCTGATTAATAATATATAGTAATTTCCTGCGGTGTTCGTGCTACCTGTTGAGGCTAAGTTCACACGTTGCGGAATTGCCGCGGAAATTTCCGCGGCAATCCCGCACTTCTCTGCCGCGGGAAATACGTATTTTTTTTGTATGCGTATTCCCGCCAGAAACTAGCGTTTTGCAAGCGTAATTAGCTTGCAGAATGCTAGCGTTTTCCTAGCGATCTGTAGCATCGCTTGGAAAACTGATTGACAGGTTGGTCACACGAATCAAACGTAGTGTTTGACTCGTGTGACCAATTTTTTACTATTGATGCCGCCTATGCCGCATCAATAGTAAAAAGATCTAATGTAAAAATAATAAAAAAAATAATAAATAATGATATTCTCACCTTCCGGCGGCCCCCGCGGCTTTCCCGCCTCTCAGCGACGCTCCCGGCAACTCCCGTTCCCAGGCGTCCTTTGCGACAGACCCCAGATGACGTAGCATCACGCGAGACCGCTACGTCATCTGGGTGATTCTCTCAAAGGACTCCTGGGAACGGGAGCGTCGCTGAGAGGCGGGAAGGCTGCGGGGGCCGCCAGAAGGTGAGAATATCATTATTTTTTATTTTAATTATTGTTTTACCAGGGATATGGTACCCAGGACCTGGAGGAGAGTCTCCTCTCCTCCGGACCCTGGGTACCATCGCACATGAACCGCTTACATTCCGCATAGCCACATGCGGAAAGTAAGCGGTTCAATTCATTCCTATGGTGGCGATTCCGCCGAGATTACGCAAAATGAACACGTTGCTATTTTTTCCGCGAAGCGTTTTTTTTTCCACGAAAAAAACGCTGCATGTGCACAAAAATTGCGGAATCCATTTGAATGAATAGGATGCTTAATGCTTGCGTTTTTTTCGCGGAAAAAAACGCGAAAATTCCTGCCGTGTGCATTTAGCCTTATAGTACTGTATACTGGAAAATTGAGAAGCAAAGGGAATATGGAATTTATGCAGTTCTCTCCAAATTTATTAACTTTTGTGTTCAGGATTTTCAGCATATTTTTTTTATTGACTGTTCGAAAAAATGCTGCATAAAATAAGCACAGTTTTGTTGACTTTTTGCATTACTTTATGATGCATTTTTTCTACTTTCTTTTCCCCCCATTCATGTGAATGGGTGAAAACCGCTGCAAAAACACTAAAAGAATTGACATGCTGCAGATTTGCAACGGTTTCTAATCTGCATGGAAAATATGCAGCATGAGATTTCAGAAATCTTATTCTCTTTGTTGGTACTGTAAAGCGCTGCGTTCTTTTTGCTGCAAAAACACAAAGCGTGAAAAAGCGTTTATTAGGGAATTGCCATTTTTCCTGACTCAATTTACTTGACAAAGAAAACGTTAGGCAATATATCACAGGTGATCATTAAAAGAAAAAGCAAAAGAAATATTTGTTAGCAAGCACTTCACAGAAATGTAAAAATATATTTACACTCTGAAAACAGAGGGTGAAAGTATCAAGGAAGTACTCCTGTCTTTGATTGTCCCAAAGGTTGAATCCTTTAAAGGGTAATTTCATTACTAGGCTACAGATGATCTATCGTTAGGCTAGCATTAAAGGGGTAGTGGTCCGGCATCCCAACAATCAGCTGTTCTCAGCTCCATTAGCGGCCGGATGGAAAGGGTTACAGAGCTGAACACAAGGGCCATTGTTCATCAGCTCCTATTAGTTTCAGTAGGAGTTGATCGGCAGTACCTGGAAACAGGTGTGTTGCTCTGCTCCATTGAATCTTCATATTGCTGCAGAAAGAGCCAATACCGCGGACTGGTGGGGGTGCAGGATGTCCGGCTCCCATTGATCTGACATTGACCATGATAAGAGAGCATCCCTTTAAGCAGGGCTTGATAATTTTCCTTTATTCTCTTCAATTAGACAGAAGTTCTGCAGACAGGGAGAATTATTTTGTTTATTCCCTCTTCTATTCTTCAAAGTGCAGTACTACATAAAACAACGTACAAAATCAAAGTAATAGATGCTAAAAAAAAAAAACCTGGCCGCGATATCAGTGTGCTGAGAAAAGTCATCAATATTCACATGTTTAGAATTGGATTGTTCTGTTAACAAAGAAAAGACTGCAATTTCTGTTCTGGAAAATGTTTAGTGCAAAGGAGTACGTACTTGGCACATAGAGATGAAAAAAACTATTAATTTGTATAAGAAAGATAGGCATTCATGAATGTATCACAATGCACTTTTTAAAAGGTACTTTTTTTTCCCAAGGATGAAAGGCATAATCCAAGACAAATGTTACAATGTAAATGAGCAAAAAAAGTGAAGCTAGTGATTTACAAAGTACACCGACTATGCCACCGCCAATATGACTGCGATAAGGCCAGTCAGACACAATCTATCACGTGAGCACCTGCATAAGCAGCATGCAAAATCAATGTCCCCAGCCATTTCACGTCTTGGAAGAGATATCCAGACTTAACGCTGCTCGATCAATTCTTCCTCAGAGATCAGGCTGTGTTTACCAAACCCAAGACAACACTACTCGATACAATGCAAAAATCCCAGCTCCCACATTCAATACCATTTCTCTACTTCCCATCAGGCGTCTATATTCATCACCATTCACAGTCATTTGCTTCTCCATAAAAAGTCATTAGCAGGTAAGAAACCCCCAAAGGAGTTTTTTCAGTACTCAAAGATCAGCTTTATACCTTCCAGTTAAAGGCACCCCTTCTCTATCACAATCTATATATGGAACAGGTA
Source organism: Oophaga sylvatica (assembly GCA_033576555.1). Taxonomy (NCBI): domain Eukaryota; kingdom Metazoa; phylum Chordata; class Amphibia; order Anura; family Dendrobatidae; genus Oophaga; species Oophaga sylvatica. The sequence continues at coordinate 273,765,579 of JARQOD010000005.1, forward strand.
AAACTGCAGGAACGTTGCCGACGCTATAATTACAGATACATAAGGATCGTCTATAAATGGCGGTCACTCGGCCCTTTTCAATTAGTGCTCGCAGATAAAGCTTTGTGCTTCCTCCACAGGATGTAAGGAAAGCAGCCTTATAGCGGTACAAGATCATATGGAGAAGATGCATGTATAATTAAAGCAATGAAGAACCACTGCAATAGCCATCGTCTTACCTGACAAGAGAAGAACAGAATTAGCTGGACGGACCATTACGTTACAAGGGGCTCAGGCACACTAGGAATATTTACACGTCACAAAATATATCATCAGACTAAAGATAGATTAAAATATCAAGGAAAATCACACTTCAACAAGTAATTACAGTGATGAACTAAAATCACATTCCAGTATGAAGCGACAAAATATACAAATTAAAATAAATGCAAAGCTATATTACTGTATGTAAGCATAATCACATTCTGCAGAAACACACCTGGTTCCTCCAAGCAAACAGTTGGAAGAAAAGTGAACATTGCGGCATCCATTAATCTATGAAGATGCCATCTTAATCTTGTCTCTGGTATCTTGGCATATCGTTCTAACATTTGCCAATTTCCATTCTTTAAGCAACAAAAGTACAGGTGGGAAATTGTGCATTTTAACGCTTGTATCTTTGCTTGCTTTCTGGAAAAACCCTCTACTACGCTCATGTTCAGTATATTAGGGGGTCTCTCTCTGCTCCACTGACTGCAGGGGAACCCATGGAGGGGTTGTGCTGGCTGCTTCTGAAGCACCTCCTCTTCGGGCTTGTTCACACTTCCATATAGTAAATGTATTATTCAGTTATGTTATGGCCGTCACTTCCAACCTGACCTAGTGTCTTCTGATCTGAAGTAACTGCTCTATATGCATGTATGATGCTGTAAGTTTGGGTTAGAAACAGGGCTGTGGAGTCGGAGTGGGTATAAAATGGACCGTCTCCTAAATATACAATAAATTGGGTTCAGTGCAGGATGTGCTGTAAATGTTTTCATAAGAAGTTTGGAAAGTTATTAAATGTCCTAAAAATGTCTGTTCTGTTCCTGATCTATGGATCTGGGCTTTTAGTTGAGATGAATCAGTGCTGCACTTTATGCACATGCTCAGTAGTGAGGCAGCGCTGTGGGGTCGGAGTCAGGGAAATTGATGAGTCGGTAGTTTGGCTTACCGACTCCACAGAGCTGGTTAAGAAATGAAGGGTTGGGAATTGTATCTGTAACATGGACTAGAAAATACATCTCACACACAGTTGTAAGAATAAGCCCTTAAGCCTCAGTCGCACGTCAGTATTTTTGCATTAGGCCGGGGTCACACTAGCGAGTGCAGCGCGGTCTTTCGCCTCAATACCTGGCACTTGGGACGGGAGTGTGCGGCTGCATGTATTTCTATGCAGCTGAACGCTCCGGTCCGAATCGCCGGCGGCAGTATGGGTATTGAGGCGAAAGACTCACACGATTTTCTCGCATTGCACTCGCAAGTGTGACCCCGGGCTTAGTGTTTTGTATCTCAAAACCAGGGGTAGAAATTACAGAAAAAATCTGTAATTGAAAGATTGACACTAGGGATGAGCGAATAGTTTCGGGTAAGTCCTTATCCGAATAGCTATTTTGTTTACCGAATAGCTGCATAGGGAACCCAGATACCGGGAGCTCTCCCATAATCAGCTGTTCGGTGCCGCAGCTGCATGTGTCGCAACCGTTTCACAGTCACAACACATGCATGGGTAGTCCAACAAACAGGCTCTACATGCATGTGTTGTGACTGTCACACAGCCGCAACGCCGAACAGCTGATTATCGGGAGCGCACCAGGTATCTGGGTTCCCGATGCAGCTATTCAGTAAGCGCTATAGCTATTTGAATAAGGACTTATCCGAAGCTACTCACTCATCCCAAACTGACACCTGTTCTGTGTTTTGGAGACACTCCCAGTTTTGACATATAAATATTGATGAAAAACTGATGCATAAATATAGATGTGTGAACGGGGCCCTACAAGTAGAGAAGACACTGCAGCTTACAGGAAATCTGTTGACAGGTGTTTACTACCTCATCTTGGAGCAGCATGCTGTAGGAAGGGGGACCCCGATTCCAATGACCACTTAGTTTACTGGGTGCAGTGGCTGTGACCCAATCAGTTTTAGATGTAGCATGTAGAAGGGCTCAGAATGATGGCCCCGCGCACATCAGGCTATGTACAGTCTACAGACAGTGAGCTGCTTATCAGAGTAAGGGTGTGGTTGGAGGACTTGGCATGAGGCAACTAGTCAGGTTAATGTCCTGGTGAGAAAACCTTCATTGTCAGTAAAACAACAACACAGCTTGATAAGTGACACATAATTTAATTCAGGGTTTTAACCGTTACCTCATGCTGTCCTCAGATTACATAGTAAAAACCTACTGACAGATTCCCTTTAACAAGTAATGAGCTCCCCCCACAGCATTCCTTACATATAAACTAGTGGAGTACAGAAAGAAGCAAGCGTGAGGATGCATGCAATTTTACCTTGGGGCATTTATCGAGGTAAATGGCAAAAAAGCTAATCAATACAAACGGAAAAGAGGGCTATTCTAAAGATATTAATCAAATATAAGGTGATAAGTTTTTTTAATGAGTAAATACAAAAAATGTTATGGGATGGATTTACTGGTCAATAATATTCTTCATAGGACAACCCCTTTAAAATGTAAGGATGGCATGCTAATTAGAACAGCAAAAAGAGGAATACATTCTTTTTTTGGTAGGATGTGTTTGGATTTCTAGTATATAATCGTATCCATATAAAAGAGAAGTAAACTAAAATACTTCAGCTAAAAGAATACTGACAATATATATATATATATATATATATATATATATTATCATGTTTGCAGGTCACATGCACCAGGAGAGAAGCTGTATGCTTTCAGTGTCAGCATGACTCTATACAAACACAGTACATACAGGTCATTGAGCAATACATAGTTACCAGAATGAATTATCTAGACCAGGGGTTCCCAACTTGTAGTTCGGGAGCCACATGTGGCTCACGGTGCCATGAATTGTGTCTCGTGGCCGTCTGCCAGCTTGGTGCATTAGCTCCAGGTGTAGCAAACAGGTATGAAAAGCACATCTAAATTGGTGAATTTTGTGAGTAGCCCTGCATAGCAGAGCAGATCTGGATGCACATATACTGTTCTCAGGGGTTTAGAGATAAAAGGTGATGACCGAGTATACTCGTTGCTCGGGTGGTCTCTGAGTATTTGGGCGTGCTCGGAGATTTAGTTTCTGTGAACGGAGCTGCATGATTTGCGGCTGCTAGACAGCCTGAATATATGCGTGGAATTCCTAACAAACAATTCCCCACATGTATTCAGGCTGTCTAGCAGCCGCAAAACATACCGCTCCGTCGACAAACACGAATCTCCGAGCATGCCCAAATACTTGGAGAACACCCGAGCATGCTCAGGAAAACCCGAGCAACGAGTATACTCGCTCATCACTAGAGATAAGTTAAGGCTGGAGTCGCACACACCGTCTAAAAAAATCGGACCGTTTTTGACGGCCGATAATCGCACAAATGTTTCCTAAAATTGATCCGTCTGTCATTCGATTTGAATGCGAGGATGCGATTTTGTCGCATCTGAGCGTACGTTTCACATCCGTTTGACATCGGTCTGGAGAGATTTTGTTGGTGGCTTGCAAAACCGACAAATAATGGATCCAAATAAGTTTTTAAATCACAAAAGAATAGAATACATATATATGTCATTGAGACATATATATATATATATATATATATACATATATTTATAGTTCATACACTTCTACTTAGTATAATAGCTGCTAATTCAATTGCCGGCTTCTGTGAAATTACAGAACCCGACATGAAATGACACATGGTTTACATACAGTTAATGTCATTTCATGTAGTTTGATATATGGTTTTCACTAACAATTACATGAGTGTATGTGTGCAAAATTTCAAACATGTAGGGGTTAATTAAAGGTGTAAATTCAATGAAAAAAAATGCGTGGGCTAATGCGGTATTTTCTCCACCAGACAGGGAAAGCCAGCAACTGAAGACAGATATTAGTAGCCCTGAGAGGGACCATTTTTTGTGCCCCCCCTGGCTACTAACATCTGCCCCCAGCCACCCCAGAAAAGGCACATCTATGATTAGATGCGCCTTTTCTGGCACTTAGCCCGTCTATTCCCATTGCCCTGTAGCGGTGGCTAATGGGTTAATAATGGGTTAAGGCCACCTTGCTATTGAAAGGTGACGTTAAGCCAGGTTAATAATTGTCAATTAGACAACTATCAATTATTAATCTTATTGTATGAAATGGTTAAAAAAAAAAACATACACACATTAATTAAAAATCATTTTAATGAAATAAATACACAGTTTTTGACCATATTTTATTGTACTGGTAATCCTTTGATTCCCTTGTTCTCCTGTAATAAAAAAATAATAATAAAACAACATTATTCTTAACTCTCCGGCGCTCAATCATGTCCCACGCTGCAATCCATCTGAAAGGGTTAACAGTTTTACATCGAGGACCGGAGCTAATGCTGCAGCCTCGATGTAAACCCCCGAATGAATGAGCTCATCTCCCCAGCTGACAGGAGAGGAAGTGTTTAGCTGGGAAGCTTAATTGATTGCTTCCCATACTAATCAGTTCACTTCAGGTTAGCCGGGGACTCCCTCTGACATCACTGATGCTGTGCGGAGTCCACGGCTGACCTGAAGTGAACTGATTATGTGCATCCAGGTTTACATCGAGGCTGCAGCATTAGTTCCGGTCACTGCTGTAAACATGTTAACCCTTTCAGATGGATTGCAGCGTGGGACCTGACTGAGCGCCGGAGAGGTAAGAATAATGTTGTTTTATTCATTTATTTTTTTTATTACAGGAGAACAAGGGCTTCGCAAGGATTACCAGTACAATAAAATATGGTCAAAAACTGTCTATTTATTTCATTAAAATGATTTTTAATTAATGTGAGTGTGTTTTTTTTTATTTCATACAATAGGATTAATAATTGAGAGTTGTCTAATTGACAACTTTCAATTATTAACCTGGCTTAAAGTCACCTTTCAATAGCAAGGTGGCCTTAACCCATTATTAACCCGTTAGCCACCACTACAGGACAATGGGAATAAACGGGCTGTCAGAAAAGGCGCATCTAATCATAGATGTGCCTTTTCTGGGGTGGCTGGGGGCAGATGTTAGTAGCCAGGGGGGCACAAAAAATGCACCCTCCCTAGGCTATTATTATCTGCCCCCACTCGCTGGCTTTCCCTGTCTGGTGGAGAAAATACGGCGGGAGCCCAAGCATTATTTTACAAAGAATTTACACATTTAATTAACCCCTACATGTATGAAATTTTGCACACATACACTCATGTTATTGTTAGTGAAAACCATACATCAAACTACATGAAATGACATGGATAACTGTATGTAAACTATGTGTCATTTCATGTCGGGTTCTGTAATTTTACAGAAGCGGGCAATTGAATTAACGGCTATTATACTATGTAGAAGTGTATGAACTATAAATATATATATATATATATATATATATATATGTGTCACAATGACATGTAAATATATATATATATGTATTCTATGTGTGTATATGTAATCTTTCTATTCTTTATTAAAGCTGTCAGTGTGATTTTACAGTATAGCCAGGGATGAATTGCCGGATTTTCTAAAGGACACCGGTGCGATTTTCTTGCAAGTCACACGTGTGGTCCGTTTGTAATCCGATTTTTCATCGCACCCATAGACTTGCATTGGCGCTTCTCGACCGATAATCAGTGACAATAGCAGTATGCTGCGATTGTCTCGGTCCGAGGAAAACGGCCAAGAAAAAAAATCGGATGCTGGGAGCTGCTCCATAGATTAACATTGGTCCAAGTGTAATATTTCATCGCATTGCACTTGTCCGATTTTGTCACCAGTGTGACCCTGGCCTAAGTGTGGTAACCTGAAGACTGGATGATACTACCTGTCAGAGGTGCTTGAAGCTGGATGCGACAATGTGTTGGGAGTGCTGGATAGGAGAATACTGAATAACCCCCCATCCCCACTCCAAATCCCCCCACATAAAATAGCCCCCTTCTCCACTCCAAATCCCCCCACACATAAAAGAACCCCCCATCCCCACTCCAAGTCCCCCCACACATAAAATAACCCCCCATCCCCACTCCAAATCCCCCCACTCATAAAAGAACCCCCCATCCCCAATCCAAATCCCCCACATAAAATAGCCCCCCATCCCCACTCCAAATCCCCCCACATAAAATAGCCCCCTTCCCCACTCCAAATCCCCCCACACATAAAAGAACCCCCCATCCCCACTCCAAGTCCCCCCACACATAAAATAACCCCCCATCCCCACTCCAAATCCCCCCACTCATAAAAGAACCCCCCATCCCCACTCCAAATCCCCCCCACATAAAATAGCCCCCCATTCCCACTCCAAATCCCCCACACATAAAAGAACCCCCCCATCCCCACTCCAAATCCCCCACATAAAATAGCCCCCCATCCCCACTCCAAATCCCCCACATAAAATAGCCCCCCATCCCCACTCCAAATCTTCCCACAAATAAAAGAACCCCCCATCCCCACTCCAAGTCCCCCACACATAAAATAACCCCCCATCCCCACTCCAAATCCCCCCACTCATAAAAGAACCCCCCATCCCCACTCCAAATCCCCCCACTCATAAAAGAACCCCTATCCCCACTCTAAATCCCCCCACATAAAAGAACCCCCATCCCCACTCCAAATCCCCCCACTCATAAAAGAACCCCCCATCCCCACTCCAAATCCCCCCACATAAAATAGCCCCCCATCCCCACTCCAAATCCCCCCACATAAAATAGCCCCCATCCCCACTCCAAATCCCCCGACTCATAAAAGAACCCCCAATCCCTACTCCAAATCCCCCCACATAAAATAGCCCCCCATCCCCACTTCAAATCCCCCCCACATAAAAGAACCCCCCATCCCCACTCCAAATCCCCCCATCCTCACTCTAAATTCACCCCCCCATACACACACACTCACACAGTATGTCCCCCATTTATCTTCGGTGGTATCTTGAGCTCCATAGTGGAGCACACTCACCACCAGTCTTCACCCTTCTGGGCGCCGCCGACGAGTGACGTCAGCAGCGTGATCACATGACCTGATCACGCTGCAGACGTCGCTCTGACCCGGCGGTCAGAGCTTCAATTGTACTGGCGTCTGTATAGACGCCAGTGCAATTGATTCCTGAGAGCCGGCACGCGGCAGCTTCTCTGCGTCGGCTGTCAGCTTGACAGCCGGCACAGGGAGCCGCCGACTCTCAGGCCGGGGTGGCAGAACGCAACCGCAGGGGAGACACTGTGGACCGCCACATTAGGTGGCCAGACTTCGCCCCCTGCCGGCTGCGCCCGGGGCACATGCCCCGGCTTCCCCCCCTGGATACGCCCCTGCTTGTATCTTCCTTATCCCACAACCCCAAACAATTGTTCAATACTTTTAACTCCCTCCTCCGCCCACCACTGCCCCCTCCTACCTCCCTTATCTCTGCTGAGGACTTCGCCATGCACTTCAAAAACAAGATAGACCAAACACGGCAAGTCTTTATTATTCAACCACCACAACCCCTTTGTATATCTGACCAATGCCCAAACCCCATAACCTCCTTACCCAACATCACGGAAGGGGAGCTTGCTCATCTTCTCTCCAAATCACACCTCACCACTTGTGCACTCAACCCCATCCCATCCCACCTCCTCCCCAACCTCGCCACCACTCTTATGCCATCCTTATCCCATCACTAACCCACCTCTTCAATCTATCACTAACTTCTGGTACCTTCCCTTCTGCTTTCAAACATGTCACAATCACGCCTATCCTCAAAAAGCCAACCCTCGACCCAACCGCTATGTCCAGCTATCGCCCAATATCGCTGCTCCCACTCGCTTCCAAACTCCTGGAACAGCACGTCCACGCTGAACTTTCCTCCCATCTCTCATCTAACTTGCTCTTTGACAATCTACAATCTGGTTTCCGCCCCCATCATTCCACTGAAACAGCCCTGAACAAAATTACTAATGACCTACTCACAGCCAAAGCTAACGGACAATACTCTATACTCCTCCTTCTTGACCTGTCCTCTGCTTTCGACAGTTGACCACTGCCTTCTACTACAGATTCTCTCTTCCTTTGGCATCAAGGACCTTGCCCTGTCCTGGATCTCCTCATACCTTTCCAACCGCACATTCAGCGTCTCCCACTCCTTGTCCCACCCTCTCTCTGTTGGAGTCCCAAAAGGCTCTGTTCTAGACCCCTACTCTTCTCAATCTATACACTTGGCCTGGGGCAACTCATAAAGTCCCACGGATTCCAGTACCACCTTTATGCTGATGACACTCAGATCTACCTCTCTGGCCCAGACATCACCTCTCTGCTGTCCAGAATCCCTGAGTGTCTATCAGCCATATCCTCCTTCTTCTCCTCCCGCTTCCTCAAACTCAATGTGGACAAATCTGAACGCATCATCTTTCCCCCATCTCACAGATCTTCCTTACCTGACCTATATATAACAATTGACAACACCACGCTTTACCCCATACCGGAGGTCCGCTGCCTCAGAGTAGCCCTTGACTCTGCCCTGTCCTTCAAACCACACATCCAAGCTCTTTCTACCTCCTGTCGACTCCAGCTCAAAAATATTTCCAGAATCCGCCCCTTCCTCAACCCTCAATCTACTAAAATGCTTGTGCATGCCCTCATCATCTTCCCCCCTCGACTACTGCAACATCCTTTTCTCTGGCCTCCCTGCTAACACCCTCGCACCTCTCCAGTCCATCCTTAACTCTGCTGCCCGATTAATTCATCTCTCTCCTCGCTACTCCTCCGCATCTCCCCTCTGCAAATCTCTTCACTGGCTCCCATTCCTTCAGCAAATCCAATTCAAATTACTAATACTGACCTACAAGGCCATCTATAACCTGTCTCCCCCATATGTCTCTGAACTAATCTCCCGATACCTTCCCTCACGTAATCTCCGGTCCTCCCAAGACCTCCTTCTCTCCTCCACACTTATTCACTCCTCACCCAACCGCCTCCAAAACTTCTCCCGAATATCCCCCATCCTCTGGAATTCTTTGCCCCAACACGTCCGACTATCAACCACTCTCGGATCCTTCAGACGTAACCTGAAAACCCATCTCTTCAGGAAAGCCTACAGCCTGCAATGACCCCGCTACCTCCTCACCACTACCGGAGATATCGCCTCAACCAACACTGGAACTGCTGCAATCCCCCAACCTGCTGTCTCCGTCCCTCATCCTGTAGAATGTAAGCCCGAAAGGGCAGGGTCCTCTCCCCTCTGTACCAGTCTGTGATTGTTAGTTTGTTTACTGGGATATCTGTAATTTGTATGTAACCCCCTCTCATGTACAGCACCATGGAAAAAATGGTGCTATAAAAATAAATAATAATAATAATAATAATAAATAATAATAATAATAATGGGGGCACTGTCTGAACCCCGGGAATCTCTGTATACTGCTTCGGGGTGATTTCTGTTGAAAAGCTTTGGTTATCAATATACCCGTAATGGAAACGAGAGCTACATTTGGCACGAGACTCTCTCTCAGAGATGAATATGGCTCTCAAGGTCAGAAATGTTGGGGACCACTGATCTAGATCAATAGCGATTCACTAGCAAACATTATGGGAATACATGAGAGGAATAGAGTCATGGCCAAAATTGTTGGCACCCTTTAAATTGTTCCAAATAATGAAGTATTTCTCCCAGAAAAATATTGCAATTACACGTTTTGTTATACACATATTTATTTCCTTTGTGTGTAATGGAACACAAAAAAAAAAACAGAAAAAGGGTATATTGGACATAATTTTACACAAAACCCTCAAATTGGGCAGGACAAAATTGCTGGTACCCTCCACTTAATATTTGCTTGCACACCCTTCGAAATAAATAACTGCAATCAATCGCTTCCTTTAACCATCAAAAATGTCCGAAAGATGTTAAGTCAGGAACCTAAATAATGTCCATTACCTGAAAACACCACTTAGTTGCAAGCTGGCATACTAACCGCAGGATTAGATTTTTCAAGCTGCTTTTTCAATAAGCATAAACAAAGCCTCGTGTTGTATGAACAGATCCAGAGATTGGTAATTTTCACCAATATGAATACACTTGGTTGCATTTACGATGAATAGATGTTTTTTAAAAGAAAAATTGGATACACATAGTTTCCCAAGTATAAGATCTCAAAATCCAGAGAAATGTCATGGAAACAAAAGTGCTCACCATGGTAACATCCTCTCAATTACTGCGGCAAAGCCCTCTAGTCTCTAATGCACTCTTTGACAACATCTTTACACAGATCTCATTTTCATTTCACAGGTCATCAATAACATATTCCGCAGAGCTGTAAAGACCTTCCAGAAACAGATGCCCACAGCTCACCATGTCAGGTCAGCAAAAGAATTAAAGCTAAAGGAGCTGAGTATGTCGCATGCAATAAAAGGAGATAGCACGTCATGTCAATAGACCGCTCCGAAATCTGGATTACTGCCGCATGGAATGGTATCTGGTAGGAGTCCAAAATCTGATGAGGAGAAGCTCTTGTAGGCAGGGGTGAGAAGACTAGACAGCCAGAGGCATCAACATGGAAAAGTTCATCATCCAGCACAAAGCCTTCCACTCAATGCACCATGGCCTTTTATCCGTCTTGCAATAGGACTTTGTCTCTAACCAATTCACACAGACTCAACATTTTGTCTCACCTTTCACAACATGAGTCAACTGATATGTTGTGAGGCTTGCAAATAATGATTGCTTATACCCCTCAACTTAATGAACGCTGTGTCTGGAGCTCATTAGCACACATTTCACAGACTAGTAGAGAGTGACCTTCACTGTTTAATGTATTATGTTACTACAACTGATGCAAGCCAATATGGCCAGTGACCCATGTCAGCCTTTGGTGTTACCAACATAAGCAATAAGCTCATCTTTAATCAATAATGTCTGCTAATCGGACAACCCACTGATCATGAGCACATCAGTCATGTGTCCCCATGTGAACGGAACAGTGACGCACATGCCTGACCACCGCTCCATTCATGGTAATTATTTGCTAATAAATTGTCATAACAATTAGAAAATGGGATACTTAAAAAAAGATATAATGGGAAGATTTAATAAAAATGTCTAGATTAGAAGGTGTAAACTTACATTAGTCTTAAAATACACCAAAATTATCACACTGGATGCAGAACATTGAATTTAGATTGATCTTTTAGACCAGGGATGCAAACCTGCAACCCAGGGACCATGTTTGGTCCGCGATACCCTTGTGTGTAGTCCACAACCATCTGCATAGTGTCCGGCCACATGTATTTTCCATGTCATCGAAAATTACTGGTGCGTAGAAATCTAGAGATGAGTAATTCCAAATGGTGTGCTGTGTGGTCATTTCTGGGCGACCAGCCATATTTTGTTAGAATTGACGAGTCCTGACTCCCACACCACAAAAAGGAGTAGATGAGGTGAAGATATGGCCATGAATGAGTGCTGTTATATTCACTGTAGTTTGTGAGAGAAGGGAAACACTCAAGAGCTTCAGAATCTGACATATACTGCAATGTAGAGAGCTGAAGACATGGGCTCTCTTCTTTCTGGACTGCAAACCCATTAGAGGAGTACCGATAACTTTCTCATTAATGGAGCCCTATAAATGGAATCAGCACATATTAGATATTTATGGCACATAATTTAAATATGCGCCAAAAGTCTCAGAAAGTAATACTTTGGTAATATTACGGCCCATGGGATTGGTTTGATCTGAGAATCTAGCCCTCAGACCACAAATAGCTGCGCACTCCTGTTTTAGACGGTCTACTCTAAGGGCCCCGTTACACATAGCAACGCTCCAGCAATCCCAACAACTATACGACCTGGTAAGGATCGCTAGTACGTCGCTACATGGTCGCTAGTAAGTTGTCAAACAGGCAGATCTACTCAACAACGCAGTAACGATACGGCGATCCATATACCGTAACAGCCTCTGCGGTCGTTGGGACTTTGTCACAGCTGCGATTCTGACAAAAACAAAGCAAAATCACGCCTGCGTCGCTGAGTTCTGAGTCACCAACGAGGTCGCTCGTCGTTTTTATGGCGTCAAACATAGCGATGCATGCTGGCCAGCGGGACACCAACGATCAAAAAATGGCCTAGGACATTCCAGCACGATCAGCGATATCGCAGCGGGGTGCCGGTCGCTGCTATGTGTAACACGTAGCGAGATCGCTGGAGAGGTCGCTGTTGCGTCACAAAACCTGTGACGTTTCAGCGATCTCACTAACGATCTCGCTATGTGTGAAGTACCCTTAAGTTAATACAATCAATTAGCTGACCTACTTTGCACCATTTTGAGGTTGTGTTTCATTCCTTTTCCAAAAATGTGCGTTTTCTTAATTCACAAGGAGTAAAAAGTGTCTAAAAGAAATGCAGTGCATGCAAGATTTTTTGGGCATATATTGCAAAGGAATTCTACCACATTTAGCTTAGAAAATGCGTCCCATTGTTTAGCAGGATATTCCCATGACAAAACAATGTTAAAATAGCCCCACATACTAATAGGCGTGTATCATAATACACTGGACAGTTGAATTGTAAGATCTAAGTACTTTTACACCTGACATTGCTGTCGAACAGCACAATCTGCTAATATTTCAATAAGCACTTCTATACCGGTAGTAAATCTTTTCATAATCCCTACTAGGAAGGCACATCAACCTTCCCTTTTGGAAATAAAACTAAGCTCCTGGGGACTATCATACCCATTGAGAGGCTTCACCAGCCAGCAGTGCATATTAGGTTACGAGCTGGCAGCAGCAGCATAACTGAGAGCTCAGTCACCCAGAGAAATCCCAATTATTTGCTGTTCTATTGATCCTACAATGAGCATTTATCTCAAATAATTATCTAAACAGAAATGCTTCCTTTAGTTTCAGACCAGGGATTTAACTATATTGGGTATATGGTTTGGACTCGCACCCAGGTCCTGGAGCCTCAGGGGCCGAAAAGCTCTTTGGCCCATAAGAGAAGACCCATTCTAAGGCCGGGATCACACATGCGAGAAACACAGACATGTCTCGCATGTGAATTCCCGGCACTGCCGCCGGCACTCTGGAGCAGAGTGTATGGCTGCATGTATTTCTATGCAGCTGCTCGCTCTTTTCCTGTGGGCCGGCGGCAGAACCGGGAATTCACATGCGAGACTCGTCCGTGTTTCTTGCATGCGTGATCCTGGCATAAGACGCATAATAGTTGGTGGCACTTTTAGAGGTTTTGCATTGGGGCCAGGATCGGACTGACTCACGGGAAAACAATTGAACCCCCGTCAGGCCCCTGTGCAGGAAAGATGCCATTACATGAGCAGTACTTGGCACTATACATGATTCGCTGTGTACGGACAGTGGCAGCATCTCATCATTCATGTAACAAACTAATCGGATAATATTTTATAGAAGCACAGACTGATTTGTGAATGAGGGTGATGTAATATTTGCATATAGTAGAACAGTGGGCCCCCAGTGTCAACATTAACAAGAGATTCAAATTATACCACTGCTTCAGACAATCTAACAAAAACTACTCAAGTCTTGAGGTTGAAAACAAAATTACTATGATTAAAAAAAATCCACGTTTTACCTTTCTATTTATGCAGATTTGTTTCATGTTGTCAGCGAGGTTGATTATCCTAACGAATTATCACCAATCCTTAAAGAGTAGCGTTATTTTAATTTTTATTCCAATAGTCAATAGTACTCGTCAATAGTACTCGTAAAGACGTTTTTGTGATATATCTTATCAAACAAAATCAGCTTGGTTCTTCTCCAGGGCTGATCAGTCATTCTCAAAATTCTCAATTTACAGATAAAATCTGTATTCAGTGAAGACAGACTTTCCCGCTCCTGAGAGAGGAGGTGGCAGCTGCTACTGATAAGATTCTATGCATGGGGAGGGTGGAACTCTGTCTTTAGCGCCTTCCTTGCTAAATCTACACAGAATCGTAACAGCAGCAACTTCACTGAATATAGATTTTTACCAGTAAATTGTGAATTTTGCGAATGATCAGTCCTGACAGAGAAAAAAGGAAATTTCTCTAGAAAGATATATTATAAAGTTGCTTGTCACTACGTTTACTATTGATTTATTGAATAAAAAATTAAACCGACGGTTACACTTTAACCCCTTCACCATATTGGGATTTGCCACTTTCATTTTTTGCTCCACTTCTTCCCAGAGGAGCAAAAAAAAACTTTTATATTTTTCTATCAATATGGCCATGTGAGGGCTTGTTTTTTGCAAAGCAAGTTGTACTTTGAAAAAAAAAGTGCAATTCCACGATTTTTTATTTTTTCTTACCATGCTCACTAAATGCTAAAACTGACGAGCCATTATGATTCTCCAGGTCATTACGAGTTCATAGACCCCAAACATGTCTAGGTTCTCTTTTATCTAAGTGGTGAAAAAAATCCAAAGTCTGTAAAAAACAAAAATTGCACCATTTTCCGAGACCGTAGCATCTACATTTTTTGGGATCCGCGGCTGGGTGAGGGCTTACTTTTTGGGCGCTGACCTGCTGTTTTTATTGACACTATTTTGGAGCAGATACGATGTTTTGATTGCCTGCATTTTATTGCAATGTTAAAGTGAGAAAAAAACGTAATTCTGGAGTTTTGATTTATTCTTCTCATTATGCCGTTTAATCAAATTGGATTAATTATTTTTATATTTTGATAAACCGGGCATTTCTGAATGCGGCGATACCAAATATGTGTTTTTGTTTTATTTTGAATGTGGCCAAAAGAGGGGGTGAATTAAACTTTTAGATTTTTTTTTAAATATTTTAAGAAGCTTTTTTTTCTATTTTTTTACTTGCTTGAATATTCTCCATAGGAGACTTCAAGCTGCAATATTCCGATCGTCTGTGCTACAAGTAGCAGGGCTAAAGCCCTGCTATGTGCAGCAGACCATAATGGTCCCTGGGTTGTCATGTTAACCCTTCGGCACCCTGCGATCATGTGACAGGGGTGCCGATGGTCGGGTCTTATGACGCGCTTCCATCTTGGACATGTTAAATAAGGCATTTAACAAGCTAAGAGGAGCGGGTGGATCACGATTAAACCCGTGGCTGTTAGGGACACATGTCAGCTGATAAAATCAGATGTCATGTGCCGTAAAAGATGTGGGCTCAGCACCTGAGCCCTTATCAAACAGGGGAGGCAACCTATTACATATCTATATGTCACAGGCTGTAAAGGGGATAACCCCTTTACGACCTATGATGTACCTATACATCATAGGTGGCCTCCCTCCCTTTAATGCAGGCATCTATTCAGGCACATGACTGCTGATCTGATGTTATGTGCGCCTAACAGCCACGGATGGAATCGCGATCCATCTGCGGCTGTTAACATGTTAAATGCAGCTGTCAATCTTTGAAGCGGAAGCGTGTTAGAAACCACGTGTCACATGATCGCGGGGCGCCGATGGGTTGGCATGATAACCGAGGGTTTGCAGGAGACCACCTTGTTTGTTACTGTAGATCTGCTATGAGCACCACCCTGTGGCCTAAGGAGACTATAAAAATCAAATAAAAAGCAAAAAAAAAGTTTTAAAAAATATTTAAAAATTTAAAAAAACACAAAAGAACCTATACATGTTTGGTATATGCAAACTCATAATGACCTGGAGAATTATATTGACAGGTCAGTTTTAGCATTTAGTAAACATAGTAAAAAAAAACAACAATTGTAAAATTGCACTAATTTTGCAATTTCACCACACTTGGAATTTTGTTCCCGTTTTCCGGTACACTATATGATAAAACCAATGGTGCTGTTGAAAAGTACAACTTGCCCCACAAAAAGCAAACCTTCACATGGCCATATTGACGGAAAAATAAAAAACATTATGGCTCTAGGAAGAAAGGGAAAAAAAATTAAAAAAACTGAAAATCCCCTTCACGACCTTCCACATACCCATACGTCATAGATGGAATGGGGTTCCTGACCTTTCACATATAGGTACGTCATGGCAATCGTGCGGGTCACAGCTGTGCCCGCCCGATCACCGCCGGGATCTCAGCTTAAGTTAAAGTGGAGACCCACTGTTTAGGCTTATCAGTGGTTCTCCAAACGCGACATGATGTCCATTATCGATTCCAGCCATTTTCTCCTGTTACCCCTTTGAAAATTTTTGAAAATGAAAAATTTGAGGCTAAATCAACATTTTTCACATTTTAATGTTTTCCTTCCACACTGCTATAATTCCTGTGACGCACCTGATGGGTTAATAAACTTTGTGAATGTGGTTTTGAGCACTTTGAAGGTGCAGTTTTTAGAATGGTGTCACTTTTGGGTATTTTCTGTCATATAGGTCCCCCAAAGTCACTTTAAATGTGATGTGGTCCTTCCAAAAATTGGTTTTGTAAATTTTGTTGGAAAATTGAGAAATTGCTGGTCAACTTTTAACCCTTATAACTTCCTAACTTCCAAAATGATCCTAACACTATATGAAATAGACATGTGGTAAATGTTATTAACCATTTTGTGTGAAACATCTCTCTAGTTTAAGAGCATAAAAATCAAAAGTTTGAAAAGTGCAATTTTTTTTGCCAAAATTCTTTCATTTTCACAAGTGCAAAAAATCTTGGAAAAAATTTACCTCTAGCATGAAGTACAATGTGTCGTGAGGAAACGATGTACAATGTGAAGCGTTCCAGAGTTATTACCACAAAGTGACACTAGTCAGAATTGCAAAATTTGGCCTGGTCAGAAAGGTGAAAACAGGCTGGGTGATGAAGGGATTAACTTTTTTTTCCTCAGTTGTTTACTACTGTATAGGTTACGATGGATTTACTGTCTGCACTAATAAGGAGCGGTTTTACAGACACTATACCAGCTTACTGCCTCACGTGGCAAATTTTTTGATACCTGGTCATATGATTCACAACCATTTTTGAGTTTTCATTTTTGTTTTAAGATCATTTTAATATATTGCGAAAACCCTTAGAATACCAGGCTATTTTAGATCAAGTCTACCTAGAAGTCAGTGGTGTCCTAAGAAGTTCTCCACAGACCTTTAATTGTAGTCAGCCCCTAATGCTCGGCCAAGTATGCATGTGATTGCAGTGAGAAGACACCTCTGGTGGCCAATCCGGTATATCCCTATAAGAAAATAAAGGATTGGGGGGGTTGAAATTCAACAAGCCTGACTCTCATTTCCTCCGGTTCCTGTGGTTTGTCAGAGATCAAAAAAAAAAAAGGTCAAGGCCATTCTTTTTCAAGGGATGTGCTATAATTTGCATTTCAGACACTATTATTTGAAGAGGGCATAGCTGCAATTCCATACACCTCCAATTTCAGAGTTGCATTTTTTTTATGACTTCAGACAACCAAGTTATGGCCCATTTAGACAAGGTCATGAAGGTCGTTAAACCAGCACAGATCATCTATACATGGGCAAACCAGAGGTGGTATACACAGGCTGATAACATTGTAAGCCTGTTAAGCCAAGCAAATAAACAGTAATGAGCATTGCCACAAATGCTGGTACTCCAAAATGCAAATGCTGTAAATTATTGGCTCATCTAAATTGCCATTAGGATTGTAACAAACAAATAACAAAAAAACAAGAACCTGAAAATGTAATCGCTACACATATACGCGGGTGGTGTGGTGCGCACGCTCCACAACTGCAGCACTACTGGGGGAGTAGTGGTCACATGGGACTCGTTACTACAGCTACATAAGGTCCTGGCGGTGCACCACTGACACTTGTCCCTCGAGAAAGCAAGGAAAAAAATCCACACAAAACGCGCGTTGGGGTCTGAACCACCCGGTTTTGTGCACTGCATGGCACTGTCCTCCTCACAGGGTAAGATGGTTTTACTCCCTTTCCAGTATTCAACTTTTGAAGACAGCGCTGTGGACAGCCCATTGATACAAATGGTTCTTTTTTGACTAATTAAGCACTTGGTACTTTTTTGATATTTATATGCTGACCGGCGCTGCTCATACTTAAACCTGTATGCATGTTTGCCTACACAGCGAACAATTCCTGTCGGAAGTAGTTGGATTATTGTGTACGTCTGTCCTTTTGTAAATTTTTAAACAGTATTATCACCTTTTGCTAATAAAAGTTTAACTTGTTTAAACCTATTACTCCTTTTTCTCTTGTTCAAATGCTATGCACTGGAGTGGTTTCATGTCTGTGACTGCTGAGCACCCACTTGGTTCACGGTCCCACTAATTAGTATGCTTCTGGTTTTCTTGCTTCTAACATATACTAAAACCAAAAGAGTCTCAGGAAGGAAGGAGGTGGTGTGAGTGACAGCCTGTTTAAAAAAGTAGATTTATCCTGAAGGACAAAAATATGCTATTCTAAATAATACTTATATTTATACTTTGGCTTACCAGTACTTATCCTTCTATAATTAAAGTCTAAAAAAAAAATCAGGAAAAATATATAAAAAACTCAGCTACAAGCAGAGGTATTCTGGGGATAGGAGAAATGTCTATGATCTAACAAAGAGGAGTATAAATCAAAACTTTAACCAGCCCAATGTTCAACAGGATGATTTATATTCTAAAAAACCCTTGAGAGTACTGTACTTCCTACTTTTCCACATTTCAGTAAAAGTGCTATTTTTCACTAAAAGTTCAGAATGATTATAAAATACGCTGCTGCTTTGAAGCATAGTAATAATGCTTTTTTTCCCCAATTTTCTACTTAGGAATCTGTTACACTATATTGCCACAAGCCATTTCTTTTTGACAGTTCTGTTCTTAGATTTTGTCAGACCATTTTCCAGATTTGTGAATGTGCATGTATAATTTCTCATTGGTAGCCTGGCTCCTACGTATGTAATAAGCAGCAGATCAAACAACAAGCCACATTTACATACTCCCTGACAATGTGTTGATCTCAAAAGCAATTAAGGAATCAACATTTACTGTACATATTTTATGAGTCTTTCCTGAAGACTCTAATGTCTTACCTCAGAGGTAAGCGACAAGCATGCCTTTATAATAGAAGGATGCTCTGCCAGATTAGCCTAATTATACCAACAGCGCCAAGGGGTTTGCCTGGGTTTTGCCATTGGCATTTCCTCTGTATATATTACTTATCCATTCAACAAATCCAGCTAAATGTGCTACAGAGGTATGTATGACCAAAGCCTTATGGCTTCGGATTCTTGAAAACGTAAAGGAATTGTTCCATGAACAAAGCAGATTGTAATTAATAATTCTTAAAATATTAATAAGTTCCACAGTTGGATGCGTTTAAAAAAAAAATATTCCTGTGCTGTGAGCCCCTGCTGTGTCTTCTGTATACTCACTTATCATAAGTGACTTGTGCTTCCTCCCCTGGCCAGAAGCTGTGGTATGTGCAGACCATGAACTGGAACAGCTCAGCACGGTGAGACACATTTATCAGAATTATAAAAAGCCATTTAAGGTCCATTTAAACTGCAAAAATATTATAAATGAGTGTTCTTTGCAGTCTAAACAGTCTGCTGGTCACCAAATGATCAACAAATGAGCAAAACCCTCAGTTGGGTGCAGCACAAGAGATCATCACTCTCGGCAGCACATCATACAGTGTAAACAGGGCTCACTCTATTGAAAACATTAACAGCCTACACATTAAAAAATCTATTACAGCATTTGTTATGTGGTCTTCCTGTGTAAACAGGCTATTAAAGGGGCTTTCCCACGAATAGTTAATTTTAATCAGTAGCTCTTGGAATAAAAATACCACATCTCCTGGCCAGGGGAAAAAGCAAAAAATCATACAGACATTACAGCAAGAGATCGCAGGTGATTCTATCTTTTAGACAAAACATTGTTTAAAAACAGGCAGTGAAATGTTTTACCTTGCATAAGGAAACCGCTGTGATCTCGTGCTGTCCTGTCTGTACACTTTCCCCCTCCCCTCTGCCCAGGAGCTGGGGTATGATCAGGCCATCTCCCTGCCCGGTAAGGCCTCTTTCACACTTCCGTTGTGTGACGTCCGCCCAAGTGTGAAAATGGCGGATCCGTCAGAAAAGTGTAAAAACGGATGTAAAACGGACCATTTTTCTGACGGATCCGCCAAGAAGTTTTCACCCGGAAATGATGAAATTTTCGTTCCGGAAATGTAAGTCCGGAGAGAGAGAGAGAGACCTCCGGACAGTTTTGGCAGCATTTTCAATCACTTTCTATGGAGGCGACGGATCCGTGGGCGGATTCCGTCAGAAACGGATGCCAGTGGATCCGCCGCCCATAGGCGGCCATTATACAAATGGCGGATGCGGCGGATCCGCCATAGTCCGCCATTTTGGCGGAGCAAAAAAACGTTGCATTGGCCGTTTTTGTAAAATGACAGAAGCCAATTTTTTGGCGGATCCGTCAAAAAACGGACCTAACGGATGACCATCCGTCAAAATCCGTCACTAATGCAAGTCAATGGGAAAAAAAAGGATCCGCAAAAAAAATTGGCGGATCCGTTTTTTTTCACATTTTGACGGATTTTGACTGACGTCGCACGACTGAAGTGTGAAAGAGGCCTTAGACACAGCCATTACACAGTACACAGTAGGGGCACATTTATAAGATTATCTCAGCACAGGAACATTTTATTTAAACACATCCAATTGTGGAAATTATTAATATTCCAAGATCTAAAATATACTTTTCTCGTGGTACAACCCTTTAAACAACCATTGAACCACAAATAAGCTGCTGATCGGCAGTTGTTTAGTGTGCCAGGTTAGCCCGGGTTAACAGTCCACTTGGAAAAACAGATCACTTAATAGGATCAGATAAACGCGACCCATGTTGCTACTCGGGAGCTAAGCAGTGCAGCCATTCTCATTCATCCGCCATTTTGTAATAACATTAATGTTTGGTAAAACCAAAAGTAAATGTTAACTGGGGAAGTGTTTTATACTGCAGCAATTACATTGGGCTTTGGGCAAAATGGGTGCAGTCGCTTTACACATCAGATGTCTTGTTGTTCTGAATCCCAGATACACGTGTATACTTAGCTCCTCTGTATGGGCAGTAAGGAGTAGGTCGCTCTCAGACACTTCAGAAAATGACTTATCATCCCTGCGAACAAAAACTAACATAAAATTCAATATGCAGTTCCTGACTTTTCCAATTATATTATACACTGGCAAGCAAAAGGGTAACAATGTTTTTCACTTGACTTTCAGGCCCCATATCTCACAATCCACTAATTAGCAAACTTGGAATTTGCATGGGCTGGGTGGATGATGTCCATCAATATCGGAGGAAGGACGATTAGGTGGCAAGAATTGGTTCAGAGCACAGACCTTCAACATCCATCGGACTGGACCTTGTCCACTAGCATTTCTTTCAGAAACCATAACGGACAGAAATTCCTTATTTCACTGCAGATCCATGAAAAATACTTTTTATAATTCTCCCACGCGAATTATAAAAAGTATTTTTCATGGATCTGCAGTGAAATAAGGAATTTCTGTCCGTTATGGTTTCTGAAAGAACCTATTGCAACAGATGTTGGTCTAAAAAAAATCAGTGTACTGCTGACTACTAAATATATGAATATATTTGGGAGCTTAGTATAAAGCCAATATTTATACTCCATATTCTATTTGAAACATTTTGGGTCTCTTATATGCCTGTGTTGTATACGTAGTAGCTTCCACCAACTTAAAGGGAAGCTATCATCAAAACTTGAATATTGTTTAAATCATTTCTGTGTGGTAATTGTATTTTTTAAAACATTTTTGGCAATTTTATTTTACATATCACGAGTATTAAAAGTAAAAACTAAAAATCTTGCATTTTTCACATTGACCTTTTTATTTTTTTATACTTTCTGTTGTTTCAGGAAACAACACATGTACATAGGGTCCCAGGACTAACCATTGTGGCTATCTTTTATATTGAACTTTATAATGAGAATGTGAAGAAGTCATTGAGAAGGTAGCAGGAGTAGGGTCAGCTGTGACATCGCCTATTGTGAATGGCGGATCCTTTGTTGTCAGCTGTGTGTAGAGGCGTTATCGGTCATTGTAATCCTGCCTACGGTGAAAAGGAGCCTTGCTGAAATCTCTTCCTGAAAGAACAGAAAATATGTCTATAAAAAGCCCCAGACACCAGTGTGAAAACTGTAAAATCAGTAATTTGGCATTTCCAAAATTACTTTTTTTTAAAATACCGCAAATGCAACAAAAAGCCTGATTTAAACAAATGATCACTTTTTAAAGATTGCTTCCCTTTAAATGGAACCTATCAGATTCATGCTGTCCCAACCACTGGCAACATGAATCAGAAACCGGCTGCACAATTGCAGCAAGATATGTTTTACTATAAAACGATATGGCTTTTCAGGAAACACAGACAGACCTGTCAATCAACTGGAGTTGGCAAGCAAGCAGCCAGCCAAGGACCGTGTCAGACTACTCAGGTCTACGATTATAGTTCCCTGCCAGCTTTTGAAAGTCTGTTTTCTTTGGAAAGACTCCGCTTTTTAGAGGAAAACTAATCCTGGCTGTAGTTGCACACCAAAGCTCACATTCATGCTGCCTGTGGTATGGGTAGCATTAATCTAATGATGGGATCCTTTTAAACAACAAACTGGTACCTTGTATACAGAGACTCTGTGTAGCTGTTTTTTGATATCCCCTTGAGAAAGCTGCTTTACGCTTAGCAAAACGTGCGTTGGGGGTCTTTCTTTGATCCATCCTTGGTGTCCCATGCCTGGTCTTTATAGGTAAGCGTCGTCCCACTTTTGTTACATAGTTACTATGAGTATCAATCATACTGTTGTGGGTGGCTCTCTGCCAGATATTTTACAGGTTGCAGACATGGCACACTAATGTTTGAGGAATTGTTTTTTGGTTCTCGGCGCTTTGTGTCTGCACTATTATATGGGTTTATTGCTCCCCCAATATAAACTTGTACACTTTGCCCTGCTATTTCTCAGGGATATTAGCACCTTACTTAGACTTGGGGACCATATAACCCATATATACTACATCATTTACATACATATATTTTTTGTGCTGACTCTGAGCTCCGGGTTGATTCCCCTCCATCCTTTTGTGTATTTTGTACTGTGTTTTTTGTACTAATATTTGTAATATATAATATTTGATATTGATATGTATTAATAAATTTTGCTACCTATACGCTCCTTTGTCCTCATATTTTCATGTTTTTTGATAGGGCATGAAACCATGACTGGTGCTGGGGCAACAGACTGGTAAGTAGTCATACAAACTTTCCATTAACTAAACCTACTAAATCAAGCAACACATAAAACCTTATGGACAGGATTTGAAAGACGACGCTATCATACTGGAATCAATTTCATAAGGCAAAAGGGAAGTAACAAATTGATGAACATGAATGATGACGCATTTTATCTATTTAACTCTAGAACAAATCAATAAAACCACAGAAACTCTCTTAAAAAGGAAGTGAGTTATTATAAGGATGGACAAACAGGAGATTGTTTAACACAGATCTTTTCCAGTGCATACATCGCAAAACATAGCAACAAATGCTACTTTCATATTTCCCTTACCAGAGCTTAGCTTTCAATATTTAAAGTAATTGTACAAATGAAAGAGTTCTAATTGGCTACTGTGGGCAACAAGGACAGTTTTAGGGTTGCTGTTACCTTTAATTTAGTAAACAATTTGGATATTATTATTAATAAAGATGAATCAAACAATATAACATGTTTGCTGCCATGTTTCAATAATAATAATATACTCTGTCGAGTTTATATAATAAAAATTCAAATGTTTGCACGAGGACTATGTACGGTAAATCACTGTCGCCCATTTGAAAACAACACACAATGTAAGCAGCACATAAGGCCAATAGTGTGGCACACTGCTAGATAACAACATTTCTGTGGAAGGCAGATTTCCAAGGATATCAAACACGGCATAATAAAACATGTGGCCTTACTTCTATATGCATCTGTCTGTGGTGGTTGATCATGGCCCAAACAGGAAGATATTATCAGATTTTACATTTCACTAAAGTCTTTTATATTTCAGCGCAAGTTACATTTTTTGGTATAACCTTACAGTTTAGCTCCATAACTGTGGCAACATTTCCAAGTCTGAACTGGAAACCTCTATACATCAAAAAATCATGTTTCTCTTATTTAACCCATTAGTTTGAAGAAAAAAAAAAGATCATAAAAACATAACTGAACACAATTACCAATGAAGCCAACATCACTCCTCTGGGATAATTTTTTAGTAAAAAAAAGAGAAGTTCTTTTACACGAGGCTACATTCCTATAATTAGTATTTGCTGTATATTGGATGTTGCAGATTCTCTGCAGCATTTCTGTAACCAGTAAATTAGGTTGTGTCTTTTAATGCGTTTTTATGGTTTTTGAGTGCACTTACAATGCTGTGGTTTGTCTCTCTTTCTGGTACATCTTGTTTCATTTTAAGTTGGTTCGTTTTTGATACTTTTTGATATTTGGCTTAAACAAAACTTTATTGATACAGTCAGGTGTGGATCACATGTGTTTTCATTGCTCTTCCATGACTTCCATGATTTTTTAAGGACAGCAAAAAGTCTTCTAGGCATGGCATGAACAAGTTGGCGACATACTGCAACATCTTTATCCATTCTTCAAGAACAACTGCTTTTAGTGGCTGGATTCTGGATGGAGAATGATGCTCAGCCTTTGTCTTCAGAATTCCCCAAAGGTA
The DNA here is from genome assembly GCA_033576555.1 of Oophaga sylvatica. NCBI lineage: Eukaryota > Metazoa > Chordata > Amphibia > Anura > Dendrobatidae > Oophaga > Oophaga sylvatica. Next base: position 273,790,426 of record JARQOD010000005.1, read on the forward strand.
TTTTGGTTGGGTTTAGAATACTTGGCCACTGAATCACTTTCACCGTTCTTCACAAAGGAAAAAGTGGCATTAGATTTGTGTTTAGGACCATTGTCATGTTGGAAAAGTACACGACTACTACAAGTGCATGGAGCGATGGGAGCATCTTCTATTTCAATATAAAGCAGTACATCTGTGAATTAATGAAACCATCAATGAGATGTAGCTCTCCGTCACCAGCAGCACTCATGCAGCCCCATAAAAGACATTGCCACCACCATGTTTGAGTGTAGGAACATTTCTGAAAAAAAACAGGGTGAAAGTAATTCAGTGGCCAAGAATGATTCCTGATCAGAACCCAACTACTAGAAAAACAACAGCATGAAGACCAAGGAGATTTCTACACAATTCAGGGACAACGTTCTTGAGAAGTACAAGTCAGGGTTGGATTATAAAAAAATATCCCAATCTCTGATGATTTCCTGGAGCACAATCCAAACCATTATCATCAAGTGGGAAGAACATGGTACCACACAAACCTGCCAAGAGATGGCCGCCCACAAAACTTTCAGCCCAGGCAAGGAGGGCATCAATCAGAGAGGCACCAAAGAGACCAAAGGTAACCCTGAAGGAGCTACAGAGTTCTATAAACAGAGACAAGAGTATCTGTCCAATACGACTACAATAAGCCATATACTTCATAGAGGTGACCTTTATGGAAGAGTGGGCAGAAAAAAACTTTTACCTATACACAAAAATCGTAAGGCTCATTTTGAGATGGCAAAATAAATGTGGGAGACTCTCCAAATGCATGGAGAAAGGTGATGTGTTCAGATGAGACCAAAATTCAACTTTCTGGCCACCAACGTAAAAGCTACGGTTGGCACTAAACCAACACAGCTCATTACCTCAATAACACCATCCCCACAGTGAAACATGGTGGTGGCAGCATCATGCTGTGGGGATGTTTTTCTGAGTTGGGAGGATTGATATTCTTGAGCAAAACCTGTTTCAATCTGTCAGTGATTTGAAACTGTGACGGAGATTCCTTGCAACAAGACAATGACCCAAGGCATACAGCTAAAGTAACATTAGAGTGGTTGAATGGAAAATGTGTTTTGGAGAGGCCTAGTGAAAGCCCACACCTTAATTCAATTGAGAATCTGTGGTTAGACATGAAGATTGCTGTTCACCAAAGGAAACAATCTAACTTGAAGGATCTGGAGCAGTCTTGCCTTGGTGACTGGGCAAAAATTCCAGTGGCAAGATGTAGAAAGCTCAGAGACTTATCCAAGGCGACTTGCAGCTGTAATTTCCACAAGAGGCTCTACAAAGTAATGACTTTAGGGGGGTTAATAGTTATGCACATTGAAGTTTTCAGCTATCCTGTCCTATTTGTTCTTTGCTTAACAATGAAAAGAAAACAAAATGTTCACAGTTGCAGGCATGTTTTCTCCATGAAATGATGCAAACCCTCCAAAAAAAAACAAACGTGAAATTCCAGGTTGTGAAGTAGTAAGACGAGAAAAAATGCCAAGGGGTGAATAGGCGAATACTTTCGTAAGCCACTGTACAGGTGTTATTGTGTGTGTGTGTATAATATATATATATATATATATATATATAAATACATATAATATATATATATATATATGGTGCAGACCAAAGGTTTGGACACAAGAGAATGCCAAGAGTGTGCAAAGCAGTCATCAAAGCAAAAGGGGGCTACTTTGAAGAACCTAGAATGTAAGACATAATTTCAGTTGTTTCACACTTTTTGTTAAGTATATTATTCCACATGTGTTAATTCATAGTTTTGATGCCTTCAGTGTGATTCTACAATTTTCATAGTCATGAAAATACAGAAAAATCTTTAAATGAGAAGGTGTGTCCAAACTTTTGGTTTGTACTGTATATATATATATATATATATACATCATTATATTATTCAGTGACTCATTGGGGATGATCATACCCTTTGGTTGACGGTCGAGACCCCTCTTGAAAAAAGGGGTGACCCATCCCAGCTAATGGGGGCTGCTCCTGACACTATTGGGTTAGTCCCTTAGTCCCTCTCAACCAGAGAAGAATCTTATTTCTTCCAGTTTTTTATGTGTTCTATATATAACCTTTACTGAGATATTTTCTCTCCCTGGGTGTCTGCAATATGGATTATAGTTCTTTTGTTATTATATTCTTCTCCTGTTTGGGTAAACAGCCGTTATATATCACAGGCATTTTTCATTTTTTTCCTGCTCTCCGGATTGTGCTTTCTGTGCCCTCTTAGGCGGTATACTTTAATGCTATCCAAGATGGCGATGTGCTGAGAACTACATTTCCCATCTACCCATGAGTGGCTGCATACCAGTTTGATTCTATTATGCACGTGGGGTGAGTCATGCTTCCAAACACCACTCACAGCTGTCATTAATTGTATGTTTTTTGACATACACTGTGACTCTTATCTAAGATGATTGTAATTCATGAAGCTTCACCCTATTTGCACCTTATTTGCACGTTATTTCAGAGACTCATTGTGCTGTGAACTTTCTGTATCTTTTGTAAGTTGTACAATTCACTGATTCTAATATATTGCCTTAAGTGGTCTATTCATTATATATATATATATGTCTGTATTTGCACTTTACAACTGCTTGAAAAAGGTCCACATCTAGGACCGAAACGTCGCATATGGGCTAATAAACCACCCATTTCTTACATCTTGGAGTGCTGGTATATACCTGGAAGGATTTTTTTTCATGTTATGTATGGCGTCAAAAAAACGCAGCATTCCAAGAAAAAAAACTTGCTACCCACAGTAAAATTTGGTGAAGGTTCCATCATGCTTTGGGGCTGTGTGGCCAATGCCGGCACCAGGAATTTTGTTAAAGTTGAGGGACGCATGGATCCACTCAGTATCAGCAGATTCTTGACAATAATGTTCAAGAATCAGTGACAAAGTTGAAGTTACGCAGGGGATGGATCTTTCAGCAAGACAATGATCCAAAACACCGCTCCAAATCTACTCAGGCATTCATGCAGAGGAACAATTACAATGTTCTGGAATGGCCATCCCAGTCCCCAGACCTGAATATCATTGAACATCTGTGGGATCATGTCACTTTTCTGGTGAGGTGCCCATACTTATGCACCTGTCAAATTTTGTTTGGATGCAGATTGCACATTTTCTGTTAGTACAATAAACCTCATTTCAAGGCAGAAACATTACTGTGTCCAATAGTTATTAGATATATCAAACTGAAATAGCTGTTGCAAAAACACCAATTTTTATAAAACATTAAGCTTAAGATTAATAGGGTGCCCAAACTTTTTCATATAACTGTATATATATACACATATATATACATTTATATATATTGTAAGCTTTTCAGGGGATATAGCTCTGGGATCGCCGTCTCGGGTAGACGGAGTGGCATAAGCACAGTTCAATCACAGACAGCAATTCGGGTATAAACTGGCCGCAACCAGCTTTATTGTAAGTCCAAAGCAAACAAACATGAGCAAAACCAACTCAAACCAAAATCCTCAGCCTGTCCGGCTACTCACTAAACACAGATAGTTCCCTCACTATCGGGACGCAGACTCTACCAGCCTGGCCCAACACAACACATATACTCAGTATTTACCAGCGTGTAGTTTCCCGGAGACTCCTGCAGTGTCTTGAGTCACATCCAGACTGAGAGAGCTCAATGTCTGTGTTCTCAACCACCTACTTCTAGCTGCCTAATTAGAACCTGAGGCCTCAGGTTTGAGCTGCAAGCCTGTACTGAATAGAGGGTGTAGTGAACTTGCTCCACCACTAGGTTTACAAAGCCATACATTTCCCTTATGCCAGTCAGCTAAGTACCTGGCCGAGATGTACACCCCATCCAATACATACCCCTTCACTGTCTCACATATCCCCCCCCTCTCTCCAGACCGGAGGGCTGGTCATCAATCCTAAAGAGACAGTGAACTCCGGACAAGGCATCGGCACTACCCTGTAACCTCCCAGGCCTATGCTCTCTGCGGGCTTCGGGTATCCTGCACGGTTTCAGCTTGACCTTAGTGCCGGGCTCAGTCTCGATATAGTGCCTCACCAAAGAAGTACGACCAGGCAAGTCAGAAAATCTCTGCTGATTTTTCTGCAGAAACTCTCGTACTTCCTGTTTTTGGTGTACTGACAATGTATCACCAACTATCACAGGAGGTATACCCTGAGCAATTCTATCCTGGGTCTTGTCCATCCCCAGGTGCCCACCAAGCACGTGGCTATGTGACAACCCCAGCACCATGCTTCTATATGGCTTAGGTACCAGGAGCTGACTCACGACTTCTCCCTGGACTTTAGTGACCCTATACAGCAGGTTATTGTTCATGGCAACATGAGGAAACGTTTCCTCAGAGCCAAGCTCTTGGGGAACCTCATTTAGAACAGTTATATTTTCCTGGGCCGTTTTAAGAGTGGGGTCTCGCAACTGCTCACTCCCAAAGTTGTCACGGGACACAGGTAGGTCAGGGACATTCGGCTCCCAAGAACCACTATCCTCGTCTCCCAACATCACCTGAAAAGGAAATTCACCATTATCATGGTCATCATCATGATCATTATCACGGTCATCATCATTATCATGATCATCATCATTATCATGGTCATCATTATTATCAGTATCATCATCATTATCATGGTCATCATCATTATCATTATCATCATCACATAAGTTTAACGGCCCACTAGCATTGTGTTCCGCCCCTATGGACTGCGCAACCTCAGTAGGAGCTTCACCACACTGTCCAATAGAATCATTTTTCCCCCAGAGATCCCTAAACAGGGGAAAGTCACTACCCAATATGACGGGGTGCATCAGGTTCTTCACTACCCCCACTTCACACGAGACCTCCCCGAGTTTGGGGACCAAGTCCACGGCAGTCTCTGGGTAGACTTTGGAGTCTCCATGGATGCACACCACTAGTGGACAGTTGCCTGAAATATGACCCCTTTCACGGCATCTCCAACACTGTCTCTGGTCTGGGAGTTCAGACGGGGAGACCTTTCTAGGCCCGGGGTCTCCCGACAGGGAAGTATCACCCTTTTCCTCCCATATGTCCCCTCGGGCCTGAACCCGTCTATCAGCATACCCCCTGTCCCCAACAGCTGGAACGCTCTTACCGGGAGAGTTCGGCGGCCAGGAACTCTGAAGTGACGACCGCTCAGACGGCTGGTCACGGAGGTGGTCTTTGGTGGCGAAGTACCTCTCTATCATGCTGACGAGTTGCTTGGCGTCTTGGTGGTCTCCTTGTCCGACCTCTTGCTGTACCTCAACAGGAAGTTCTCGGGTGTAGCGGTCCACTATCACCTTTTCGACCATTTGGGCAGGGTTGCTGACGTCAGGCTCCATCCACTTCTTTAGTGCCGGGTGTAGCGGTCCACTATCACCTCTTCAACCATTTGGGCAGGGCTGCCAACGTCAGGCTCCAGCCACTTCTTTACTGCAGACAACGCAGGTGCCTTTGCAACATTACTCTGGGACGAGGCGCTGAGATCCTGGCGTAGTGCTGCAACCTGCTCCCTTAACAATCGGTTAGTCTCCTGCTGTTGCACACTAACTTGCGCCATATGTTTAAGCAGCGCCTCCATGCTGTCATCCATGCTGTCAGACTTCTCTGTCTCAACAACGGCAGTCTTTACTCAAGACATACACACTCCACAGTCTTTTCCACAGCAAGTTCAGCCCTTTTTTTTTTTTTTTCCTTTCTGTGCAGACCCTATTAGGGCTACTGTCTCTTTAAGACTGCTTTAAACAAACTTATCCTTTGCTGCTGTCTTTAGCCACTGTGCTGCCCCAGCATTCGAGCACCAATTGTAAGCTTTTCAGGGGATATAGCTCTGGGATCGCCGTCTCGGGTAGACGGAGTGGCATAAGCACAGTTCAATCACAGACAGCAATTCGGGTATAAACTGGCCGCAACCAGCTTTATTGTAAGTCCACAGCAAACAAACATGAGCAAAACCAACTCATAAACCAAAATCCTCAGCCTGTCCGGCTACTCACTAAACACAGATAGTTCCCTCACTATCGGGACGCAGACTCTACCAGCCTGGCCCAACACAACACATATACTCAGTATTTACCAGCGTGTGGTTTCCCGGAGACTCCTGCAGTGTCTGGAGTCACATCCAGACTGAGAGAGCTCAATGTCTCTGTTCTCAACCACCTACTTCTAGCTGCCTAATTAGAACCTGAGTGGCCTCAGGTTTGAGCTGCAAGCCTGTACTGAATGGAGGGTGTAGTGAACTTGCTCCACCACTAGGTTTACAAAGCCATACATTTCCCTTATGCCAGTCAGCTAAGTACCTGGGCGAGATGTACACCCCATCCAATACATAGCCCTTCACTGTCTCACAATATATATATATATATATATATATATAATATAAATATATATCGTATATACTCATGTATAAGCCGACCCCCCTAATTTTGCCACAAAAAACTGGGAAAACTTATTGACTCGCATATAAGCCTAGGGTAGAAAATGCAGCAGCTACAGGTAAATTACAAAAATAAAAATAGATACCAATAAAAGTAAAATTAATTGCGACATCAGTAGGTTAAATGTTTTGAATATCCAAACTGAATCAGGGGCCCCATAAATGCTCCATACAGTTAATGATAGGCCCCATAAGATGCTCCATACAAAATACACCCCATATCATGCTGCACAAAGGTTAATAATGGCCCCATAAGATGCTCCATAGATTATGCCCCCATATGCTCCACAGATTATGCACCATATGTTCCACAGATTATGTCCCATATGTTCCAGATTATGTCCCATATGTTCCACAGATTATGCCCCATATGCTCCACAGACTATGCCCCATATGCTCCACAGATTATGCCCCACAATACTGCTCCACAGATTATGCCCCATATGCTCCACAGATTATGCCCCATATGCTCCACAGATTATGCCCCATATGCTCCACAGATTATGCCCCATATGCTCCACAGATTATGCCCCATATGCTCCACAGATTATGCCCCATATGTTCCACAGATTACAGTCATGGCCAAAAGTTTTGAGAATGACACAAATATTATATTTTCACATGATCTGCTGCCCTCTGGTTTTTATGTGTGTTTGACAGATGTTTTTATCACATACAGAAATATAATTGCAAACATATGAGTAACAAAAGCTTATATTGACAGTTAGAATGAGTTAATGCAGCAAGTCAATATTTGCAGTGTTGACTCTTCTTCTACAGGACCTCTGCAATTCTCCCTGGCATACTCTCAATCAACTTCTGGACCAAATCCTGACTGATAGCAGTCCATTCTTGCACAATCAATGCTTTCATTTTGTCAGAATTTTTAGGGTTTTGTTTGTCCACCCGTCTCTTGATGATTGACCACAAGTTCTCAATGGGATTAAGATCTGGGGAGTTTCCAGGTCATGGACCCAAAATCTCTATGTTTTGTTCCCTGAGCCATTTAGTTATCACCTTTGCTTTATGGCAAAGTGCTCCATCATGCTGGAAAAGGCATTGTTGATCGCCAAACTGCTCTTGGAGGGTTGGGAGAAGTTGCTATTGGAGGACATTCTGGTACCATTCTTTATTCATGGCTGTGTTTTTAGGCAAGACTGTGAGAGAGCCGATTCCCTTGGCTGAGAAGCAACCCCACACATGAATGGCTTCAGGATGCTTAACAGTTGGCATGAGACAAGACTGGTGGTAGCGCTCACCTTGTCTTCTCCGAATGAGGCGTTTTCCTGATGTCCCAAACAATCGAAAAGGGATTCATCAGAGAAAATAACTTTACCCCAGTCCTCAGCAGTCCACTGCCTGTACCTTTTGCAGAATATCAGTCTGTCCATGATGTTTTTTCTGGAGAGAAGTGGCTTCTTTGCTGCCCTCCTTGAGACCAGGCCTTGCTCCAAGAGTCTCTGCCTCACAGTGCGTGCAGATGCACTCACACCTGCCTGCTGCCATTCCTGAGCAAGCTCTGCACTGCTGGCAGCCCGATCCCGCAGCTGAAACACTTTTAAGAGACGGTCCTGGCGCTTGCTGGTCTTTCTTGGGCGCCCTGGAGCCTTTTTGGCAACAATGGAACCTCTCTCCTTGAAGTTCTTGATGATGCGATAGATTGTTGACTGAGGTGCAATCTTTCTACCTGTGATACTCTTCCCTGTTAGGCCATTTTTGTGCATTGCAATGATGACTGCACGTGTTTCTTTAGAGATAACCATGGTTAACAGAAGAGAAACAATGATGCCAAGCACCAGCCTCCTTTTAAAGTGTCCAGTGGTGTCATTCTTACTTAATCATGACAGATTGATCTCCAGCCATGTCCTCATCAACACCCACACCTGTGTTAATGGAGCAATCACTGAAAAGAGGTTAGCTGGTCCTTTTAAGGCAAGGCTGCAATGATGTTGAAACGTGTTTTGGGGGATAAAGTTCATTTTCTAGCCAAACATTGACTTTGCAAGTAATTGCTGTTAAGCTGATCACTCTTTATAACATTCTGGAGTATATGCAAATTGCCATTAGAAAAAGTGAAGCAGTAGACTTTGTAAAAATTTATATTTGTGTCATTCTCAAAACTTTTGTCCATGACTGTATGCCCCATATGTTCCACAGATTATGCCCCATATGCTCCACAGATTATGCCCCATATGTTCCACAGATTATGCCCCATATGGTTCACAGATTATGCCCCATAGTATAGGTCCCTTATGCTGCTGCTGCAACTAAAAGAAAGAAAATGACATACTCACCTCTCGTCGCTGGGGGCCAGGTGCTGGTGTCCTGAGCAGGTGGGGACACCGGCGCACTATGGGGGACAGGTGCCGGTGTCACCGCTCGTTCAGGGCCACGGCACCTGAGATATTTACCTGTACCCGGTCCACCGCTGCACGCCGCTGTCTTCCGGGTCCTCTTGTCAGTGAGCGCTCAGGCAGAGGGCGCAGCGCGCACTAACTACGTCATCGCGCTCTCTGACCTGAACATTCACAGCTAGAGGATGCGAGGACATAGTGGCGAGCAGCGGTGGAACGAGGACAGGTGAATATCGCTTATACTCACCCCCTATCGGCGCGTCTCTGCAGCCCCTGCTCTTTCTTCCTACAGCGGTCACGTGGTACCACTCATTAAAGTCATGAATATGTGCATATTTATGACTTTAATGAGCGGTACCATGTGACCGCTGCAGGAAGGAGCCTGAGATCGTGGGAGAAGCAGGGGGGCTGCAGAGACGCACCGGCGGAGGAGTAAGTATGATCTGACACCCCTGCTCCCCCCCCCCGCCGATCCCCCGGTATATGACTCGCGTATAAGACCAAAAGGGTGACTTTCAGCCTTAAAAAATGGGCTGAAAATCTCGGCTTATACGCGAGTATATACATATATATATATATATTACACATAAATATACAGTTGTGGCCAAAAGTATTGGCACCCCTGCAATTCTGTCAGTTAATACTCAGTTTCTTCCTGAAAATGATTGCAAACACAAATTCTATGGTATTATTATCTTCATTTAGTTTGTCTTCAATGAAAAAACACAAAAAGAATTGACCTAAAGCCAAATTGGATATAATTCCACACCAAACCTAAAACAGGGGTGGACAAAAGTATTGGCACGGTTTGAAAAATCATGTGATGCTTCTCTAATTCGTGTAATCACCAGCACCTGTAACTTACCTGTGGCACTTAACAGGTGTGGGCAACTAAATCACACTTGCAGCTAGTTAACATGGATTAAAGTTGACTCAACCTCTGTCCTGTGTCCTTGTGTGTACCACATTGAGCATGGAGAAAAGAAAGAAGACCAAATAACTGTCTGAGGACTTGAGAAACCAAATTGTGAGGAAGCATGAGCAATCTCAAGGCTACAAGTCCATCTCCAAAGACCTGAATGTTCCTGTGTCTTCCGTGCGCAGTGTCATCAAGAAGTTTAAAGCCCATGGCACTGTGGCTAACCTCCCTAGATGTGGAAGGAAAAGAAAAGTTGACGAGAGATTTCAACGCAAGATTGTGCGGATGGTGGATAAAGAACCTCGACTAACATCCAAACAAGTTCAAGCTGCCCTGCAGTCCGAGGGTACAACAGTGTCAACCCGTACTATCCGTCGGCGTCTGAATGAAAAGGGACTGTATGGTAGGATACCCAGGAAGACCCCTCTTCTTACCCCGAGACATAAAAAAGCCAGGCTGGAGTTTGCCAAAACTTACCGGAGAAAGCCTAAAACGTTTTGGAATAATGTTCTCTGGTCAGATGAGACAAAAGTCGAACTTTTTGGGAAAAACCATCAACATAGAGTGTACAGGAAAAAAAAAAAGAGGCATTCAAAGAAAAGAACACGGTCCCTACAGTCAAACATGGCAGAGGTTCCCTGATGTTTTGGGGTTGCTTTGCTGCCTCTGGCACTGGACTGCTTGACCGTGTGCATGGCATTATGAAGTCTGAAGACTACCAACAAATTTTGCAGCATAATGTAGGGCCCAGTGTGAGAAAGCTGGGTCTCCCTCAGAGGTCATGGGTCTTCCAGCAGGTCAATGACCCAAAACACACTTCCAAAAGCACTATAAAATGGTTTGAGAGAAAGCACTGGAGACTTCTAAGGTGGCCAGCAATGAGTCCAGACCTGAATCCCATAGAACACCTGTGGAGAGATCTCAAAATGGCAGTTTGGAGAAGGCACCCTACAAATATCAGGGACCTGGAGCAGTTTGCCAAAGAAGAATGGTCTACAATTCCAGCAGAGCATTGTAAGAAACTCATTGATGGTTACCGGAAGCGGTTGTTCGCAGTTATTTTGGCTAAAGGTTGTGCAACCAAGTATTAGGCTGAGGGTGCCTATACTTTTTTCTGGCCCATTTTTGGAGTTTTGTGTGAAATGATCAAGGATTTGATTTTTGCTTCATTCTCTTTTGTGTTTTTTCCTTGCAAGCAAATTAAATGAAGATAAAAATAGCAAATAATTTGTGATTGCAATCATTTTCAGGAAGACACTGAGTATTATCTGACAGAATTGCAGGGGTGCCAATACTTTTGGCCACCACTGTACATATATAATATATATATATATATATATATATACACTCTCACTCTCTCTATATATATATATAAAACACATACACTGCGGCAGTCTGAAGAAATTCAAATAATTGTTTTATTCATCTATTATCATCCAATATGCTTCTATTTCCATTCTGCACAATTTTCCAGTTATAATAACAATGGATGTTTTCAGTCTGGTTGCTATGGCTATGTGCCCAGGGGCATGTATATACATATATGCAAGTACAATTTGTCCTCTAGTCTACACAGACAAATAAACCCTATTACATTATTGAAGCGTAGTAAGTACACAAGTGAATCAATTGCTTTATAGAGATAAAGTATAAACATGTCCCTGGCAAATAAGCTGAAAACTCATTTTTAATTATTTGGAATTATTATAAAGTCATATATCTTTTTACTTCATGACAAACAAACAATAGGTCTCGACTTTCAGACCAGTATGGGGAACAACGCCATTTTTTGTCAGGCTGGGGTAGGGCAACGTTCTCCTCAGAGCAGCAGAACCTCAGGAAGGTCTCATGAGGACGTGTGTACACAGAGCCTGTAGAGAGGCAGCTGCAGCTCCACACTATAGAGCCGTAAGCACTAGGGATGAGCGAACGTGTTCGGAAATCGTTTGCCAATCTCAAATTCGGCACGAACGTAGCACATTCGGATTCATGTTCACTTTCACAAGCATTTTTACTCAAAGTCGGCAAAAGTCGGTCACAGTTCCGTAAATCAATGCGTTTCCATTAAAGCTTTTGTTATTACTTTGGCAAGGATAGTGGTGCTGTAAGATGAGCGGGGGGGGGGGACAGGTTTGATGAAGGGAGGGGTTTGGAGAGGTTAAAGGAGAGTCTGAAGAGATACCAGGAGCGGAGCGCGCTTTTATTCTCTTTATGTGTTGATTCCGGCAACCAATAAGGGTGCAGGACCCATCCACAACATCATGACACAATGACACAAGGTCTTCTGTGATCGGCTGCCGAAGTCACATATCCCTGGCCATATAAAAAGTGGACATCTTGTTTTGCTGGTGCCATTTGCTCAGTGTCGCAGTGCAGAGAGGTCACTCCTGTGCTAGTGCTGCTTAAAGTGAACTTGTCCTGTGTGAAATCTTAGCAAAAACTATAAAAGTCTACAGAAGCCCCATTTCTTATTACAAATCGTTTGTGATAAAACTGTGTTTCAGTGGCAAACCAGAAGGTCAGAGTTCCACTTAAAAATTGTTAGGACTAATATAGTGGTGCAGTATCACTATTCCGGTCACCTACATGCTGGAGCCGGGGAGGGGCCACATGAGAGACCGTGACTGTTGTGGAGGGCCAAACCAATAACCTGAAATTAATTCTACTCAATATTAATATCGATATATTATAATTATATTCTTGATAAAATATTAATTGTATCACTTAATATTGAGCTGAATTAAGTATGCCAACATCCCTCTATATATCATTTTAACCCGAGTACAGCCCCTCCCTATATATACTGCAGGAGCCCCACACAGCCTCCCTATATATACTGCATGAGCCCCACACAGCCTCCCTATATATACTGCATGAGCCACACACTGCCTCCCTATATATACTGCATGAGCCCCACACAGCCTCCCCATATACGCTGCATGAGCCCCACACAGCCTCCCTATATATACTGCATGAGCCCCACACAGCCTCCCTATATAAACTGCATGAGCCCCATACAGCCTCCCTATATATACTGCATGAGCCCCACACAGCCTCCCTATATAAACTGCATGAGCCCCATACAGCCTCCCTATATATACTGCATGAGCCCCACACAGCCTCCCTATATATACTGCATGAGCCCCACACAGCCTCCCCATATACGCTGCATGAGCCCCACACAGCCTCCCCCATATATTGCATGAGCCCCACACAGCCTCCCCCACATACAGCATGAGCCCCATACAGCCTCCCCCATACACAGCATGAGCTCCACACAGCCTCCCCATAGACAGCATGAGCCCCACACAGCCTCCCCATAGACAGCATGAGTCCCACACAGCCTCCTCCATTTACAGCATGAGCCCCACAGCCTCCTTATATACAGTATGAGCCCCACACAGCCTCCCTATATACACTGCATGAGCCTCACACAGCCTCCCCATATACAGCATGAACTCTATACAGCTTCCCCATATACACGGCATGAGCCCCACACAGCCTCCCCTTATACAGCATGAACCCCACATAGCCTCCCTATATATACTGCATGAGCCCCACAGCCTCTTTATATACACTGCATGAGGCCCCACAGCCTCCATATATATATACTACATGAGGCCACCCCACAGCCTCTCTATATATACTGCATGAGACCCCACACAGCCTCCCTATATCCTGCATGTCGACTCCACAGCCTCCCCATGTGCAACATATCACCCCTATAGCCTCCCCATGTTCTGCACAACTCCGCCATAGCCTCCCCATGTGCAGCATGACACCCCCATAGCCTCCCCATGTTCTGCACAACACTCCCATAGCCTCCCCATTCACAGCATGTCACCCCAATAGCCTTCACATGTGCATAATGTCACCCCAATAGCCTCCCCATGCGCAGCATGTCACACCCATAGCCTCCCCATGCGCAGCATGTCACCCCCATAGCCTCCCCATGCGCAGAATGTCACCCCCATAGCCTCCCCATGCGCAGCATGTCACCCCCATAGCCTCCCCATACGCAGCATGTCAACCCCATTGCCTCCCCATGTGCAGCATGTTACCACCATAGTCCCCCCAAGTTCTGCATGTAACCCCCATAGCCTCCCCATGTGCTACATGTCACCCCCATAGCCTCCCCATGTGCTACATGTAACCCCCATAGCCTCCCCATGTGCTACATGTCACCTAGATAGCCTCCCCATGTGCTGCATGTCATCCACATAGCATCCCCATGTGCTATATGTCACCCCCATAGCATCCCCATGCACAGCATGTCACCCTCATAGCATCTCCATGGCAGCATGTCACCCCCTCAGCCTCCCCATGTGCTACATGTCACCCCCCAGCCTCCCCATGTGCTACACGACACCCCATAGGCTCCCCATGTGCTGCACGACACCCCCATAGCCTTCCCATGTGCTGCACGACCCCCCATAGCCTCCCCATGTGCTGCACGACATCCCCATAGCCTCCCCATGTGCAGCATGTCACTCCCACAGCATCTCCATGCGCAGCATGTCACCCTCATAGCATCCCCATGCGCAGCATGTCACCCCCATAGCATCCCCATTTGCAGCATGTCACCCCCATAGCCCTCCTATGAGCAGCATGTCACCCTATAGCCTCAACATGTGCAGCGTGTCATCCCCATTGCCTCCCCATGTGCAGCATGTCACCCCCATAGCCTCCCCATATTCCACATGTCACACCCATAGCCTCCCTAACCTGCAGCATGTCACCCCTCAGCCTCCCCTTGTGCAGCATGTCACCACCTCAGCCTCCCCATGTTCTACACGACACCCCCCATAGCCTCCCCATGTGTTGTACGACACCCCAATAGGCTCCACATATGCTGCACGACACCCCCATAGCCTCCCCATGTGCTGCATGACACCCCCATAGCCTCCAGATGTGCTGCACGGCACCGCCATAGCCTCCCCATGTGCTGCACAACACCCCCATAGCCTCCCATGTTCTGTACGACACCCCCGTAGCCTTCCCATGTGCTGTACGACCCCACGCATAGCCTCTTCATGTGCAAGATGTCACCACCATAGCATCACCATGTTCTGCACGACACCCCTATAGCCTCCCCATGCCCACCCAAACATCCCATACATATAAAAAAAAAAAGAACACCACATATTCACCTCGGTCCAGTTTCCCTGCGCTCTGCTCCTGTCTCCGGTGTGCTGACTCTCCGCAGTACACAGCTGACGCAATGAAATGACATCATCGCGTCAGCTGTTTCATACACTGATTGTTGGAGGAAGTGGCCGGAGACCCCTCCTCCACCAACGCAGTCAGCGCAGATGGAGACAGCGAGCGGGCGGGCACGGTGCGGATCGCGGACCTCTGATTTCCAGCCCCACGGCTGTCTCGGTCCGTGGGCCGCACTTAGTCCAGGCCTGTGCTGGAGCACACTTTGAATAGTCTGCGTGAGGAGATGATGGTCCCAGAGGAAAAGTTGGAAGCAGAGGAGGATGCGGAAGGGATAACAATATCTCAAATTTCCGGACTGTCATCACACAGGAGCAAAGTGAAGAGGATGAGGTGATGGACGCGCAAGTCAGGAGATGAAAAGGATAATGACACGCTCTCTGTTGCCTGTGGTTGGTCGGAGAGGATGGAGAAAGCAACTTTGAGTGTTACCCCGCCACCAACACAGCATGAACTTCGTGTAGGAAGAAGAAGCTCGTGTCGGCGCTTCCATGAGGTCCATCATCAACACGATGCCCTTATACTTAGGGTTAGAAATAGTGCTGAGTACTGGGTTGCCACTCTGTTGATCCACGGTACAAGAGTAAATTAAGCCAGATGGCTTCCCCCCCTTGGAAAGGGATGCGTGCATGCTGGAGTATCAAAATATGCTTGTAGACAATCTGTGGTTTGCACCAAGACAGCAATGAGACACACAGTGTGCATCCCAATCCAGACATCCAACACTGGGAAAGTCAAGGCGTCACCGCAGAAACATTAGCAACAGCAGCAGCTGCGTAAGTGGCATAAGTAATTCCTGTAAGTTGTTTAACACATTTGTTAGACCAGCCCGTACACCAGCAGAACAGAGTACAAGTCTGACAAGTTATGAACGACTGGAGAGGATGATGCAGGAGTATGTGGAGCTCAATATCAATGCCAACAGGGGAGATTTGGACCCTTTTAACCTTTTTTACTCCGTGGGCTGGTAGGAGGTCCAGCAGCCCACAGAGGTCCCCCAGCACACGGTGGTCCCCAAGCAGTAGGAGCTCCACAAGCGCCAGGAGGTCCCCAAGCCACAGGAGGACCTCAAGCACTAGGTCAGGGCCGGCGTCAGCACCCGGCACACCCGGGCAAGTGCCGGGGCCCTGAGCAGGCGGGGGGGCCCACTCGCTGTCTGGCACCCCCGCGCCCGTTAGCGGAGGAGAGCGGTGTCAGCGCCGCCACTGGGCCCCCCCCGCTTGCTCAGGGCCCCAACATCAGCTGGCCCAATACTTACCTCTCCCGTGCCTCCGCTGCCGCAGCTCCGGGCTCCAGGGGCGCCGGCGCTTCCTCTCACAGCAGCGCCGCTGAATGACATCATCATTCAGCGGCCGGCTGTGGCAGAGAGCGCGTTGCTGGACAGGTGAGACGTGTGTGTCTGTGTGTATGTAGTGCGGTGCTTTGTGTGTGTGTGTATGTGTGCATGTATGTATGTGAGAGAGTGCTTGTGTGCTGTGGTGCTGTCTGTGTGTGATGATGGGCAGGCATTGCTGATAATGGGGAGGCATTGATGATGATGGGGAGAAGATGATGATAATGGGCAGGCATTGATGATAATGAGCAGGAATTGATGATGGGGAGAAGATGATGATGGGCAGGCATTGATGATGATGGGGAGGCGATAATGATGATGGGGAGGCGATGATGATGATGGGCAGGCATTGATGATAATGGAGAGGCATTGATGATGATGGGGAGGCGATGATATGATGGGCAGGCATTGATGATAATGGGGAGGCCATGATGATGATGGGGAGGCCATGACGATGATGGGCAGGCATTGATGATGGGGAGGCGATGATGATGATGGGCAGGCATTGATGATAATGGGGAGGCCATGATAATGATGGGGAGGCAATGATGATGATAAGGAGGGAGTGATGATGATGGGGAGGCAATCATGATGATAATGGGGAGTCTTTCCACAGCGCCCTTTCCTGAGCCGTAACAGTGCAGAACGCAGTACAGCGCAGAGGAAGCTCCATATTTTGTATGGAGCATTATATGGGGACCAGTATCCTGTATGGAGCATTATATGGGGACCAGTATCCTGTATGGAGCATTATATGTGGTCCAGTATTCTGTAAGGAGCATTATTTTGGGTCCAGTATTCTGTATGGAGCATTATATGGGGGGTGACATCCTGCATGGGGTATTATATGGGTGATGAGGGGGAGACTGTGGTGCCCATAATATTGTATGGAGGACTGTACTGTCCAGTCTGTACTGTGCGCTGTGAGGATTTGGCGGTTTTTGAGCTATTGTACAATTTACAATAGATATCACTCATGTAATGGAAGAAGAGAAGTGTTTGGCATTGTGCTATACCCATATTTCTCCGCTGTATCTGTGCATCATGAATCGTGGTCTGTGTTAAAGGGGCCCACTGAGGCTCTTTCGCCCGGGGCCCATAAAAACCTGGAGCCGGCCCTGCACTAGGTCCCCAAGCCAAAGGAGCTCCAAAAGCGCCAGGAGGTCCCCAAGCCACAGGAGGTCCCCAAGCACCAGGTCCTCAAGCAATAGGAGGTCCCCAAGCACCAGGTCCCCAAGCACCAGGACCTTCAAAAAAAACAAAGATGGGACAAAGCGTTCACAAAAAGACTTTTGTCCTCCCTCCCTCCTCACCTCCCACTGTGTTTGACCCGCTGCCTTCCTCCACCACTTTCGTCGCCCCTTCCCCTCGAACCCCATCGTCGCCCACCCAAAGTCAATCCTCGTCGCTCCACACCCCCAAGTTACCCCATCTTCCCCCAAACGTCGGCCACATTAATTTTTTTTTTGTCAGTGTGTCTTGTAAAATAAATGTGCCTTTTTTTCCCCCCAACTGTTTGGTTTAATTGTGTCTTTCGCCGCCTACACACACTGCGCCATACACTTTGTGATTTTGCCACCACATAGCTCCATTACCGACACATGCTTCTTGTGTCAGTCCTGGAGCTATGTGTTGTCAAAAGCACAAATACTGTATTTTCCGGTGTATAAGACGACTGGGCGTATAAGACGCCCCCCCCAACTTTTCCAGTCAAAATATAAAATCTTCTTAAAAGTGGGGGGTCTTCTTATACGCCAAGTGTCGTCTTATAGGGCGGTGCGGAGGAGTGGTCCCAATGACAAGGTGAGGGGGCGTCCCACAGGGAAGGTGTATATGAAGTACCATTACCTCCTTGCGGTGCTCTGTGCGGCTGTCTGTGCTTGGAGAGGCGGTGGCGGCTCTTGATCAGCATTGGGGGCTCGGCCGGCGGCTCCTTATGCAGCGTGGGGGTCTCTGCCGGCATTTCCTCAGAGCCTGGAGGCCACCGCAGCTCCATTGCTGCGATGCGGTGGCCTCCGGCAAAATGGCCACTGGTGGGCGGCGCATGCTCAGATACAGATCTCGGTAACGAGATCTCGTCTCGAGATCTCGTCTTCCGAGATCTCGGAACGAGATCTGAATCTGAGCACCAGCAGCCATTTTGCCGGAGACAACCGCATCGCAGCAATGGAGCTGCGGTGGCCTCCGGGCTCTGAGGAAATGCCGGCGGAGACCCCCACGCTGCATAAGGAGCCGCCGGCCGAGCCCTCAATGCTGATCAAGAGCCGCCGCCGCCCCTCCAAGCACAGACAGCCGCACAAAGCACCGCTAGGAGGTAATGGTACTTCATATACACCTTCCCTGTGGGACGCCTCCTCACTCGTCATTGGGACCGCTCCTCCGCACCACCCTATAAGACGATACCCGGTGTATAAGACGACCCCCGACTTTCCAGAGGATTTTTTGGGGTTAAAAAGTCATCTTATACGCCGAAAATACGGTATATTACTTCTATTTTCACCACCAGTCTCTTCAGTCTAGAAATTTTACTAGACTGAATAGAGGATGTTGGTGAGTGCAAGGCATATCTATTCTCACCTTGCCAGGTATCATAAAGAGTGAAATGAGGATGGTGTGTTTTGCTCATCAACATTTCACTCTTTGTGACACAAGGCCAGGGGATTGTAGATATACCTTGCAATTAACCACATCTTCTATTCAGTGTGTGGTGAATAAACTGAAGAGATGATGGAGAAAATACACGTCAAATCTACAATCCCCTGGCCTGGTATAACTACGGTATTTATCACACCTGTCCGGGTGACTATACCTATGAGTTGTCATCTGCAGCGTCGCTTCAGTCTGCATCATCTATTGCACGCAGACTGGAGAGATGCTGGTTGTTACTCATATGTGTATTCACCTGCCCAGGTGTCATAAAATTCTGACGTCAGGATGCTTTTTATTGGCATCCTCACTTCAGCATGACACCAGGCCAGGGGCTTGTAGAAGTTGTATAAACTTTATCATCTCGCCAGTGTGCGTGCATACTGAAGCCAGTGGAAATACTACAAATAATATTTATACTCATATTGTCAGGTGTCATAAAGAGTGAAGGATGCTAGTGCATCCCAAAACCACTATTTGTAACATCAGGTCAGGTGTATAATATTTCTTGTATCTCCACCGTCGCTGCAATGTTTGAACCCAGACTGGAAAGATGATGAAGGTAATACAACTTTTCTATGTAGACTCACCTGGTAGGAGTCCTATTAAAGTCACGATGTGGAAAACACAGCATCCTGACTTCACTGGGACACCTGAGCAGGTGATTATTGTATTTGAGTATATAAAAATAGAGTGCACTCGGTACAGGTATCAAAACAGGTTTTTTTTTTATTAACATAAACACAAGAAAAAATTTTTATTACATCATTTGCTCTTGCCATTCCACACGTCCCACATCAGATATAAAGTAGGCCGCAAATTGGTCCCTCATTTGGCCAATATCAACTGATGACCTGAGAGGGTGCTGAGTGAATTCAGGCAATGGGTTGACAGGTGGTTCATCTAGTTCAAAGGTAGGGTGCTCTTTAGCCATCTCAAAATTGTGAAGAACCACAACCACATGCTTTCACCACCTTATCCACAGTTTCAAGTTTCAGATTAATGGCTGTGCCTAGAATACGCCATCTGGACACAAGAATCCCAAAGGCACACTCTACGGTTCTTCTGGCCCTGGTCAGTCTGTAATTAAAGATTTTTTTGGTGTGGTCCAAGTCCCGGCTAGAGTACGGTTTCAACAGGTTTGTACACATTTGAAAGGCCTCATCACCAACCATTACAAATGGCAGCGGTGGACCTTCGGTGTGGGGAAGAGGCCGTGGCAGGGGGAAATTAAAATGGTTGCCATACAACCTGCGGCCCATGTCCGAGTTCTTAAAGGTCTGGGAGTCATTGCCCCGGCCAAATGCACCAATGTCCACCGCAATAAACCTGCAGTCTGCATCGGCAATGGCCATGAGTACTGTAGAAAAGTACTTTTTATAATTATAGTACTCAGAGCCACTTCTTGGGGGTTTTGTTATACGGATCCACCGCTCCCAAACAGTTGGGGAAATTGAAGACTGTCCAGAATTTTTCAGCAATATCCATCCACTTTTCCGCGGTGGGAAGGGGCATAAATTCAGGACAGAGATCGCCCCACAAAGCTCGGCAGGCGTCCGCAACTATTCCTGACAAGGTGGAGATTCCAAGCCGGTACTGAAAGTGTAGTGAAGAGAGGGTCTCGCCAGAAGCTAGGAATCTGCTAAACAGATGAAGAAAAATTGTGATTGTCTACGCTCTGGCAAAACACTGACATGAAAAATCAATCTGTACAAGGCAGAACTATAATTCTGCAGGCTTTTATTAAATGTCAGAACAAAAACAATACACGCATTGGTTTAATATTACGTACCGTAATGTGATGAGGAGCCGTTCCTCAGGAGGAATGGCACGACGGAGCTGTGTGTCCTGTCTCCGGATGGCTCCTTCAACACGAGCAAGCAAATCCCTGAAACTTTCTTGGGACATTCGTGTATAGTCAGAAAATGTTGCCGGGTTTGCCTGGAGCTCGCTGAAGAGGGTGTGGTACGCTCCACGGCTCTCCCGGACTACAATAATGGGATGTCTCCAAAAACGCCGCCGCTGCCGTCTTCACTCTCTCCCTTTGTTGTTGGCTAGCAAAAGCCAGAAACAGCGCTATGTCCATATCCAAATTTAAGCGAAAATTCTCCCAACGCAGATCCATGGTGACACAGGAAACAGCAGCAAAATCTGAAGAATTCAGCTGAACAGGGTCTATTTGAAGTCCCATGACACTTGCCCACTGGTGTCCATTTGTGGAGTCTGTTTGTTCAAGGATTTTCCTCCTGTGAAATGTGTGACTCATGCGCCTAAAAAACGCAAAGCATGAAAAACGCTAGATAAACTCATGCAAACGCTATGTTTTTTGTCGTTATGCGTACATTGATGCGTTAAAAAACCATGCACTTGCAAGCGCTTTTATGCGATTTTGCACGCGTTTTCAGTAGCGCATGATGTGCTGCGCAAAACGACGCAAATGTGAAATTAGCCTTAGCAATCCATCTTATGACACCAGACCGGGAGGATCAGCTACACTTACACTGGTTTTGTTCAGCTTAGCCATGTCTAAGCTACAAATCCCACTAGGAGGTTAACCTGGAACCTAATTGAGTAACCAACTTAAATGCCTACCAGTCCAAACTATGACTCCGGACCCAGAAATTTAACTGGACTTACAATGATTTCAATAGACATATAACAACAATGATCAACTCCAACTATAAGGATAACTGGGACATAGCTCTTTTACCAACTAAAAGTCGATCATACTATTTTGAGACTACCCACACTGGACTTATGATTGTTTCTGATTAGTGAAACCATTTACACCTCCTACTGAAAGGACAAACTGGGACACAGATGTTAAATGCAGACCAGTTCAATATGCTAGTCAAGTATGAGGGATTGACTGGAAATCTGTAATACTAACCAGCTACCCTCAGGACTGGAATTTATTTAAACCCCTCCTCACTATTAAATAGAATTACCATAGACCGATGGCATCATCCGGAAGCGACCCCTATCAATATCAGCAACATTACTAGTAAAGGGTAGTGAAGCTTTGAGACAGCAGTGAACACAGAACTACAAGACCCAAATTGGCTGGCTAACCAGGCAAAAATCACGGTTCCCAAAGTTGTACATGCCAGTGAAAGTCATACTCCACAGAATGCCCCACCAAGTCACACCCTGAGAAAGATGCACCCAAAGAAATCCCTAGACCTGCGATGGCAGGCTATTCAACAACTACGATGCGGTCGGAAAACCTTCAGGCAGGCCAATCACGAGACATGAGGTGGCATGGCAAACATGAGACAAGAGGCCATACACGAGGTGACCAGCTCAACACACAAGACATGAGGCCAGACATGAAATGACCGTATCAACACACAAGACACGACTAGACATGACAAAGCCAGCCCAACACAAAAGACACAAGGCCAGACAATACTGAGATTTGAACAAAGGATCTGTTGATGAGAGGCTCTTTAACTAACTAAAGGTACTGTCACACTAAGCGAGATCGCTAACGAGATCGCTAAAGAGTCACCGATTTTATGACGCAGTAGCGATCTCGTTAGCGACTTAGCTGTGTGTGACATGTAGCAGCGATGTGGCCCTTGCTGCGATGTCGCTGATCGTTCATGAATGTTCTGAGACGTTTTTTGGTCGTTGGTGTCCCGCTGGTGAGCCTGAATCGCTGAGTGTGACACCCTTTATGAACGACTTCACCAGCGTCGCAGGCGGGACTAGGTTTTCCCAACGACCGCAGAGGTCGTTATACAGATCGCTGATCTCTGATGAGATCTTTGTGTTTGGAAGCTAACTAGCGACCACATAACGATCGCACTAGCGATCTCGCCAGGTCGTGTCCTTGTCGTGATCGCTAGTGCGATCGCTAGTGTGACAGTGCCTTAAGCCACAGCATCAAAATGAGAAAATCAAGGTTGCAGGGCTAAATGCCAGGCTGCAGGCCACACACCAGGCTGCAATCCACACGAGAAATGCCTGGTTGCAAGACAAGCAAGAATCGCAAGACATGCAAGAATCACAAGGCTGCAGGACTACTGAAAGACTAAGCCCCAGGCCAGACTCCAGGCCCTAGGTCAGATATCAAACATAGGTAGGCACTGAAGCATTAAATCTAGATTCTCCCACCTTGACGTTAGCATTTCAGTGCCCAACTGGTTCCCTGTACTCTCTGCCATTCTTACTAGAGGTTGCTATAGAACACAGGTGTTCTATGATTCATGGCAACTCCAGTCCTATGCTCCTACATCCAAAGGACAGGAAACCCCACTGGAGGAGGAAGCGGGAGTTGTCTTTTTATTTTGTGCTCTTGGCTTCCAGTCCAGTGATAGGGGCGGATCCCACTCTCTGTCTGGTGCTGTCATGGGTGAGGGTAAAATGGCATACATTTTCCTACCACTGTAATATGCTGCAGATTGTTCGCCCACAATCCTGGACAGGAATTATGTAGCTAATTCACCAGATGTAAACAAATGCTTTTACATTTAGAATAAAAGACAGCATGCCAAGCTGTCAACAAGTGCTCCAATGGAAACTCGGTCTACAAGGAAGCGGAACCCAAACTCATTAATTCAGCTTCTGCATTTGACTTCTTCAGGAAAGTTGATGTAATTCAAACCTGCAGCACCAGCAAGGCCTAATTCCTCAATATAAATGAACAGTTACTGTTAAGTGGGAGAAAGATAAATAAATTACAAGTATAATGTTGAAAGTTTCTGTACAACCATTTGTACAATACTGTAAATTTAAAGGGAACCTGTAAGGCGATTCATGCTGCCCAAACTATGATTGCAGCTAGGCATATTATTCTCTGAAATGCTCCGAGGTATTCCTCACGATCTGTCCCGAGACCATACTAGTCTATCGCTGCCCTAGGCTGACTTTTCCCAGGGATGACGCAGGTGATTGGCAGGTCTCACCCTATATACCCAGGAGGGAAAGACTTATGAATCACTTGCAGCTGCACTGGGAAGAGCAGACTGAGGGCAGAGCCGGACTATTCTCCTCTCTTGATATGATCCCCAGGAGGATCTTCATGGTGTATTTTCTAGCCGGAGCATTTCAGAGAATAATACACCTAGCTGCAATTGTGCAGCCAGAAGGCAATTCATGGTGTCTGGCTGCACAACTGCAGATTCCCTAATAGATAAATAGGTCCAAGTCTAAGTATTTACGTTCCTTAGAAAAATAGTACAACTACACACGAAATTCAGGAGTGCTTTGAATTAGAAGTTAAAAGATATTTATAGAGAAATATTGCCTTTCAGTGGCATGAAATTTCCTAGGGATTAAGCTGTCAAAGTGCCATGCAAATCTGCTGAATTGGACTACTCATTCAGCACGCAGACTTGTCAGAAATAGTAGACACAAGCTAAAATAAATGTTACCAATGCCCTAGTGTGACTGCAATTTACCAGTCATATGAACAGAAAGAATTCTTAAAAAACATTCAGATACTAAAATTCTAATTCAAATGTATTTAGGAAACAAAGAAAAAATAAAATAGTAACAAAAAAACTATAAATACGCTATAAATAGAAAAGAATATAACCCAGAGTTAAAAAATAGCTGTCTCTAAATTAATAAGATTGGCGTTGTCAGCGAATGACTATTGACTATGAGGTCACTAATATACATGACAGAATGTCAAGCAAATCTAATAGTAATCTGCAAGTATGAGAGGAATGGATGCAGCGTCGAATACCCCATTCACATGTATTGAAACTTAAAATTTGTTGCAGACTGAGCGAATTAAAATTATCAGTATTTCCCAATGAACTACAATTCTTCTCTCACAAAATTTCGAACAAACTATTTTTGCTTCAAAACTGCAATAGTTATGTGAAAAAAAGATTTAAACAAACTGAAAAACAAACAAATTGAAAAGTTTCAATGTGAAAAGGTATTCTGATTAATGATTGATACATTAAAAGGGCTGTCTGCATTAGGTGGTTTATCTTGAAGTAATCTTAGGGTATGTTTCCACGGTCAGGAAACACCCAGTATTAGCTGCGGATTGAACGCTGCGTCCTACCTCAGCGTTTAATCCGCAGCAGCCAGATGTTGCAGCATAGTGTAGGGGATTTTATGAAATCCCGTCTCCATTATGCATCCGATTACGTGGGTGACTCACCCGCTAAACCGGACACGTGGCACGTTTTTTTTTAGATCGCAGCATGTCTGTTTACCTTGCGACAACGCTCGGTCGCCGCAAGGTAAATAACACAGTCCTATGTAGGGGTGTGGCGATTTCGGATGTGTTCAATGAACACATCCGGAATCACAGCGCGTTCACAAGGGGGCCGGGCTTTTTGCGGAGCGGGGTTTCCGCTCCGTCCGAAGCGCATTGATTCCGGTACGTGGACACGTACCCTTAGATGTAATTCAGAGAGAATACTTCTTTCAAATTGCCTGTGCAGAGAGCAGTTTCAAGGCTACGTTCTGACTGAGTTTTCGGTGAGTATTTTATGTTGTGTATTTAAAAAAAAAATGCAAGTAACATATTTTACTTAATGGATGTAGAAAATCTGCAACATCAAAACCCACCAAAAGCTCATCGTGAAAACGTAGCTTAAGGGTATGTGCACACGTTGTGGATCGGGCTGTGGAATTTCCTGAGCGGATTCTGCCTTTCTTGGCAGAAAACGCATGTCAAAATCCGAGTTTTTTTACGCGTTTTTTTTGCGGATTGGCATGCGTTTTTTGCCCTGCGGATTTCATTAATTCAATGGGTGTAGGAACGCAGCGGATCCACAAAAGAATTGACATGCTGCGGAAAATAAACCGCTGTGGAATCAGTGCGGTATTTTCCACAGCATGTGCACAGCATTTTTTTTCCCATTGATTAACATTGTTTGATCACACACTTGCGGATCTGCTGCAATTCCGCGAGGAAAATAAGCTGCGAATCCGCAACGTGTGCACATACCTAAAAGTTCTTCCTGTGTGGAGGAACTAGAATTTCCACACTTGCATCTGTGTTTTCTAGTGGAATACAGCTGATTGCTGAGGGGTTCCGGCAGTGAGAAAACCTGTGATAGGCTTATTTTTTGGGGGATCCGTCAAGAAAAAAAAAAAAAAAAGGATTGTGTGAGGCAAAGTGCACAGTAATCTACACATAGTATCAGGTCGGCGCCGTTATACGGATTAAAATAATACCTTGGTTGATGAAATCCGTCTTGTGGTTGTTGTTTAATCTGTATTTTCAGTTTTGAGTTAATGATATGCTCGTGATCGGGGCGGCCTGTGGGGGGTCTTCATGTAGTGCTCTGCTTAGGTATTCATACTGAAGACTTATGACAGGTCACGGATTCCTCACTGACCTGCCCCCTATTTTACATCCTGATTATTATATGTATTGAAAAATAAAATCATCTTCAGCAGGCAGGTGCCGACGCTGCAGCATGGTCGCATGTATAATGTGCATTAAATTGCTATATTTAGTCTTAGACATTGATGATGCAGGCCCAGTGTCAACGTGAGGCTGAGCAAGGTGCGTTGCGTGGAGCCGGTCGCGGAGGCAGAAGTGCCTCAGGGAGCCGGTGGCAGCAGAAGTGTGGCGATGCTGCGGCCGGCTATCGCTGGTGAGCAGAGCGGAGTACATCATTGGTTTCCCGGCAGCCATTTTCCTGAAGTTGAAGGTGGCGAGTGAGCAGATTGGGAACTCAGCCCAGCCAAGATCTCAATCTGTGCATGCGCGGCCTCCAGCGACAATTTCCCTGAAGCACACAGCTTCAGGAAAATGGGGGCTGGAGGGGACACGTGTGCAGACTGAGATGTCGGCTGGGCCAAAATACCAATTTGCGCATGTGACGCTGGAGGCAGTCCACAGCTTCAGGAAAATAGCCGCCAGGAAACAAATGATGTACTCCACTCTGCTCAACGGCGACAGCATCGCCACAATTCTGCTGACGCCGGCTCCCTGAGGAAAGGACCCTGCTCCACTACTGCCGCAACCCCTCAGTAAGACTGCATTCATACTATAAGATGCACCCCCCATTTTCCTCCCAAATTTATGGGGAAAAAGTACGTCTTATTGTTAGAAAAATACGATATATCAAAACAATAGAGAAATCTACATTCAATATTTGGTGTGACCACCCTTTGTCTTAAAAAAGCAATAAAGCATCAATTCCTCTAGTCACACTTGTAAAAGTAGCAGATTTTTGACATGGAGTCTTCAAGTAGTAAATACAGGTAAGGGTGCTTTGCTATTTAGGGCATGAAATTAAATTGGAACATAACTTTCTTTGGGATTTTCAACTTGCTAAGGCTCTGTTCACACATTTCTGCTTTTGGAACCATTTCTGGATATTAAAAAGGCAAATAAGTTATTCCAGTACAGGACCATTTCATTTGAATAGGAAAGGAAATGACATAAAATGCTGCTTGCTTCCTCCTCCAAACGTAGACTACAAAATGTTTTTCTCTATAAAAAAGTAACCAGCTGCCAGTTTTATTTAAATTTTTTTGCTAAACACTGAAGTCAATGGGATGTGTTTTTCTAATACTAGATCTCTTATATATGAATGACAACTGAACTGGGCATGTGAACAGAGCCTAGAAAAGGTTATTGCAACACTTTGGACGGAGCGGAAACCCCGCTCCGCCCAAAGCCCCGCCCACTTCTGAACGCGCGGTGACGCATGTCCGGTTTCGTGGGTGTGTACCCGCGTAATCGGACGCATAGTGGAGACGGGATTTCATAAAATCCCCTCCACTATGCAGGAACATCTGGCCACTGCGGATTAGACATAGGAGAGTTTGGGAATACAAATTGATGGTGACCTTTGACACTCTCAATGCTGGAATGAACCTATCACATGGTTTTATGGCCTATTACATCAATTAAGGAATTTGCTTCAAAGACCCTCTGAGAACATCACAAAACATTACCAGACCCTAATCAGAGGGCAATAAAACTTTCACACTCCTTATCTATGAACTAGTCCAATATTTATTGCCACAACTGTTCATCCCTCTCCCATAATGACAGTTCTGCTTCACGTCACTTGTCTCATCTATTGCATTTTTTTTTTCTATGCTGTGTTGTGTACAAATATGTGATTCTTCAGATTCTGTATTAGTTTAGCCTGATGAAGAGACCTAAGTAGTCTCGAAAGCTTGCAGTTTGTTACCATCTCTTCAGTTAGCCATTAAATGGTATCAACCACTGAGGACTCTCAATTCTAAATATTTTTGATAAGATGGTAACAAATTGCAAGAGACTATGAGCACAACAGTGGTTGGCACTGCAGCCTTGCATCGCTGATGTCACCAAGGACAACATCTGCAAGGAGTTAGTCTGTTCTCCCCAAGTACTACTCCCAAACTCCAAAAACATACTGATAGGGAATCTAGATTGTGAGCCCCAATGGGGACAGTGCCAATAATATCTGTAAAGTGCTGTGCAATTGATGGAGCTATATTAGTAAGTAAAAGAAATAAAAATTCAGGTCTCTTCATCAGGCATAGAATAAAGCCCCCGTCTCACACAGCGATCTCGCTAGCGAGATCGCTGCTGAGTCACTAGTTTTGTGACGCAGCAGCAATCTCCCCAGCGATATCGCTGTGTGTGACATTTAGCGACGATCAGCCCCCCTGTTGGGTATCGCTGATCGTCGCTGAATGTCCTGGACATTTTTTTGATCGCTGGTCTCCCGCTGGCAGGCACGCATCGCTGCATGTGACAGGCGGGAGACCAGCGATCCGCTGGTAATCAAGGTACACAGCGGGTTTCCAGGCGCGTGGGCTGTGCCTGAAAACCCGCTGTGTATCTTGGATCCCAGCGCCCTGATGCAGGGAGCTGGTAACCAAGGTACACAGCGGGTTTCCAGGCACCGCCTGGAAACCCACTGTGTACCTTGGTTACCAGCTGCCTGCATCAGGGCGCTGGTATCCAACGTACACTGCGGGTAACTAAGCAATGTTGCCCGCAGTGTCGCTGTGCTGATAGCTGCCTGAGCTGCCTGTTTGGCAGCTCAGCAGCGATCATGTAGCTATACACCAGCGATCCTGATCGTTGTCGGGATCGCTGGTGTATCGCTATGTGAGACCCGGGCTTAACACAAAATCTTAAGAGTCACATAATTATGCTTAACAGGGCACAGGAATAATGCAATAGATAAGATAAGTGGCGTGAAGCAGAACTATCAATGTGGGATGGGGAGAAAACAGTTGTGGCCGTAAATAATGGAACTGTTCATAGATAAGGAATGTGAAAGTTTTATTGCCCTCTGATTGGGGTCTGGTTCTGTGTTGGGATGGTCTGAGAAGCCAATTCCTTGGTTGATGTAAAAAGACATAAATCCATGCGACACATTCATCCCTGCACTGAGTGTGTCAAAGGTTGCATAAGTTTATACTCCCAATTTTTTCACTCTCTGAGATTTTAAGTTAACTTTTAATACTAGTAATTTCATGTCCATGATGCAGTGATCAGAGATACAAAAATGTTTGGCCACAGATCTATTCTTTTATTGTGTAGCGATGAGAATACATCCTTTTTCTAAGCTTTTGCCCTGTCTTCCTTATATATAAACCCCAGTTGGACATTTAGTACATATAATTAGGTACACCCCAATAGATGTGATGCAGCTGAAAGTACCTGGGATCTTGTAGTCCTGATGTGAATTGGGGATCTTTATCTTGTCCGTGGTCATTATAAATGGACAGGTTTTACATTTTTTCTGGTTGCAAGGAAAGGTTCCTGCAGCTGTTGGAGAGGACAGGAAGTTTCGGACAAGGATGCTTCTTAGATTTGGGGCTGCCTAAAGCACAGTAGTGGGGGGGTCTGGAAATATGGATTGTAATCGGGCATCTTCTTGTAGTAAAGGTTGTAATTTCTGTGCAGCTCCCCTTAGCACCTCCAGATTTGGATTGTAGGTGACTACTAGAGGCACCCGGTTATTTTCCTTTTTAGCTTTGTAATGTAGCAGGTGATTCCTTTATATTCTGGTGGCTCTTGCAATCTGGTTTTCAGTTGCTCTTGGATGGTAGCCCTGATTCAAAAAGGTCTTTCTGAGGCCATCAAGGGGTTTGTCTCTATCCATAGGGTTGGATCTCTAATCACTGTATCTCTGATCACAGCATTACGGATATGACATTACTGGTATTAAAAGATAACTTAAAATCTCAGAGAGACAGAAATATTCGGCAGTACAAACATATGACAACCTTTGACACAGTCAGTGCAGGAATAACCACTAAGAGGGTAGCGAATACTGGGTATACCACCCTAAGTATACAGGATAACATGGCTTCTAATTATGCTGAGAGTATGAAATATGACGCTACGTCAATTAAATTCAGCACAAAAATAGATAAATTTAGAACTTGAATAGAATCAATTACGGCTATTGAACAAAGAGAAGAAGTGAAAACGCAAGCGATAATTGGAGTTAAGACTGTAATTAAAATAATCTGCTTTGAAACATGCAAAATTGTTAACAGCAGCAAAAATAGCGAAAAAAGAAGATCCCAAAAATAACAAAAACAGCTGCAGGCATTCATGATAGAAGTTATGTTGTGTGGTAAGGCATAAAAGATATTAATTAATGAGATATTGTAAGTGGCTACATCTCTCCATTGCCTTACTGCATTTTGTACAGCTCATCTACTTGGAGAAATGTTTGCAAATAATGAATGGAAAGTTTACATGGAACTACGAAATCACGGAATTTAAATTGATATTTCAAACATAGTTAAGTTATTGAACTTTCACATAAAAAGTAGCCAGGGAAGCTTGAACTTGTTAATGGGGCTGTCTGTAGTTACTTTAGGTGAATGCGGACTTGTGCATCCTCACAACGAATGCACTGCACACTGTGAGGATTCTCTGGTGCCTGGAGATCGGGCATTTGATGCAAGTAAGTGATCTGCATATATGCAGTCATGTGCTGACTAGCTGGGCACGGACTTGCTCAATGCAAGTGTATTGAGTCTAGTTGGAATGTGGCTGAATCCTCACAGAATGCAAAGTGCACAATGAGAGGATTCACAAGTCTGCAGTCACACAAAAAGAGACTGCAGACTTGTAGCTAAGACATCACAACCCTATCGAGTTCAGAGGAAACTTGTGGAGCTGCACCACTAGAAATAGTCCTATAATAAAAACGTACATTAATAAAATTCAGAAAGTGCTATTTGTAAGGTTTTCATTTGGGTATGGGACTTTTGTGGTAGAGGTTGAAGGACACTACCACAGAGCTCACAATGACATTGGTGGAAATCACTAATTCCAATTTTAAAGCTGAGCATACATATTAGTTAATTTGGTTTCAATCCACCCATTAAGGGCTCGCTTGCAGTGGTGAGTAGCATTCAATGACTGAGCGAGGCTGCACCCTGATTACTGGCGCAGACATATAGTGGGCGTGGACAACCAGGGGGTGCGGCCTTGCGCTATAAAAGTGTATGCAGCGAGGCCACACCCACTAGATAGGCTCTGGCACAGAGTATGAATAACTATATACGGTCTAACTCACATACCCTCCGGTCCCGGCTCAGAAACCGGTGAATCCATATAGCGCACAGTGCGTGCACTGGGGGGATTCATAAGTCTGCAGTCACACAGAGTGACTTCAGACTTATTGTTTTGGATCAGACAAGCCCTTTAAGACTTACAAAACGTTCATAAGGTTTTCATAAAAATGATATAATTATTGAAATCTCATACAAAGCACGCAAGACTGGATATACAGATGAGTACCAATGTCTTACAGTGCAAATTAAATATAACATTGTAATGTGCTAGCAAAATCCTTCACAGGTTGCAATTGACATCACTATCACTGGGTGGTCACATTCACTGTAAAAAGAAAAAAAAAAAGAAAAACTGACATGTGCCCTCTCAGCAAAATGAACTGAACGTACAAGATTATCAGGAACAAACCTTCTTAGCTACTGTAGTTGCTTTCTTAGTTACCCGTTTTTTCGATGTTATGGTTACCTTCATATCCTTTTTGAAGTTCGTATGAAATACTTACATCATGTACCTCATGAATATGCAGCCTGGTTCAGTACAGTTTAATTCGAGATGTACAGAAGTGTAGAAGTGAATAGAAAGAAGGAGTTGTTGAAGAGTTTGGAAAGTAAAAAAATATATGACAGTCATTAAAACAAATGACTTGTTTTGACATGTCTGACTTGATGAGACAGGTTAATATGGTGATAACGGCATATGATTTGTCAAACTTCAGCCATATCTGTGCACATATATGGTGCTTTGAAGGAATATAGATAAGTCTCCTTAAACTCATGGATTGCTAGATGTGCATAATTATGAATGTGCTGTCACCTACATATTAAAATGTTATCTGCCAGTTTTATTATAACATTTTTCCAATCCTTCTTCAGAAATAACAAGATAGGTATAATCCTGTGACAACCACACAGCCCTGGAACCCTACTATTCCAACTCCAGCACCTCAGCCGGGTGCAAAAAATGTCCTCCTTCAGTCTTCTCATGTCAATTTACATGAAGAGCCACAAATTCTTAATCTATTTGAATGTGTGTCTGTGCAGCACCATCGGGATACTGGCACTGCAGTGAGTAGTGAGGATGAAGTTATACAGAGCTCAGCATTCAGACAACTGCTCAATCGATCTGAAGAATAACAAAGAAGTTATTTTACCAAATCTGCAGAAACCAGTAAAGTAAGTGACATCGATGAAATTAAGGCCTCTGCCACTACATCATAGAGCACTCCAATAGCATAGGAAAAACAACGGCCCATGAACAAAGGCTGAATGACAATACACAAATCGATCAGTGCCTATTTACTGGAGCGTTGAAATGGGAAGACAAAAACTGTACAGGGAACAATGACCAAGAGCGGACAAGTATCGTGAGGTAAAGATGAAAACAACTATGAAGATAGGAGTTTCACACTCTCTTGCGCTCTAAGAGGTAAACGGGTGGGGTCCTTGCACTTGCAGACGGTGGTAGGCCGGTAGCGGCCCCGGAGCAGGAGGACCCAGTTTCCCCAGAGTCGGGTTGTTTATGAATGCAGCCCAAAGCGGGAGGTAAACATCATCTAAGGCTAAATACTGGCACGAGACCAACAGCGGACAAGTACCGTGAGGGAAAGTTGAAAAGAACTTTGAAGAGAGAAGTCTTGAGGGCATGAAACTGCCAAGAGATAAGCAGGTGGGGTCTGTGCTTCCACGAACGGCGTTAGAAAAGTAGCAGCCTCAGTCTTGATGAAGTCAGGTTGTTTGTGAATGCAGTCCAAAGCTGGTGGTAAACTCAATCTAAGGCTAAATAGCGGCATGAGACCCATAACAGACAAGTACAGTGACGGAAAGCACTCAGATAGTGTAGGAAATCCTTGAACAAAGGCTGAATGACAAAATACAAGTTGATCGGCGCTTATTTACTGGTGGGTAGAAATGGGAAGAAAATATTGTAAATGGAAGAATGATTGTTAATATAATCGCTGTCCTCATAAACCATCGTGTTGTGGGCAGCATATTCCCTCATTTACATAAGGCGATGTTCTTCGGGCAATTTTTATAAGGCGGTATAAACGATCAGGCATAAAGATTCAATCACACCTGGAATGCTGGTGTACGTAGGCAATTAATAGGGGAAAAATTAAGCTGGTTGGCGGATTACAGACCTGTGTAAAAGAGCTTCATGTTTATAGACAGAAGTCAATCTGAAGAGGCAGAGCTTCCAGAAAAGGAAATATGAGACTGGAGGTGCGTCACAGACTACCTATAGACTCTGTAAATAACTGCAGTCACGGATCACAGCTCTGCCCAAAAAGCAGCTTTATAGCCACACCAGAATGTCTGTCAGAATTTGCACTTCTTTTATGCACAGTGCGCTTCCAATGCAGGTCAGCTTCCTGTTTTCTTAATTCTAGTCTTCATGTTGATTTGTAGATTTCACCCTGCATTTTATTATTTTATAACCTGCTAGAATCACATGATGCATCTCCTTGGATCAAAAATATTTAGAGTTGAGAGTCCTCAGTGGATCTCCTTGGATCATACAGGTAGCTGGAACTAATACCAACTCTGCCTGCTCTGAGGATAGTGTGACTATCTATAGCCCCCCTAAAAAAAAATAATACGTTATAAATAAACCGTCGCGGATGTTGATCAGTCATTGTCTACATTACTGCTGTGCGTGTAACAAGAGATATATAATCATACTCAGTAATTGTGATAGGAGTTTCTGTCTCAATTATGAAAAACTTCACTGGAAAAAAATGCATTATTCAGGTATGGATGACGAAGATGGCAACCCCTTTTCAAAAAAAAAAAACACAAAGGCACGTAGTTTAGTTTCCAGAGGGTCACTATCATAAGACCTAACTGAGGAGAAGGAATCAATGAATTTTGGGACAGAAAGGAACAATTAAATAAAATACCATATTTTTCAGATTATAAAACACACTTTTTTTCCCCAAAATTTAGGGGGGAAATGGGAGTGCATCTTATAATGCGGATATACCTTACCAGCCGCGGTGGCGAAGGGTCCCAGGGTCGCAGCTGGAGGAGGAAAGAGTGGAGCGTTGCTGCAGGCCGCAGGCAGGGATGAGGAATTGTTCTGATGTGGGGCGCGCCGCTGTGGGTGTTTGGTGCTCCGGGTGTCCAGTGCTGCGGGGGCTCTGCCAACATTTTGTAAGAGGCCAGAGCCCCAGCAGTTCCATGGTTTCCTATGCGGTGGACTTCTTTCTGGGTCTTACCCTCTTGCTTGAGGGTGTCAATGATGGCCTTCTTGACATCAGTCAGGTCGCTAGTCTTACCCATGATGGGGGTTTTGAGTAATGAACCAGGCAGGGAGTTTTTAAAAGCCTCAGGAATCTTTTGCATGTGTTTAGAGTTAATTAGTTGATTCAGAAGATTAGGGTAATAGCTCGTTTAGAGAACCTTTTCTTGATATGCTAATTTTTTGAGACAGGTTTTTTGGGTTATCAGGAGTTGTATGCCAAAATCATCAGTATTAAAACAATAAAAGACCTGACAAATTTCAGTTGGTGTGTAATGAATCTAAAATATATGAAAGTTTAATTGTAATCATTACATTATGGAAAATAATGAAATTTAGCACTATATGCTAATTTTTTGAGAAGGACCTGTATGTGCTTCAAATTACATTGATATTAGGATGATCTAAATTCTTAGAGTAGTCACCAGAATATAAGTGAGCCCTTTCAATAAGAAAATGGATAGCTCATCAATCGTCAATGGCTTCAACTGCTGACAACCCTGATGATCATACGAATGAGCTCCCCTGAGCGCTGTCTGAATGGAGTAAAGGTGGAGCATGCACACTTCCTGTCCACTCATTCTCTATTGGAATGCATGGAGGGAGGTTCTCCGCTTCATTCAGATCGGCCTCTACAGACCTCCATTCCCATTGAGGGTCCCAGTAAGTTGTCCTCTAACCTATAGATTGTGAATACCTTATTGGTAAATATATTTTAACAACTTTTATGAATTCAACAAAGTAGCACAACTTATGGTATTTTACATAAACCTGGAATTAGTGCTATTGAATTTTAATCACCAGTATTATTTGATCTTTACAGACTTGTGTCTGGGGAGGGAAGATTATAACGCAATGTCCGTATTAGAAGACGTTACAGTGCCAGACTGAACTTACCCCAGTTGGTTGAAAGATGAGTCCATCAACTTCGTGGCTGACCTCTCTAGCAAAGCTTCCTTCAAGCAGCTGTCAATCATAAAAGTCATAATGTTAGAAGAAAAAAAAGTGTATAAGTTATTAAAGTGCAATGCAGCATTTATCTACATATAAGCTCGAGTACTTTGGTTATGCAGCTACATTCACCTTTTCTCACTTATCTTTCAGTTACTGGTCTTATTTGTCTACACTAAAACTTTGGAGTTAGGGCCCCGTCACACATAGCGACACACCAGCGTTCCCGACAACGATATGAACTTGTCAGCATCGCTGGTGTGTCGCTACATGATCGCTGGTGAGCTGCCAAACAGGCAGATCTCAGCAGCGATCAGGACAGCGACTATGCGGGTAATAAGCGATGCACGTCGCCTAGTTACCCGCAGTGTACCTTAGATACCAGCGCGCTGGTGCAGGGAGCTGGTAACCAAGGTACACATCGGGTTTCTAGGTGCCGAACGGCGCCTAGAAACCTGATGTGTACCTTTGTTACCAGCTCCAGCTCGCTGATTGCTGGTCTCCCGCCTGTCACACGCAGCGATGTGCGCTGGGCCAGCGGGAGACCAAAGATCAAAAAAAATGTCCAGGACATTCAGCGACGATCAGCGATACCCAGCAGGGGGCTAATCGTCGCTGCGTGTCACACACAGCGATATCGCTGGGGAGATCGCTGTTGCGTCACAAAACTTGTGACTCAGCAGCGATCTCGCTAGCGATCTCGCTATGTGAGACGGGGGCTTAAGACAATGCTTTTCTGTGAATAAGGCTGTCATTGAACAGCTTTGAAACAACTAAAAGCAGTAGCTCAGCTTGAAAAAAGTTATTTTTTTGGGGGAAAAAAGTTTATCCTTGTAAAGTTATGCAAACAGATGCCACCTGCTAATATACTTCAATAAGGAGAGGTGAGCTGATCTCTTCCACACTGGACTCAACACAGAGGTTAGCTTCTTATGTTTCTACCTTACCAGTCATGTTTGTGAAGAGGGCTGGGGGACTACTGATCTCAGTAGATAAGATAGCGCCTTTCTGTGTCTCTGTACCAGTGATAAAACTAAAGGAGGATTTCCAAGCCATTTAAGTGAAACGGTCAGCCAGTATTTTTCATAGACTACACTCTCTCCGGTGTCATAGCCAGAAGTGGCCAGGGCCCAGGACT
Source organism: Oophaga sylvatica (assembly GCA_033576555.1). Taxonomy (NCBI): domain Eukaryota; kingdom Metazoa; phylum Chordata; class Amphibia; order Anura; family Dendrobatidae; genus Oophaga; species Oophaga sylvatica. Next base: position 273,827,171 of record JARQOD010000005.1, read on the forward strand.
GCCCATGGTACAGCTTGAAATCAGGGCAGCTTTCCCAATTCCCGTGGTAGTATCAACGTAAATCTTTTAGCAATTCACAAACATAAAATCAGCTTTTTATCAAGCTGAATAACTAATCCATAGCTGGGGTACACATGCAGTTTTAGATTATTTTTATAAACCAATCCCTAATGCTAAGTTCACAGGTCCAATCCGTTTGAAACAGATCTTGCAGCAATCAGTCATCTTAGCAGGTCAAAAAAAAAAAGTTGTGTTAACAATTTTTTGTCTTGCTAAAAAAAAACCTGATTGCAACTGGATCAGTATCTTTTTTTAACACTGAAATCTATGGAAAACGAGTCCGTTGTATATCCATTTGTTTTTCTTCCATTCAAAACATCTGTTTTTTCCTTACTGGATCAGTTTCAAGCGGATGATTACTTGTCCAGTAGTCTTGTGCCGGAAACTGATACAGTAAGCAAAAACTTATCTATTTCAAATGGAAGAAAAATGTATGGCTGTCCAATGGATTTGTTTCATTAACTTCAATGTAAAAAAAAAAAAAAAAAGTATAGCAAAAGCATAGCATTTTTTTTTTATTTTATAGTATTCCAATACTCGACATGGTAGTGATCCTATATGGGAACAGATAATGAACACAAATACACCCCAAAAGGGCATACATGATGCCAAACTGTGGGAAAAGAGTTGTCCCACATAAAGAAAGAAGAGGCACCCGCTCCAATAAGACATGTGCACAACAGGAGAAACAGAAGCAATCAGGTGATAATAGTAAAATACATATTTTATTGAGAAATCAGTAAAAAAAATTAATCATACAAAATACTGGGTAAGATCATAAATAGACTGGAACAGGAAAAAAACCAAAGGCACCACAGGGAAAGATCCACGCGTTCCTTTCTGCATTCCCAGGAATTAAGGGTATATAGTAATTTTAACATGCTAATGTGCCAATTGGGATATGCAGAAACGATACAGCCTCTCAAATAGCATCCAAGTGTGATCATGAGGTAAAAAACTCTAAGTCCAAATAGACAAATAGCAGTGAGAAGCTTACCGAAAGACAGGAGACGCTGGAGTAATACCCTGGGCCAGGTGGTGTGGACCCCCAACGCGCGTTTCGCGTGCCAAATGCACCGCTTCCTCAAGGGGAATGTGCCTGCAATGTGCAGCAGGATTCTATAAATACATGTGACATATTACTCATGATCACACTTGGCTGCTATTTGAGAGGCTGTACCATTTCTGCATATCCCAATTGGCACATTAGCACTTTAAAATTACTATATACCCTTAATTCCTGGGAATGCAGTAAGCAACTCTTGGATCTTTCCCTGTGGTGCCTTTGGTTTTTTTCCTGTTTCAGTCTATTTATGATCTTACCCAGTATTTTGTATGATTAATTTTTTGACTGATTTCTCAATAAAATACTGTATGTATGTTACTATTATCACCTGATTGCTCCGGTTTCTCCTGTTGTGCATATACGGGAACAGCGCCTGAATCCGAAACAAAACGATTATAACTCAATTATGAACAAAAGTGTAAAAAGCAATAGTATAAGCAATATATCAGATATTCTGGGTGATACACTGAAAGTAGTGATTATTATTACACATGAAGGACTCATTTACAACACGGCCTTTCCTCAGTCCTTGCACAAAAACGATACAACTGACAAGCCGAATTCTGACAAGTCTCATGTTTCAATACAAAATGTATGAAGGATTACAGCGAAGCTTCTTGCTTTGGCTGCATCTGAATTCCATAAAAATGTCAGTGTCTCTTTCTAAACATCTCTTTCCCGATATCATATCATTTCATTATTGATTATTCATGTATGGAAGCAGTGTCAGAAAGCTACAAAAGGCCCATTTCCTGGGAGCAGAGCTGAAAAGAGAAAAATAGACATCTCTGGATAAATCGATGGCGAGGCACGTCTGTCTAGACCACCACATGCAGAGAATGACAAATTGCGATTGCCTTTCATTGTCATGTCTATAGATGCTATTGTATGAAATTGGTTAACTCTTTAGTATGCAGGATAAATACATTTTTAGTCAAACTTGTGAAAAATAAATATGTGGTTTTGGTCTTCCATGACAGTAATACAAAGGGTTTAAACTTGCGTTAGTAAATGCTTTGTGCATCCCAATAAGCTGCGGAGAAATTGGAAGACACAAAATAATAGATAAGCTAGGTGTAAGCTAAAGAGGCAGCAATGATACCCTTTCACCAGCTCAATGACTCGCTTGCTCTGCAGAACACTATTATGTTATTAATCACCGCCATTGTGTGTGCTGAGAAGATGCATTAAATTCCAAGCTCCATTTCAGAAAAAGGCAATTTCACATCAAGATGCACATTCGTGTTAGGCTGATGTTCTAAGTACTCCGGAATAGAGCAAGCATTTTCAAAAGTAAAAAAAAAAGGGATTTTAATGTAATTTAATCAAATCAAAATAGTAATTTATTATAAAATGATTGTAAAATTAAAATCTACAAAGCACACAAAAATGATATAAAAAAAATGTGTTCTAAGAGCTTTTCATGAGCAAACCAACATTGTTTTACCCTGCATAGTCTAATCTACTTTTGATAAATTCAAGATTCATTGATGTCTAAGCGATTATTAAAGTATTATGTTCCCAGGACTTATGTCTGCATTAAATTCTTCATTAACTAGGTAAATAATTGTTTAATGCACCCAAATGTTCCCATTACAAGTGCAGTTGTGAGAATATAGGGGACCAGTGACTGTAAGAGTTGCCCTGACTCTGTAAAACTTTCCAACCAATCACTATGGGAACAATTCTCCAAGGTTTGTAAGCCGCAGAAGTAGTGTAAAAGCTTTGAAAAAGTCGCAACATTTTTGTGCAACACAAATGTGGTGGAGCTGCGGAGAAGCCGGGGCGGGTCCATGCCCACTCATCCAATTCATCTAAACAGCCAGCATTTTTTTGAATGGCAGAAATGTTACACACAGAGGCGAACACCACTAAGGAGAAGCACCAAACTCAAACTTATTAAGTGGTTTGCATCTCTTAATGAATTTGTCTTCTCGTGTGCTCCATCAAGACCCCTAAAGCTTTTTTTTTTCTAATCATAGACAAATGAGCTAACCCTGAAAAAAATGTTCATGTTTTTTTTTCCTTTGGACTACATAAGAAAGGAGAGAGAAACAACTGGACTACAGTGAATTAACAAAGATAGTGAACAAAAATAAAAGGTTGATCTGAATAAGTTGTGAAACAAATTAGTGTACCACAAGTTTTCTTTTTTTCTTTTTTTTTACCATAAACGCCAAGAAAAAACAAACCAATTTTTGAACAAATCAAACCAGACATGTAACTTGAAGCAATGAACACCAAGCTACTACTTGACTATTTTGGACACATTATTGCTGCAGAAGAACATTATGGTGGAAAAGTAGATGGGACACGGCAAAGAGAAAGACTAGCAACCCAATTGCTTAACATCATCTAGATAACATCAAAGTAGACCCTCGAACACCTATCTAGACTTGTAGAAGATCAATCTTTCTACAGATCTTTCATCCATCAAGTTGCCATGGCTCGAGAACGCCGATAACTATTAAATAATAAAAAGTTTACTGAAGGGCTTATTTTCTGCATGGCACCTTGTGCTATATACAGTGGGGAAAATAAGTATTTGATACACTGCCGATTTAGCAAGTTTCCCCACCTGCAAAGACTGGAGAGGGCTGTAACTTTTATCATAAGAATACTTCAACTGTAAGAGACAGAATCTAAAAATAAAAGATCACATTGTATGATTTGGAAATAATTAAATCGCATTTTATTGCATGAAAAAAGTCATGGGCGGACATAGCGCCGGTTCAACCGATGCGGCTGCACTGGGGCCCAGAGGCTCCAGGGGGCCCCTGCAGGGTGGCTAATAATGAGGGCAATCTGTCCGGTTTCTCCGGGTCTGAGGCTCCCGGGGCCCCTGGCCAGATTGCCCTCATGTGCGGCGGGCAGGGAGCAATCCCAGCAGCTCCGCTGCCTGCAAGAGAAAATAGCAGGAGCGGAGCTGCAAGGATCCATCCTGCCCGGCGCCCGCGCTTCCTGTCTCTGACACAGAGAGCAGCGCCGCTGGATGACGTCATCATTCAGCGGCCGGCTGTGTCAGAGCAAGGAAGCGCAGTGATGCTGCAGACAGGTGAGAGGTGGTGTGTGCGTGTAGGTGGAGGAGAGGGGAATGATGGGGAAAAAGCAATGATGGGGGAAAAGCAATGATGGGGAAAAAGCAATGATGGGGTGATGGAGAAAAAGCAATGATGGGAGTGATGGGGAAAAGCAATGATGGGGAAGAAGCAATGATAGGGTGATGGGGAAAAAGCAATGATGGGGAAAAAGCAATGATAGGGAAAAAGCAATGATAGGGAAAAAGCAATGATGGGTGATGGGGAAAAAGCAATGATGGAGAAAAAGCAATGATGGGTGATGGGGAAAAGCAATGATGGGTGATAGGGAAAAGGCAATGATGGAAAAAAGGCAATGATGGGGTGATGGGGAAAAAACAATGATGGGGAAAAGGCAATGATGGGAGTAATGGGGAAAAGGCAATGATGGGGTGATAGGGAGAAGGCAATGATGAGGGTGATGGGGAGAAGGCAATGATGGGGAGAAGGCAATGATGGGGAGAAGGCAATGATGGGGAAAAAGCAGTGATGGGGAAAAAGTAATGATGGGGTGATGGGGAAAAAGCAATGATGGGGTGATGGGGAAAAAGCAATGATGGGGTGATGGGGAAAAAGCAATGATGGGTGATGGGGAAAAAACAATGATAGGGAAAAGGCAATGATGGGAGTGATGGGGAAAAGGCAATGATGGGGGTGATGGGGAAAAGGCAATGATGAGGATGATGGGGAGAAGGCAATGACGGGGTGATGGAGAAAGCAATGATGGGGTGGTAGGGGAGAAGGCAATGACGGGGTGATGGAGAAGGCAATGATGGTGGTGGTGGAAAGGGCAATAATGGGTGTGGTGGGGGAGGACGAAATGATGGAGGTGGTGGAATGGGCAATGATGAGGTGGCAGGGTAGAAAGCAAAGATGGTGGGGTAGAAGGCAATGATGGAGGTGATGAAGAGGGCAATGATGGGGTGGGGGAGAGGACAATAATGGGATGTGGGGGAGGAGGACAATAAGGTGTGTGGGGGATTGGGATGGGAAGAAGGGGGACTTATAATAGCCTTAGGAACAGGGGGAGGTGGAGGAAGACATTATCACTTATGTCTAACACAGTCCCTTAGTATATAGTGTACGTACTTATTATGTCTAGCAGTCCCTTTGTATTTAGTGTACTCACTTATTATGTTTAACACAGTCCCTTAGTGTATAGTGTACTCACTAAATTTGTATAACACCATCCTTAGTTACATAGTTTCCTCTTTTATTATGTATAACACCATCCCTTATTACGTACAATCCTCTCTAGTTATATATGGTGCCGTCCCTTATTATATAGCTTCCTCTGCTGTTATGTATAGTGCTGTCTCTTACATAGTCTATTCTTGTTAATTTTGTTATTCACAGAGCCCTCTTTTATTACATAGTCCCCTCTCTTTTTAGATATAAAATGACTGCTGATCAAGGAGCCAGTGACCAGATTACCAGTCCATCAGCTCCTCCATTAGAAAGGAAGCTTTCCCAAGCTCCATCAGCCATCATTCCATTATACAGCTAACAAGACAGGACGGTGTGTAATAAAAAACAGGGCTCTATGTAATCCAATATGTAAGGGACGGTACTGTACATAACAAGAGAGGGCACTGTAAAAGGGACAGCAATAAACATAATAAAGGAGACTATGTGATATATATACATGTATGTGTATGTGACTATATATATAAATGTAGCTTTGTCGCCATAAAAGGGGGCCCATACACATTTCTTGCACAGGGGCCCCAAGCTGTCAGTGTCCGCCTCTGAAATAAGTATTTGATCACCTACCAACTAGCAAGAATTCTGGCTCTCTATTCTTGATAACCAGCCTTACTAAAGCTGACAGCTGAGAGTTGCAGCCTGCAGCTGTGAGTTTTGCCTGGCTGGTTACCAAAAATAGAGTGGAACCCAGGCCATTTTTTAAAATTATTTATAGTGCCGGCTGATGAATACATGTATCAGCCGTCGCCAGCTCTTGCTGTTATTAGCTGCAGCAGGCGTAGGCTGATGTGAGCATTAGTCTCATCAGCCAACACCAGTGACTGGAGGTAAACTTTTTAACTCCGGTCACAGCTGTGGGCTCATGCTGTCATTTTACAGGGTGGGAACTGCAGCTCTCTGACTGGCAGTAATAATCTTACAGCCGCTCAGGGGAAGTGGCAAACAATGGATATTCATGCCCCTATTCCAGTGAATGGGGTCCGGGTTCAGAAACGGGGACTGTTCTGGTACCCGAACCAAACTTTCTTGAACTGTTCAGCAGTACCCGAACATCCAGGGGTTCAAACATCCCTACACACCAGTGACAAAATTGTAGGCCTGAACAAGGCTGGGATGGGATAGACGACAATAGGCAAGCAGCTTGGTGAGAAGGCAACTGTTAGCGCAATTATTAGAAAATGGAAGAAGCACAAGGTGACTGTCAATCTTCCTAGGTCTGGGGCTCCATGCAGAATCTCACCTCATGGGGTAAGGATGATTCTAAGAAAAGTCAAGAATTAGCAGAGAATTACATGGGAGAACCTGGTCAATGACCTGAAGAAAGCTGGGACCAGTCTCAAGCATTACCGTTAGTAACAGACTACACCGCCCTGGATTAAAATCCTGCAAGGCACACAAGGTCCCTCTGCTCACGGAAGCACATGTCCAGGCCCATATGAAGTTCATCAAACTTTTGAATCAGATCTAGACACTCAGTGCTAGCTGATAGAGATAGTTTATTTTATGTAGATTGAGTACCAAGGACTTAAATTTCAACAAACTATTGATTTCTCAAATCTGTACAGTACCTTGAAAGAGTATTCATACCCCTGAACTTTTCCACATTTTTTTCAGGTCATACCCACAAACTGAAATGTATTCTATTGGTATTTTATGTAATATATCAAAACAAAGTAGCACATATTTGTGAAGGGTAATACATGGTTTTCTATTTTAAAAAAGAAATATGAAAATTACAAAGTATATTTCTATTCAGCCCACTATAGTCTGATACCTCTAATTGAAATCCTGAGTGACCAATCACATCCAGAAGTCAAAATTAGCAAACTGACTTTACCTGTGTTTAACTACAGGTGTTCTGTGAAGGCCTCAAAGGTTTCTTGGAGAATGTAAGAGATCAAACAGCACAATGAACACCACGGAACACACCTGACAGGTTAGGGATAAAGATGTGATGAAGAGTAAAGCAGGGTGAGGTTATAAAAAATAGCCCAACCTCTCAACATCATACACAGCACTTTTCAATCCATTATCCAAAAATTAGAGTATGGGACAACTGCAAATCTACCAAGACATGGCGGTCTACCTAAACTGACATCCGAAGCAAGGAAAGCACCAATTAGAGAAACAGCCAAGAGGCCCATGAAAACTCTGGAGCTGCAGAGATCCACAGCTCAGGTGGGAGAATTTGTCCATGGGACAACTATTACTCGTATACTCTGCAAATCTGGAGTTTATGAAAGAGTGAGAAAAAGAAATGCATTCTTGAAAGCAACCCATAAGAAGTTCCATTTGCAATTTGCAAAAAGCCATGTGGGGAACAAAGCTAGCATGTGGAACTAGGTGCTCTGGTCAGATAAGACCAAAGGAGAACTTTTTGAGCTAAATGCAAAACGCTATATGCGGTGTAAAAATAACACTGCACATCAATCTAAAAACATCATCCCCACCATCAAACATGGTGGTGGTAGCATCATGCAGTAATGATATTCTTCAGAAGGGATGGAAGCTGGTTAGAGTTGATAAGAAGATGGATGGAGCTAACTACAGGGCAACTCTGAAGGAAAACCTGTATGAGGCTGCAAAAGACTTGAGACTGGGACGTAGGTTCATATTCCACCAGGACAACAAACGTAAACATACTGCTAGAGCTACAATGGAATGGTTCAGATCAAAGCATTTTCATGTTTGTAAATGGTCGTCAAAGTCCAGACCTAAATCCCATTAAGAATCTATAGCAAGACTTGAAAATTGCTGTTCACAGAAGCTCGCCATCCAATCTTTATGAGCTTAGAGCTAGTTTGCAAAGAAAAATTGGTAAAAATGTCAACTTCTAAATGTGCAAAGCTGGTAAAGACAGACCCCAAAAGATTTAGAGTAGTAATTGTAGTAAAAGGTGGTCTTACAAAGTACTGATACAAATGTACATCACAATTTTCAGATTTATATTTTTAAATATTTAGAAAACCATAAATAATTTCCTTTACACTTCTTAAATACTTGCCACTTTGAGTTGGCATATCACATAAAATCTGGATAAAATACATTTAATTTTGCAGGTGTAATGTAAAAAAAACTGTGGAAAAGTTCAGTGGGTAGGAATACTTTTTCAAGACACTGTAAAGGTAAGCAATTTTAGCAGAGAGAAAAGACTCTAAGGTCATGGATAGGAAGTGGTGTATTACAAATTATTTTACCATTTATTCATTGAACTTCAATGCTGTGTTATTACATAAACAATGCAATGAATCCTTGTTGATTTCTGCAGATTATTGTTTATCCTTATTATGAAAGTAACATTTTATGAATTCTGGTATCTCATATCCCAGTGCTTATTTAAATGTTAATATCACAGTCCCATGGAAGTTTGGAAATGAATAAGGCAGATGCCAAGTGTAAAGGCACTGTCACACTTAGCGATCGCACTAGCGATCACGACAACGTCACGGCCTGGTGAGATCGTTGGTGTGATCGCTATATGGTCGCTAATTAGCTTCCAAACACAAAGATCTCATCAGAGATCAGCGATCTGTATAACGACCTCTGCGGTCGTTGGGAAAACCTAGTCCCACCTGCGACGCTGGTAAAGTCGTTCATAAAGGGTGTCACACTCAGCGATTCAGGCTCACCAGCGGGACACCAACGACCAAAAAACGGCTCAGAACGTTCATTAGCGATCAGCGACATCTCAGCAGAAGCCACATCGCTGCTACATGTCACACTCAGCTGCTTCGCTAACGAGATCGCTACTGCGTCATAAAATCGGTAACTCTTTAGCGATCTCGTTAGCGATCTCACTTCGTGTGACAGTACCTTAACAACTAGTTTGTTCCATTTATAATCCCTTTAACACAGCAACAGGTCCTCTCTATTCTTGTTTCTTTGTAATCACCTTGTGCCTGGTCATTATTGCAGGTAATCTCATAATGTTATGCATTTGGCAAAACAAAAACTATAATTATATAATTTATGGGTTATAATGTTAAAAAAACAAGCAACTTTGCAGTTTACTTCTTATTAAGAATTCTCTCCATTCTTGAGACTGGAGGTTACCGGCCTCCAATGCAGTCCAGTGGTAGCCTTAAAATGATGCCTGGGGTTGATGAAATACGTTTTGTGGTTGTTGTTTAATCTTTATTTGTAGTTTTCAGCTAATGCCATTCTTGTGCTTCAGGGCGGCATGTGTGCGGGGGGGTGATGATATGCTTACATATGCATCTGTATGTGCTTATGACAGGTCAATGATCCCTCAAGTTAGTTACTTGCCCTCTATTTTACATACTGCATATAATAGTGTTGGCTTTGAAAAAAAAATTACCTCCAGCAAAATGTCACTGGTAGTGGTGCCTGCGCAGCAGCATCTACAGTTGTGCTCAAAAGTTTACATACCTCGGCAGAATTTTTGCTTTCTTGGCCTTTTTTCAGAGAATATGAATGATAACACCAAAACTTTTTCTCCACCCATGATTAGTGGTTGGGTGAAGCCATTTATTGTCAAACTACTGTGTTTTCTCTTTTTTAAATCATAATGACAACCCAAAAAATCCAAATAATCCTCATCAAAAGCTCACATACCTTATTTCTTAATACCATGCATTGCCCCCTCAAACATCAATGACAGCTTGAAGTCTTTTGGTAGTTGTGGATGAGGTTTTTTATTTTCTCAGATGGTAAAGCTGCCCACTCTTCTTGGCAAAAAGCCTCCAGTTCCAGTAAATTCCTGGACTGTCTAGCATGAACTGCGCGCTTGAGATCTCCCCAGAGTGGCTTGATGATATTGAGGTCAGGATATTGAGATGGCCACTCCAGAACCTTCACTTTGCTCTGCTGTAGCCAATGACAGATCGTCTTCGCCTTGTGTTTTGGATCATTGTCATGTTGGAACATCCAAGTACGTCCCATGCGCAGCTTCCGGGCTGATGATTGCAAATTTGCCTCCAGTATTTGCTGATAATGTGCTACAGTCCTCTTTCCTTCAACTTTGACCAAATTTCCTGTGCCTTTGTAGCTCACACATCCCCAAAATATCAGCGATCCACCTCCGTGCTTTACAGTAGGAATGACATTCCTTTCATCATAGGCCTTGTTGACCTCTCTCCAAATGTAACATTTATGGTTGTGTCCAAAAAGTTCAATGTTGGTCTCATCACTCCAAATTACCTTGTTCTAAAAGTTTTGAGCTTGTCTCTGTACTGTTTTGCATATTGTAGGCGAGATACTTTGTGGCATTTGTGCAGTAATGGCTTTCTTCTGGCGACTCGACTATTCAGCACATTCTTCTTCAAGTGCCTCCTTATTGTGCATCTTGAAACAGCCAAAGCTAGTCTTCAGAGAGTCCAGTATTTCAGCTGATGTTATTTGTGGGTTTTTCTTTGCATCCTGAACAATTTTCTTGGCAGTTGTGGACAAAATTTTTCTTGGTCTACATGGCTATAGTGTCATGTGTGCATTGCCACGAAGATCGTCGCGGTTGCACATTTTGACTTCTCACAGCTGAGCTGCTGTTTCTTTGTGTTTGGCAGCTAGGGAGTTAATTCTGTCTGTGCTCGGTGCTGGGACTGGGTGCAGTTTCTCCCGGCTGCAATTGATTATTTGTTGATTGGTTTCCTTTAAATTCCTGGTTGTCTGCTTGGGGAGTTGCCAGTGAAACCTTCATGCAGACCACAGATAAGAATGAATCTGTATAGACTTTAGTTGTGAGCTCCTTAGTTGTTCTAAGCTCAACTTGGTTAGAGTTTATTTCCCAGACCATTTATGTTCCTTTGGTGTTTGAGTGTGTATGCAAGCGAGTGTTATCCTGTCTGTCTTATATGTCTATTCTGTGTATTTAGCTAAGATCAGCCCATATCCCTTTGGTGGTAGTCAGGATCCTTCTTAGGACTGATTACAGGGTTCAGGGTCTGATAGGAGACAGGGTTAGGTTGGTGACTTGGACCTCTGAACCATTATCAGTACCTCCAAGGTGAGGGATTAGTTAGGACCCCAGTTTAGGGTCAGGTTAGATCCCGGTCCACCTCTTTCCTGTTTCAGCTCATCAAGTCCTCAAGATTAACCCTGGGTTCAGCAGATATCGTGTCAGGTAAATCTATTCTATACTTACATGCTGATGTTGCTATACTAGTTGCTGTATAGAGTGTTGTTCCTGTATTAATAGTTTACTGACATTGTATACATATCATTAGACAGCGTGACATTTTCACTGGCCATAAAAATTATCTCCAGTTACCATGGATCCAGTAGCCCAGCTGGCTCTGCAGTTGCAGGGATTATCCATGGAGCTGACGGACATTAAGTCCAAAGTTTTGTCTCCCCTGGAGCAAACCAGAGTTGAAACCTAAGGTTGCTCTCCCGGACAGGTTCACTGGTGGGCGAGACAAATTTTTCACCTTCCGGGAGGCATGTAAATTGTATTTTCGGCTTCGGCCTCGATCATCAGGGAGTGAGGAGCAGAGAGTGGGAATTGTTATCTCACTTCTGCAAGGGGACCCTCAATCCTGGGCATTTTCCCTTCCTCCGGGATCCCCGGCTCTACTGTCTGTAGATCAATTTTTTACTGCCCTGGGATTGGTATATGATGACCCAGATCGGGTCTCTCTTGCTGAGACAAAATTACGTAAGATACAGCAGGGAGATCGTCCGGCAGAGGAATTTGCTTCTGAGTTTCGTAGATGGGCCACAGATACTCAGTGGAATGACCCAGCTCTTAGGAGCCAGTTTTGTCATGGGCTTTCTGATAAATTAAAAGACGTTTTGGCTCAGTATGAGTCTCCTCCTTCTCTGGAGGCTGCTATGGCCTTAGCTATCCGTACTGATCGACGGCTTCGGGAGAGGGGTGAGGTAACCCCACTCCCTGTTGTTTCTCCACCTACCACTAAAGTCCCTTATGTTGAGGTTCCCCTTGTCTGTTCGGATGAGCCTATGCAGTTGGGAGGGACATCATTTCGTAGGAGGGGATTGGCGGTACGCCGCAGGACTAGAAGATGTTTTTTCTGCGGGAAAGAGGGACATTTTGTTGGAGAATGTCCATCCCGTGCCTTGTTGAGCCAAAAGTCGCCGGAAAACTGTTAATCCCAGGTTGTGTGGTGGACGACAACCTGGGAGTATGTATTTCATCCGCCAGTTCTTCTCAGTTCCTTGTACCAGTGGAGGTGGTAGTTGGTACGAGAGTGGAGAGATTGTCTGTTCTTCTTGATAGTGGTTCCGGGGCTAATCTGGTTGACGCTCAGTTTGCTCAGGCTCAAGGTATGCATCCGAGTGTATTGGTCAAACCGATCCCTATATTCTCCATTGACGCCAGGCCTCTCGGCCAAGGTAGCTTTGTTCATGAGGTTCATAACATTGACCTTCGGGTAGGGGCAATACATAGGGAACAATTATCTTGTTATGTGTTGGAGGGTCTACCTACTCCCATTGTGTTGGGACTTCCTTGGTTGGTTAAACATAACCCTGTGATTAATTGGCAGTCCAGAGAAATAAGCCAATGGGGTGAGTTTTGCAAAAGCAACTGCATGAACACAGTCATCAGTGCGGTCGTGCCTAGTACATTGCCTCCTTTTTTGGAGGATTTTGGGGATGTTTTCTCTGAGGAGGGGTGTCAAGAGTTGCCTCCTCATCGCGTGTATGACTGCTCTATTAATCTCCTTCCTGATGCTAAGTTGCCTAAAGCTAGGTTGTATAATCTTTCTGGTCCTGAGAGGCAGGCTATGAAAGATTATATTTCTGAAAGTCTGGCCAAAGGGCATATTAGACCTTCATCTTCCCCAGTAGCCGCGGGGTTCTTCTTTGTGAAGAAGAAAGATGGAGGCCTACGCCCTTGCTTGGATTTCCGCGAACTTAATCGGATTACTGTTCGAGATCCGTATCCACTCCCTCTTATTCCTGATCTCTTCAATCAAATTGTTGGCGCCAAATGGTTTTCTAAATTGGATCTCAGGGGGGCGTATAATCTGATTAGGATAAAAGAGGGGGATGAGTGGAAAACGGCGTTTAACACGCCGGAGGGACATTATGAGAACCTAGTCATGCCTTTTGGTCTGACTACTGCACCAGCAGTATTCCAACATTTTGTTAATGACATTTTTCGTCACCTTGTGGGGCTGTTTGTGGTTGTATATTTGGACGACATTTTAATTTACTCGCCAGATCTTGTGTCTCATCAGGAGCATGTGAGACAGGTGTTGCAGATCTTGCGAGACAATAAATTATACGCCAAACTGGAGAAGTGTGTATTTGCCGTACAGGAACTTCAGTTTTTGGGTTTTTTGGTGTCAGCCTCCGGTTTCCGTATGGACCCTGAAAAGGTGAGAGCAGTGCTTGAATGGGATCAGCCAGGGGATCTTAAGGCTCTGCAGCGTTTTTTGGGTTTTGCTAACTACTACCGGAAATTTATTTGTAATTTCTCATCTGTCGTCAAACCTCTCACTGACATGACAAGAAAAGGGACGGATTTTTCTAAATGGTCGGACAAAGCTTGCCAAGCCTTTTCCTCTTTGAAGAAATGTTTTGCTTCGGCACCCGTTCTCATCCAACCAGATGCATCTCAGCCGTTCATTGTGGAGGTGGATGCGTCTGACGTAGGGGTGGGTGCTATATTGTCCCAGGGTCCGTCCCCTGGTAAATGGCATCCGTGCGCTTTCTTTTCTAAGAAATTGTCGTCCGCCGAAAGGAATTATGATATCGGCAATAGGGAACTTTTGGCCATTAAGTTAGCTTTTGAAGAATGGCGTCACTTTTTGGAGGGGGCAGTCCACCCGGTTACCGTTATTACTGATCACAAGAACCTGTTGTATTTGGAATCCGCTAAGCGTCTGAATTCCAGACAAGCTCGATGGTCGTTGTTTTTTACCAGGTTTAATTTTGTCGTCACTTATCGCCCGGGGTCTAAAAATGTAAAGGCTGATGCCTTGTCTCGCAGTTTCCCAGGGGCCGGGAAAACGGATGACCCGAGTCCTATCCTTCAGGAGGGGGTGGTAGTGTCGGCTGTATTTTCTGAGCTTGAGGAGGAGGTGTTAGAGGCTCAGGGGGACGCCCCTGCAGGACCTCCAGGGAGACTGTTTGTCCCAAATCTGTTGAGACAAAAGGTTATTGAGGCACATCATAATTCTGCTCTAGCAGGACATCCAGGGAGTAAGGCTACTTTAGATCTCCTTTCTCGCCGGTTTTGGTGGCCTAATGCTAATAAAGATGTTATAACTTTTGTCGCGTCATGTGGGGTGTGTGCTCGCTCTAAAACCCCTCATACCCGTCCGTCTGGGACCCTTTTACCCTTGAAACTTCCGGAGCGTCCATGGACTCATTTATCTATGGACTTCATTACGGACCTTCCTCCGTCGTCAGGGAATACTGTCATACTGGTGGTTGTTGACAGGTTCAGTAAGATGGCACATTTCGTTGCTCTTCCTGCACTCCCTAATGCTAAAACTCTGGCGCAGGTGTTCATTAGGGAGATCGTTAGACTTCATGGGTTGCCTTCTGATGTGGTGTCAGATAGGGGGTCTCAGTTTGTGTCCAAATTTTGGAGGGCATTTTGTTTACGTCGGGGGATGCAATTGTCATTTTCCTCGGCTTTTCATCCGCAGACCAATGGTCAGACAGAGCGTCTGAATCAGAGCTTAGAGACATATCTCCGGTGTTTTGTCTCAGAGAACCAAGAGGACTGGTCTTCTTTCTTGCCTCTGGCAGAGTTCGCTCTTAACAACAGGCGGAGCGAGTCCACTGGTAAGTCCCCGTTTTTTGGGGCATATGGTTTTCATCCCCAGTTTTGTACTTTCAATGGGGGGGGCCCTTCTGGGGTTCCTGAGGAGCGTTTCTCGTCGTCACTTGCTTCTGTGTGGAGAGGTGTATTGAATAATCTGAGTGCGATGGAGAACCGTTACAAACGTATGGCTGATAGGAGGAGAGTTTCTGGTCCAGATCTGAATGTGAACGATCTGGTATGGTTGTCTACCAGGAATATAAAACTTAAAGTGCCCTCCTGGAAACTGGGTCCCAGATTCATCGGGCCGTACAGGATCAGTTCCATAATTAATCCTGTGGCATTTCTTCTGGACCTCCCTCCTACGTTTAAAATTCATAATGTGTTCCACAAGTCATTACTTAAAAGGTATGTGGCACCAGTCATACCGTCACCTCTACCTCCTCCTCCTGTGTTGGTCAATGGTAACTTGGACTTTCAAGTATCAAAGATCATTGACTCACGTCTGAATCGCCGGTCCCTTCAGTACTTGGTGTATTGGAAGGGGTATGGTCCAGAGGAGAGGACGTGGGTCCCTGCGTCTGATGTTAACGCAGATCGTTTGGTTCGGACCTTCCACAGAACTCACCCGGGCAGGCCTGGCCCTGAGGGTCCGGAGGCCCCTCGTAGAAGGGGGGTACTGTCATGTGTGCATTGCCACGAAGATCGTCGCGGTTGCACATTTTGACTTCTCACAGCTGAGCTGCTGTTTCTTTGTGTTTGGCAGCTAGTGAGTTAATTCTGTCTGTGCTCGGTGCTGGGACTGGGTGCAGTTTTCCCGGCTGCAATTGATTATTTGTTGATTGGTTTCCTTTAAATTCCTGGTTGTCTGCTTGGGGAGTTGCCAGTGAAACCTTCATGCAGACCACAGATAGGAATGAATCTGTATAGACTTTAGTTGTGAGCTCCTTAGTTGTTCTAAGCTCAACTTGGTTAGAGTTTATTTCCCAGACCATTTATGTTCCTTTGGTGTTTGAGTGTGTATGCAAGCGAGTGTTATCCTGTCTGTCTTATATGTCTATTCTGTGTATTTAGCTAAGATCAGCCCATATCCCTTTGGTGGTAGTCAGGATCCTTCTTAGGACTGATTACAGGGTTCAGGGTCTGATAGGAGACAGGGTTAGGTTGGAGTCTTGGACCTCTGAACCATTATCAGTACCTCCAAGGTGAGGGATTAGTTAGGACCCCAGTTTAGGGTCAGGTTAGATCCCGGTCCACCTCTTTCCTGTTTCAGCTCATCAAGTCCTCAAGATTAACCCTGGGTTCAGCAGATATCGTGTCAGGTAAATCTATTCTATACTTACATGCTGATGTTGCTATACTAGTTGTTGTATAGAGTGTTGTTCCTGTATTAATAGTTTACTGACATTGTATACATATCATTAGACAGCGTGACATATAGTTTTGTTTTTACAGAGCCCCTGATTTTCCATTTGTTAATCACAGTTTGAACGCTGCTGACTGGCATTATCAATTCCTTGGATATCTTTTTGTATCCTTTCCTGTTTTATACAGTTCAACTACCTTTTCCTATAGATCTGTTGACAATTCTTTTGCTTTCCCCATGACTCACAATCCAGAAACGTCAGTGGCTGGATGAAAGATGCAAGAGTCTGTCTGGATCCCAGAAACTCACTGAGCATTTATGCACACACACTGATTACAAGCAAACAGGTCACAGGTGAGGATGTTACCTTTAGTAGACATTCAAACCCATTTGTGTCAACTTCTGTGCATGTTATCAGGATAAAATAACCAGGGTATGTGAACTTTTGATAAGGGTCATTTGGATGTTTTGTTGTCATTATGATTTAAAAAGAGAAAACACAGTAGTTTGACAATAAATGACTTCACCCAAGTACTAACCATGAGTGGAAAAAAAGTTTTGGCGTTTTCATATTCTCTGAAAAAGGTCAATAAATCAAAATGTCTGCCGGGGTATGTAAAACTTTTGAGCACAACTGTATCTCTCTGCCCCGGACCACAAGAATATCACTAACTGAAACTACAAATAAAGATTAAACAACAACAAGATGGATTTCATCAACCAAGGTATCATTTTCATCAGTATAACAGCGCCAACCTGACAGTGTCTGTAGTTTACTTAGTAAAACCCTAATGACAGGTTCACGTTAAAAGAAACTTTTCATCTGCATAATGCTACTCAAACCACGGACAGCATTATTATTATTATTATTAATATTTATTTCTATAGCACCATTGATTCCATGGTGCTGTACATGAGAAGGGGTTACATACAAATTACAGGTATCACTTACAGTAAACAAACTAACAATGACAGACTGATACAGAGGGGAGAGGACCCTGCCCTTTCGGGCTTACATTCTACAGGATTGTGGGGCAGGAGACAGTAGGTCGGGGGTTGCAGCAGTTCTGGTGTTGGTTGAGGCAATAACTCCGGTAGTGGTGAGGAGGCAGCAGGGTCATTGCAGGCTGTAGGCTTTCCTGAAGAGATGGGTTTTCAGGTTCCGTCTGAAGGATCCGAATGAGTTTGATAGTCGGATGTGTTGGGGCAAAGAATTCCAGAGGATGGGGGATATTCGGGAGAAGTGTTGGAGGCGGTTGGGTGAGGAGCGAATAAGTGTGGAGGAGATAAGGATGTCTTGGGAGGATCGGAGATTAATCAGATACTGACTGTTATTGTAAACTTTTTTTAACTGTAAAATGCTGTGGCATTTCAACAAAAGTCAATTTGGATAACTAGTCCTAGGCAGGTCCTTGGTGGAGTCTCCCAGCTTCCCGTGACTGACAGGTCTCTCTTTATGTGTGTTTATAGGGAAAAAACTGACAGTCAAAGATATCGGGTTGGGGAGAAGTCAACAGGGACATGCATGAAATTAGTCATCTGACACACAGAATCCCTGGACGGTTTTCCCAAGCATAATATGTCTGAAATCCTGCTGCATGACAGGTTCCCTTGCCTTCACATATACAGCTTTGTAACGTAAAGTGACTGCAAGAAGCAGCAGTGAAGAAAGATTCCATTAAGCTCTTCCTATGGGAGATGGAGCTTCTTTTTCCTCAAGTTTTAATTTCCTTTAAATCGCATTAATAGCATATTTGGCAGCTTTGTTGTTAAAAGACCAGAATATAGATGAAATCCCGAGAAGGACACAATTGTGTCAATGGGATTCATCCAGATTCATTGAGACTGGTTGATTCCAGTATGAACAGCACCTTTCTTATAGACCTTGCAAGTGAGAATTTCAATGTATTATTTAAAACAAAGGTATACAATGTTTTTTTTAGTTTATACTTACATAGCATGCATTATTTATATAGCGCTATCATATTCTGCAGCGCTTTACACAAATTATCATCGCTGTCCCCAATGGGGCTCACAATCTAAATTCCCTATCAGTATGCCATAGTTTATATTGCTAGAAGTCGCTTAGAAAAAATGTACAGCTCTTACGGGGAAGACTTACTAAATGTTTGCAAAAAGACAATATATGCAAAGAATAACTGAAACTGTATTAAGAAACAATCTCTGACAGACACATTAATTCCTTAGCAAAAATAAAAGGCAGAAGGCGAGCATCAACCATCTAAATAACCTAAAACTGCAAGCGCATGTAAATAAGCAATCATCCTCATCCTAAGGCACTCCTCTGAAACGTGAACTCTGCCAGCCATCAAGTATAATTTGGAGAATAAATTACAATTCTCTAATAGCACCGAATGATGACAGTGAAGGCACAATGCACAAAAATACCTATTCCCATTCCATTATGGATCCTGTTATCTGGTGTAATTGTTGACAAAATACCCTGCAATTTTAAAATGATATAAAAAAAAACATAATTGAATAATTATATAATGGCTGTGAATGTAAAGACACTGCTTACAGTCTGCATTGTTCTGATGATGCGGGCTTATAGGAAGCAAAAAACAGTGACTGACATTTTCAGTTGAAAATTAATAACTAATAAAGCACCTTTTTGGAGTTGTAAAACTGGAAACATGGGGAAATAAAACTTTGTATCAGGAATTAAATAACCATTCCAGCGGGTTTATTTCACTGCTTGAGTGGTGGTACTAATCTAACACCCCTGACCTTAGCATGATACTTACCAGCCGCCATCTTCAGCTGTTCCTGGTGCTGTTCTGGTCCGACGCCATCATCTTGTAACCACAACTTCTGACTGACCTTGTTCTGGTTCTCATACACTTACATTGGGTTGTGATTTCCGGATCACCCAGCAAACACTGGAGAGTTCTGGCAGATCACAAACTGCTGGAGACCGTCCGGAGCGGCAGCAGGAACAGCTGAAGACGGCAGCTGGTGAGTAAAAGACTATAGACAGGGTACTTACATATTTGTTACCACTCCAGTGCTGCAATAAAATACGCTGGAGTGGTGCTTTAGGAAACGTCCGCTAAGTTATTCTGTAAGGATCAAAGCCATGAATACAACCTTAAAAAAAATAACAAATATTTATTTATAGGTTACTGAATGAATTCTATTACGATGTTTAAACTAAATCCAACATCCAAAATTAGTGACTGAACAACAAACAAATATGGTTTTAAAATGATAAGGAGTCTTAATTGTAACAGGTGATATCTACAAAAAAAAAACAACTAATCTTGCTGTTTTTCAATTGACCACAGAAAAGCTCTGACAAGTAATGAGCGAGTATACTCGTTGTTCAGGTTTTCGCAAGCATGCTCGGGTGGTCTCCGAGTATTTGGAAGTTCTCGGAGATTTAGTTTTTGTCGCCGCAGCTGCAAGATTTGCGGCTATTTGACAGCTTGAATACATGTGGGGATTCCCTAACAAACAGGCAATCCCCACATGTATTCAGGCTGTCAAATCATGCAGCTGCGGCAACAGAAACTAAATCTCCGAGCACTTCCAAATACCGGAGACCACCCGAGCAACGAGTATATTCACTCATCACTAGCTCTGACTTGTTATATTCTGTAGAGATTACTTTTCAGCAGGCATCTCAATACCATCACAGGCAAAAACAATGAAAGATAACACCCCATTATAAAAATGGAGAGAGTCACACCCTTGTATGCCTTAAACCCTCATGGACAGAGATCATTCTACAATCAGAAATGCAGTAATTTCATGTTTATTCAGCTTATGCATTTTAATTAGGACTAACTTGCCTTATGTATACAGGTATTATAACAAACACTAACAACATGTAAAGCAACAATGAGTGTTATTCCCCCTTCACATGTCCGTGTTTCCAGTACGTGCGGTATCCATTCTTTCCAAAGATAACACACGCACCCATTATAACCTATC
This sequence comes from Oophaga sylvatica, assembly GCA_033576555.1. NCBI lineage: Eukaryota > Metazoa > Chordata > Amphibia > Anura > Dendrobatidae > Oophaga > Oophaga sylvatica. The sequence continues at coordinate 273,847,597 of JARQOD010000005.1, forward strand.
CTGCTATGCACTTGATGCCCGTGTTTTTACACAGACTGTGTCCTTGCAAAAAACATGGAGACATATCATTTTTTTCCAGCAGCACAGAGGACAAGGGCCAATACCATCCATGGGTCTGTGAAAACACGTACAGAAGATGGATGGCATCCATGTGCTCTACATGTGTAACATTGCAAAGTATAGGAAAAGCTGTGCAATTTAAATCTGTCTTTAACCATTCAGGAAAAACACTGAAGATACAGTGATGGTAAGAACGGACACAATAATCAGACAGTGATGGAAAACACTGATGAAACACTGATAGCACAGCGATGGCACCAGTACCATTTTTTCATGTACATGTTTAAACACGGACATGTGAAAGAGGCCTAAGGCACTTGTTAATGGATTTTGTGTTCAGCTTTTCATAAACTATTGGGTGCTAGGACATTTGTTTCATGGCAGACAGTCTATAAGTGATGATTGATTTGGTGGGCATGTTCCTTTTACAATATATATATTTGGGTATACCAAAAGTCATGTTTTAGGATCACTAAATATTGGTCCAATGCCAACTATGGTTTTACTAGTCATAGTGAACCCAGTAATTCTAGATTAATTCATAACTATCTTTGTTACACTCCTTACAATTTTTACCAGTTACGGTATATATATCCCCCCCCCCCTCCGTGTTAATTAGCTCCATACATTATCTGATCTCCAGGCTAATAGGCTGAACAGCACTACTGAAAATCCCTTTAAATTAGTCTTCTATATATTATTTCTGAACATCACCAGATTACTTTTATATACAATGTTAAAGCCCACATAAATGTTAGAGAAAGTCACCCAATCTCTATCTAAAAGGTATGGGCCCCTTATTCTAGATAAGTCAACCACCTGTTCTTCATGTTTCGGGGGGACAGGCTAATCACAGAGGTTTCTGGAAACACTTTCTCACCTCAGTCCAAAGAAAACAAATAATTGGACTAGCTAAGTGTTCATGTATATCGGGAAGTCTATAGCGGTGGCTAGATGATATAGTCAGCTTAAATGTTTATTATAATGTACTCCTTTAATGTGAACATTTATTCCTTTTATTGGCAGCCTCCCATGGTCTCTTGCTGCACAACATCTGATCGGCTGCGGTGTAAGTTATTAGTAAAATGTAATGCCCAAAATTCACTTTTAGCGTTGTCTAATAATTGGAGGGTGTATGTAATAAGGCCTGCGCCCTTCCTGACAGATTGCTGGCATGCTTAGCGTTTTCCTGCACTTGATTTCTAAGTTCCTGTTTAATCAAACATTAACTGACAACACCATCAATTGAGATATTAGTGTCAAAATAAAGAATTAAGCTAAATGCCACCACAATGGATGAGAGGGGGGCTTAGAAACCAAAATGTTAATTAAACGAATTTTGATATTAAAATAATTTTTTAGCAGTACTGCTTATATCGGATGCAAAGCTGCAGAACAATAATTGTTTTCTCAGTATACCACGGTGATGAGTTTTAAATATTCACTTGCCAACATTGCATGAGGAAAACAGCTTAATCTCGGATATCATTGTCACAGCAATCGCTAATGCTGAATACTTGCTTCTCTCATTTACAATAATTTCATATATACTAAATGAATACTGAAACATATCCATCAAACAATTATCCAAATCTATGTCCTACAAACCAAAAACCCAAAATAAGGCTTCCTGTAAGTCAAACAAGTCACTTTAATGTGAAACCGTTAGATTTTTTTTGTACCCCAAACTGACACAATTTATGTTAGGTTGTGGTAAGGTAAATAAATCCATTCCTTTGTTTGCTATCCTTGACTCCATTTTTGAGAATCACTATTTTAGTTTTTATGTCAATGACCCATGTGCATGGGCGCATCACTCCCGTCAGTGGTGCATGTGCAGAGCGATAGTCCGGCTATTACAACGTCATCAAGATTTTACTGCACAGGTCACAAAGAAAAGTGACCTTTCAGCAGTGACTGAACAGGGCCATATATTGTCAGTGCTGGCGGAGTATAACCAAAAAGTCAGGCTAAAATGAAGAAATCTATCTGTTCCATATCTCCTTTGATTAAGTTAATAGTTATCCATGATGCAAAATAAAGTGTTATAAAAATTTCCTCTGTAGAAACATGTAAAAAAAAAGATTTGTGAGAGGTGATCTCATTTAGTTAGGTTTTTCTCTGTTTTACCCAATTCCTGCCAGAATTGTTTAATCTCTTCATTGACTTGATCAGTTTCAAGTTGACTCCTTGAGAAAGCCACATTGGCAAAACTACGTTGGAGTCTTGGGAGCTACGGACTACTGACCATTAATATTTATCTGCAATCCCCTTTTGTATATTCTCTATGCACTTTATTCTTAGGCCTGGACGTTCTTTTAGTCTATTACCTCTTGCACTTAATGTTAATGCTAGGGATTATCGATGATTATTTATTTTGGTCATTCTCCTAATTACCGTAGATCTCCTTGCACATGGTATTTTGATGTCAATTTTGTCAGTTTTCTCCTTGTTTTTAATATTGTGAAAAATAAATAATTTATTTTTTATTAATTTTTGTATTCCTTTTGGTGTATTCACTTTTTTTAGTAGATTTTACTCTTCATTGCGCAAGTTTCAGGTCTTGTAGCCCAGGAGCATGACTCAAATCCCCAACATAGTGATATTGCAAAGCCACAAGGATAGGGAAACTTTCGCGTCTATAGTGGCCTCTTTTGTCTTACGAAATATTAAAACGGTCAGATTTCACAGTACAAAACAGCATAATTAAATCAATCTCTTCGAAAATGATGAGATTGTTGTACTTATTTTGAAATTCCTTGTCAGAATTGCTGTATAATCCAGTCGAAAGTTTAAAATTCAATCTCTTCCTTTCTTGCCTGATTGAAAGTTCCTCAATGACCCTCCTGCTGCTAGATCTCCCATTGCTCAGCACAAGCTGGAGCTGTCAATTAGCTAAATACACTTGTACTCATGAGCATTCTGTCACTTCAGACTCAACAATGCTGATTTTAGTATCAAACTAAACCACCATTCTAACATGGATTGTCTAAGAAAGTCAACAATCCCTTCAGGTCTACTTAATGTACACAGTTGGTATTGAATAATCTATAAAATGTCAGCTTTAAGAGATTATTGAGTAAAATGTTTCACCTGCTGTATACGTCATATATATTTGTATTGTTCACCAATCCTCACATTATTACATGGCTTCCAACTTGCCTTGTTCAGTTAGTTGTTAACTGCATCTGTGCACAGAAAAGGAGAGCGCTTTTCCTGGAATATACTGTAACGATACCATAGGCGACCGTTCACCTGATAGAGGCTAAATGCATGTTCTCTAGGCCTTTCTCCAGCAGGTATGTGCCTTCATGGCTACAGGAATCACAAAAGCCAACACTGCAAAGAAATGTATAACCATGCAGTATGAGAGTCTTTACAATGGGTCCCTTTTTGTGTTGTACACATCAGACATTACATAAAAATGCCTACTTTGTATTATGTTAAAGACGCTACGCACGTGTTGTTGTTCAAAGTTCTTACTCTAACCACACTGACCCTCAAAGATAGCATGCCAAGATAAGTAGTCTGCAAATACTGTAGTAGCTGCTGTAAACAATAAATCTTTACTTAGTACCGTAATTTCTTTTTAATCCAAAAATGATCAAGTTTGCTGAAAATATGATTTTCTATTCTAATTCTATATTTTAAGAGGAGTGTTAAAAGGATATGGGGAAGATTGGTTAAAGGGTAATAATTGGGATATTTGGTTTATATTAAATTTCCTATCAATAAGGGTAGGTGCAGATGATCAAGAACTGGCAGCGCTTTAGGCACAGTGCATATCACTGCATCCAAAGCGCTGCCGGCTTTGAACGCAGGTGCAGTTTTCAGGGCTCCAATACATTGAAATGGGTAAATTTCTCTTTGGAGACAGGAGGTCTGGAAAACCCTGCAAGTCCGTCTCTGCGATGTCTCGAAAAACAATGGAACGGAATTTCTTGAAATCCCACCCTATGCGTAACAGCTGGATGCTGCGGTTGGACGCTCACAAGTATACAGCATTCAACCCACAGATTTTTCTGATCATTTGCAATACCCAAAGGAGCACGCGAGCGCAACTATCCACCAGCTTCAACTCATAGCCACACTGGACCACAATACCGTACGGTGTATGGCCCTGTCTTATGTAACAGAATGGCCAAGGACATTTGTAATAGGATCTGAAATTTTCTACTGCTTCCGACAGTAAAAAAAATAAAAAATCACATTTAATTAAAATTCCACATTCTAGTTTGGTCTTGATAATTCTTGCATTAAGGAAGCAATCATATTTTCTAAGTGTTTTGATTTGAGCTTCAATAGCAATGTAACCTTGGGCAACAGTTTATACCATTCAGAATCCACTTCAAAAGACGCTTTCCTGTGTAACAAGCGGCATTGTTACTCTGCAGATGCTTTATTCCAACCCCACTACACAAATGGCTTTGACAAGCATTCACTTATAAACCAAACTACAGGGATTAAAGGGTCTGTCAACAGGTTTATGATTTTACCTGACAGCGCGAATGTAGGTAAAGAACTCTGAACCAGCAATGTATCACTTAAAATACTGGGCAGCCGTTCTGAACGATCAGAGCTTTTAATTTGGCAATGAAGCAGAGCTAGAAAGCTGCCAACGCCCACACCCAGGCCCTGCTATACAAAGTCTTAGACATAACTGCCATCCGGGAAAATTTGCGTTGGACCGGGGATCGGGCACCACTTAAGGTATCCACCGAACAATACGCAACCCGGGATCGCTAAAAAACGCACTATTTGCGATCCCGTTAGCGATGTTGTTCAGTGCGGCAGCGCCAGCGACGACTTCCGCTGTATCCGCTCGTCCTGGAATCGTTCCGGACCCTATTTTCTCGTCGCGCTCCCCTGGTAAGTAAAATATCCTATGTGGCACCTTTTCTTAGCGTTTAGCGTACTTTTGTACCGCTAAAGTCGTTAAGAAGATCGCTAACGGGCGATAGCGTCGTTACTATATCGCAAATGTGGCGCACTTAGCGATATAGAAACAATCCCCTAGCGATCGCATTAGTATGCGTCTTATTGTATCGCTAGCGGGATTGTTTAGTGTGGCAGTACCTTCACATAGCAATATAAACTACTAGTGCTAAAACAATCACTGTAAGCAAACAAACCCTGGAGCTTAATACAGTGGGTACAGAAAGTATTCAAGTTTCTTGCAGCCATTTGGTAAATCAAAAAAGTTCATTTTTTTTCTCATTACTGTACACTCTGGACCCCATCTTACTGAAAAAAAAAAACAGAAATTGAAAAATTTTTGCAATGTATTAAAAATAAAAAAATGAAATATCTCTTGGTCATAAGTATTCAGACCCTTTGCCCCAGACACTTATATTTAATCACATGCGTCCCTTTCCTTGTGACCCCATAATGGTTTTTACTCCTTCATTGGAGTCCAGCTGTGTTTAATTAAACTGATAGGACTTAATTTGTTAAGACCTCACACTCACAGTGCATGTCAGACCAAATGAAAATCAGAGTTCAAAGGAACTGACCAAGGAGCTCACAGACAGAATTGTGGCAATACTGTCACGCGGTCTTATGATATGTGTACATTCAGTAAACTATTCTTAAAAGAACAACACCTATACAACATAAATACAACAACACATGAAATATAGAATAGATTTACCTGACACGATTCCGTTGAACTAGGATTAATCTTGAGGACTTGATACACTGTCACAGGAAAGAAGAGGACCGGGGTAACCTGACCCAAACGGGGGCCTAACAATCCCTCACCTTGGAGGTACTGATAATGGTTCAGAGTCCAAGTCTCCAGCCAAAGGGAAGCCACACTAAACAATATCGCTAACGGGAAACGCTAAAAAACGTCACTATTTAGCGATCCCGTTTTGCGATATTGTTCGTGCGGGATCGCCACGACAGCTCCTGCTGTGATCTCGCTCGTCGCTGGAATCGCTCCGACCCTATTTCTCTCGGCGCTCCCGCTGGGTAAGTATCTAATCGCTGTGTGGCACCTTTTTTTTAGCGATTTAGCGTACTTTTTTACCGCTAAAGTCGTTAAGAAGATCGCTAACGGGGTTAGCGTCGTTAATATATCGCTAAATGTGGCTGCATTTAGCGATATAGAAACAATCCCCTACGATCTCATTATAGCAACGCTAACGAGATCGCTAGCGGGATAGCTTAGTGTGGCAGTACCTTAACCCGTCTCCTATCAGTCCCTGAACCCTGTAATCATCCTAAGAAGGATTCTGATTACCACCAAAAGGGGTATGGCGATCTCTGCTAAATACCAAGATTAGAAATATAAAGAAGCGGAGAAAAAACGACTTGCCCTACACACTCAAACACAGAAAGGGAAAATAAAAGGGTTGGGGTATTTTAAAAACAACAAGGGAGCTTAGAACAACTAAGGGGCCTTTAACTTAAAAATCTATACAAACAATCCTAACTGTGGGGCCTTTCATGAAGAAATTTAAAATGGCAACTCCCCAAAAGACCCAAACCCAAGGGTTTAAAGGGAAAACCCAAACAACAAAAAATTAATTGCACCGGGAAACGCAAACCCAGTCCCCGAACGAGCCCAGACAAATTAACTCCCTTTAAATGCCAAACAAAAAAGAAACAGCAACTCACTTTTGAAAGTCAAATTTGCAAAAACCCCGCATCTTTGTGGCGAAAGCCCCACATGACATAACCCCCCCCCCCTTTTACGAGGGGCCTCCCGGGCCCCAGGGGCCCGGGTTTTTCCCCGGGGGGTTTTTTGGAAGGGCCCCCCCCCCAAAAAACGATCTGCGTTAAAGGCCCGAAAGCAGGAACCCACTCCTCCCCCTCTGGACCCTACCCCCCTTCCCAAAGCACCAAGTACTGAAGGGAACCCCCCGTTTCGACGTGAGTCAAAGATCTTTTACAAATTTTAAACTAAAAAGTTTTCCATTGAACCCCCCAAATGGAGGGGGAGGTAAAGGGAAAGGTAAAACTGGTGGGCCAAAGTACCTCTTAGTAAAGACCTTTTTTGGGAAAACATTTAATTTTAAACCAGGGGGGAGTTTCCCAAAAGAAAGCTAAAAGGATTTAAATTTTGGAACTGAACCTGTACGGCCCCCATGAATCTGGGGGCCCCTTCCCGAAAAGGGGAAATTTAAAATTTTATATTTCCCGGGAGACAACCATACCAATCGTTCACATTTAAAATCTGGGCCCGAAAAAAATCCCTCCTATCAGCCCAAAACCCTTTTTTAAAAGGGGTTTCCCCATACAAACCAAATTTTTCAAAACACCTCTCCACACGAACAAGTGACACGAGAAACGCCCCCTCCTCAGGAACCCCGAAGGGCCCCCCCCATTGAAAGTACAAAAAGGGGGTCCCCTGATTAAAACACCTGTTTCTTCACAGAATGATTGACCCAAAATAAAATTACATTGCTATTTATTGAACACATCCCTTTAAATTTTCAAATACCAGACTGAAAAAAATGCAGATCATGAATGGTGGTCTGTTGGTTTTTAGAATTCTGCCCAATGGAAATTGTTTAAATTGGGTAAAAAAATTACAAAAAACAGTGATTAATCGGGGTTAGTCTATTGGATGCTTTATTGTGAACAATGTAAAAGATGCACCTTACACCTTTGGGTCTTCTTTTTTGTCTTCTGCCTTAGTTTTTTATTTTTGGGAAAGAAAACCCACTCTTGCCCATCAGTTGTTTGTCAGTCTAGAGACCTGCAGATCGCATATTTTGCAAACCTTTACTTTAAAACTAACGTTTTTTGGGTAATGGGGAAAGAATTTACAGAAAAAAATTGTCCATTAAAAAACAACGTTGATTTTTTTTTTGAGGGGGGGGGAAAGGTTTTCTGCATATTTCCTCCTCTTGGTATGAGAAATTTTTGACGAGGGGAAAACCTTCACAGCGGAAAATTCAGCAGGGTCCCAAATTGAAAAAACTACTGAAAAATAGTTGGAAAAAATTCATGTCCTTTTGAAAAAAGAAAAGTACAAAAATTTAAAGATGCCCTGGACTCCAAGAAGTTCTGAACAAAAATCCCGGGGAGGATACTTAACGGTTTTTGTTACGATTCAAAACTTCACTGTAAATTTTCAAAAATTAAAAAGGGAAAGTGTGCATAATAATAAACGAATGTTGTATTTCTGAGGTTTTTTTGTGCCGTTAAACTAAAAAAATTCTTTTATGCTACTTTAGTAGCTGTAATAGGAAATGTACTGCCATGTTGATATGCCCCCCCCCCTTTATGGAAGAAACTAAAAGAACCAGAGGGTGCTTTCCCTGTTTTCTGTATCTTCCAAGGCCACAAAACCTTTGGTTTCCCCCTCAGGTCATGTTTGCACATTGGTTTGGTCGTTTTTACTCGTTTTTGTAAGCAAAAACCAGAAGTGGGGGGGGAAGGGAAAAAAAGCGACGTGATGCACCAAAAATTTCCCGTATCGAAGTGGTGTTCAAGTTTTTTTCACTTTTCCCTGACTGTGCCTCTCTTTATTTTGGCTTACAAAAAAATGTTGCAAATCTGACCAAAAAACTGAAGTGTCAATGTGGCTCAAGATTAAGATGCCAATCAACAAAAATTTTTTGGACTTAACAGACAAAATTCTTATTGTGGCCCCCTATGGAGCTTCATTCTAGGACTTTGAAAGGTTGCGAAAAAAGGATATTACTTACTGGTTGTCTTTTTCGTAACCCCTGATGGCACCACGAGAGAGGGGGTCCCCCCTTTTAAGGACAGAAAACCCTTTAAAATAAAAAAGGGGGGCTCCCCTCTCCATCGTTGGTTTACAGAGCATGGGAGGAAATCCCGGTTTTGTTCAACATAATCATACTCGTATTCTTATTCCTTCTGATACCAAAAAGGGTGATTAGATGGGGGGATTAAGGGTGCCATCATGGGTTATGAAAAAACATTACTGGTAAGTAACACCCGTGTATATTTTAGGGGGGGCCCACAGTGTAGCACCTTCCCCGAATTTGGGTCAGAATAGGCGACAGACGGGCTATGTTTTTAAAAGAAGGGGACAGGAGGGCAAGGGGCCCCTTAAAAATTTGGTCGAGGGAGACATTGCTTTCTCCCCCAAGACGTCCCCACGGTTCTTGTAAATGGGCTTAGACCTTCAGGAAAGGCTCCGCATAACACAAAAATTTGATCCCTCAAACATCTTGTAGGGTTCATTTGGGGACCTTTAGGAAAATTTTTTAGATTCTGAAAAAATTCAACGGGGCCCCTCTTTTTCCCTTTGAGGTTCTGCCCCTCAAAATATCGCAATAAGCACCTCCTAAAATCTGGGTGGTTTTTTTTCCCCCTTTTGGTTGGGGGTTAGAATAAAAAGATGGCAATTTTTTTCCCGTGCCCTGGGAATTTTGTAAACCACCTTAGGGAGGTTTGTGGGGTTAACCTTAAAAAAAGCCCTTCTTTATTCCCGAGTGTAAAGGCACTGTAACACGAAAACCCCGACAAGACAAACCTGGCGAGATCGTTTGGGGCGATCGTTTTGGCGTTAGTTTGCTTCCAAAAACAAAGATTATCAGGATCGCGATCTGTATAACGACCTCTGCAGGTTTTGAAAAAGTTCCGCTGCGGTCCGGGAGAGCGTTTAAAGGGTGTCACACTCAGCGATTCAGCTCACCAGCGGGTCACCAACGACCAAAAACAAGTCCAGAAAGTTCAAAATAGGACACGCAGGGCCACATCCCAAAATGTCACACCAGCTTCGTTCGCTAACGGATCGACAGGCATAAAATCGCTGAACGCTTTACTCGATTTAGTGTGACAGTACCTTGGTAGGGTTGCTGACAAAGCCTGTAGTCATTTATCCTGAGATGTAAGCTACACCAAATTGTATTTAATGAAATTCCTTTTGGATGGAGAGAAACGGCAATCGTTAAGGGGTTAATACTATTTTTTCCATGGAAGGTCTCCAGGAAGGGACTGACCTGGTTATACCTGGCCTTTGTTTTGGAAACCCCATCAATCACTGCTAGGTCACAATTTTATAGAGCCCTAGGGTCAAGAAGCCCTTAAGGGTTTAAAGAAAAGCTACAAGCTCTAACCCTTTGAGGAACTCCAGTTTAGATGTTAAAAGGACTTCTCCTCACATTTGCCCTGAAAGGTGAACTTCCTCCAGGTCGTCCGTAGTCTTGTATCACTAGGCTTGTTATAATAGGGTAGAAATTAAACCTAGGAGAACCTTTTCTCTCTAAGATTAACCTTCAAATTAGGCGGTAATCAGCCGGATATCTGGGGTGTAGAAAAGGCCTGGGATGAAAATACCGTACCGACAAGGGACCCGGTTTCTGACAACGTCCTTCACACCAGTAAACAAGGCCTCAAGCCAACCAAACAGGGCTCACTCAAAAAATCTGGTCTGTCTTCCCTGTCTTTCAAAGACTACGGGTGAGGCAACCCCGGGGAAAGGCATAGATAGTCAGGAGGTTATTCCATCCTGAAGCATCTACAGTTGACGGTTGTCTACTAGATTCAGAAAACGGACCTTCCCGTTTTATATATAAGAAAAGCAGCTCACCTCTTTGTCTTTAGGAACTCTAGCACGGGAACCGCAGGCAGCGGTAGAAATCCAATAGAATGAAAAATCCAGCTTCTTGTTCGAAGAAAAAAATGATTAGAGCTTTTGGAGCTTGAACCGTGTCTGTTCTGTGCCCCTTATGACGGTGGTGACATAATGCTGTTATGTAAAGTGTTTTTAACTCTTTGTCCAATAAAAGGAATTTTCTTAAGGAACAAGAAGCTGGATTTTTTTTATTCTATTTGGGCTTTGTTTGTTGTCCATCGAGGCGAAATTTTATCGGGGCGACCCCTTTGTCCACAATCTGACAAACACGTCCTTTTCAGGGCCCATTCTCCCTGACTTAGCTGAGCGAGCTTAGGAAGTCTACTTTGACTTTTTTCGACCCTCTGACATGCAGGGCCGTTAAGAGAGTGTTTTTCAGTCAGAAAAAAATACCTGTCTCCCACTGCGAGCAATGGGAGCGAGTCCCCCTGGTGATTTAATGGGCCCCCCGTGTTCCAGGTCTCGGAGAGTACCCTCACACGGTGACCCTGCAAAAAAGGTAAAGTCCTTTTTAATGCTCCCTCTCCCGCAAGAGTCCTTAAAGAGAGGGAGAAACCCTCTCCTCCTGTGACCAGGCCCTTGAGCCAGTGGGATTAGGTGGGCCCCCCACCTCCGGGGGACGGGCATCCGTGTGTTTATCTTGTTTACTCGGGGAACCCCTAGGGTGTTCAATCGTCCCTGCCCCCAGGGGAGGGAATGGATCACTGTCTGGGGAAAAAGGTTTTTGCTTGTTTAAAACCGTCCCTGCAAGATCCCTCGTTCCCCAACTGAGGTTCATGTGTGGTACTGGGCCCACTTGACTGTGGTATACAGGCGGTAAGAGCCCCAAACAAAGACTTTGTCTTTGGGGATTTCTTGGACTAAAGGGTTTTTTTTGTTCCTTTCCTTCTCCTCTGGGAGGGGGCATTCCGTCTTTCCCCAGCTTTACTGTCAGAAAGCTGTGGGTTAATGGGTTTTAACCTGGTTTTTTTAGGGTTTAGGGGGCCACCCAGCTCTCTAACGCGTTTTTGACCATAAGACGTTCCCGGTATGGAACAAAGGAATTCACCACAATCAAAAAATCCTCTGTCGATATGACCAAAAGTTTTTTCCTGTAGATGAGCTGTCACTTCCGGTTAGTTTTGTAAAAATCCGGGAGGCTTCGCACCCAAAGGGGGGAGCCCTGTACTGGAAATGTTGATTAGTGACTGAATCTGTACTGAACTGTGGGAATCTTTAAACTTGTTCGTAAAATGAATTTTAGGAGCAGGACTGCCCTGTAACAGTTTTGAAACAGAACCTTCACCGTGTCCTATGAATCCATGTTGAATGTTTGGGTTTCTAAGAACTTGTTTAAAGCTTTAAATTTTAATGGTCCCAAAAAGCATTTTTTTTAAATTAGAATAGGGGGGGGTAGAAAACCCTTTTTTCTTTCCCCTAGTGGAATTTCTCTCAATCGTGCTTCTTTAGTGACAGGACCTCTTCTTCCCCCCACTAGTTGTTGGCAAAGTGGTTGCACAGGGGGTTTCCTATTCTTTGCGGGGTGGAGTGTGGAATTTTTAATTTTAGGCCCGATCTTTTCAAATGAAGGTCCAGGAATGGAAGAAATTTTCTCCCGGTTGGAGGAAAAGGGGAAAAAACCTTCCTTCCCCCCCTGGGGTACCAATCAAAGGGGGGTTTTGTTCACTGGGAAAGGGTTTTAAGAAGAAGCCCTCTCCCTTCTTTAAACCCCATCTCTGTTTGTTTGTCCCTGAGCGGTTTTTGTGGAATAACACCCTTTTGAAAGGGTGCCGAAAAGGAGGGGAAAAGGGGCTTAGGTAAACCTTTCCCCAAACCCTGCTTTCTTAAAATCTCTCGGTGCTGAACTGACAGGAAAAACCCTTTTCAGGGGGGAGAAAACAAAGTAAACTTTGCCTGTATGTCCCTGGCCAAATTTTGCCCGTGCTCTAGACCTGCATTTGGGCCGGGGCCAAAACTAGTGCCAATCTCGCAGAGTCTGCTGAGGCATTGCTATGAAGCTGCTGCTCCTTTATGGGAGGTTTGGCCCTGGATGGTCTTCCCCCAATACTTGCTGCTTAACTGGTCCTCCAAAGTTTTCCGCCAGACCTTCGGTCTGGCGTTAATTGGTGCTATGGCTGGGTTTTGGGCCCCTGCTGAGGGCCATTAGAAAAAGTGAAGCAGTAGACTTTGTAAAAATTAATATTTGTGTCATTCTCAAAACTTTTGGCCATGACTGTACTATATACTGAGCAAAGGTTCTGAATACTTATGACCATGAGATATTTCAGTTTTTCTTTTTCAACCCCTTCATGACCGTTTTTTTTTTTTTTTTCACTTTTGCGTTTTCGTTTTTTGCTACCCTTTTTCTCAGAGCCATAACTTTTTTATTTTTCCATCAATATGGACGGGTGAGGCACTATGTTTTGCTGGACGAGTTGTACTTTTGAATGACATCATTGGTTTTACCATATCGTGTACTAGAACACGAGAAAAAATTCCAAGTGCGGTGAAATTGCAAAAAAAGTGTAATCCCACACTTGTTTTTTGTTTGGCTTACTAGGTGCACTAAATGCGAAAACTGACCTGCCATTATGATTCTACGGGTCATTACGAGTTTATAGCCACCAAATATGTCTAGGTTCTTTTTCATTTAAGTGGTGAAAAAAAATTCCAAACTTTGTAAAAAAAAATAAAATAAAAAATTGTGCCATATTCCGATAGCCCTAATGTCTCCATTTTTCGTGCTCTCGGGTTGGGTGAGGGCTTATTTTTGCAAGTTAAGCTGACATCTTTAATGATACCATTTTGGTGCACATATGATCTTTTGATTGCCCGTTATTGCATTTTAACTCAACGTTGTGGCGACCAAAAAAAACGTAATTCTGGCATTTTGACTTTTTTCTCACTACATCGTTTAGAGATCAGGTTAATATTTTTTTATTAACGCTGAAATACCAAATATGTGTATGTTTGATTTTGAATGGGGCGAAGGAGTGATTTAAACTTTTATATTTTTAAAAAAAAATTTTTTTACATTTTTTTTTTAATTTTTTTTTACTTTTGGCATGCTTCAATAGTCTGCATGGGAAACTAGAAGCTGCCACAACCCGATGGGCTCTGCTACATAGATGCGATGATCAGATCGCCTCTATTTAGCAGAATTATTCACTTGCTATGAGCACCGACCACAGGGTGGCGGTCACAGCAAGCCGGCACTGACAACCATAGAGGTCTCCAGGAGACCTTTGGTTTGCTATGCCAAAGAACTGGTGACCCGCGATTACGTGACGGGGGTCACCGATGGGCGGGTTTCCGGCCCGATGGCCAGAAGCGCGAGTTAAATGCCGCTGTCAAAATTTGACAGTAGCATTTAACTAGTTAATGGCCGCAGGTGGATCGCGGATTCCACCTGCGGCTATTCTGGGCACGTCAGCTGTTCAAAACAGCTGATATGTCCCGGGAAAGATGTGGGCTCAGCGCCAGAGCCCACATCAAAAGGGAGGAAGTCCGACATCAGCGTACTATTATGCCTGACGTCGGGAAGGGGTTAATAAAAATGCAAAAACTTCTACATTTCAGTTTTTTCAATCAAGATGGGGTGCAGAGTGTACATTAATGAGAAAAAATTTTAACTTTTTTGAATTTACCAAATGGCTGCAATGAAACAAAGAGTGAAAAATTTAAAGGGGTCTGAATACTTTCCATACCCACTGTAAGGAGGCATCACTGAAATCTGTATTTTAACCCCTGTTTTATGCGATCTTCAGATTACAAAGCAAAAACCTGGTAACAGATTCATTTCACATGGAATCTGTAAGGTCTTGAAGCCTGAAAAATAAATTTTTAATGCCGTCCTTGGCATATGCAAATGTACCTGACTATTCAAAGGGAGGAAGGGTGTTTCTTCCCTGAGAAGAGTCAGGATTTCCATGCTGTAATCCAGCCCCTATGGGCATGATTGACATTCTGCATCTTCTCTTCTTGGCCAAGGAAGCAAGACATTGCGTGCATATGCCCGAGGCTTCAAGCAGAGAACATTCAGTGGGTCACATGGAGGTCAACGGCGCTCAGGGGACAATGATTAAGATCGAGAACGGCATTAAAACTTTATTTTATGATAATAAGAGCAACTGTCTTTGTTATCAGAGACATTATTGGGAAGCTGGATTCACGCTCTAAATTGTACAGAAGGCAGCTTCTGAGGCTTCAGGGACCTGACACGGTATTAAAAGCAAGAACAGGACAAAAGGTCTTAGTCCTTCTCAAACTGTCTGTAACTGGGCTCCACAGTTCTTGACTGGGTGTTGCATGGCTCTTAAATACCATGGAACCAGCAAAAGAGACCCACTTACCAAGGACACACATCATCTGTCCTGGCAGAAGTGATTTATCATAGACTGCTTCATCTAGAAAGTGTCAAGATGAAGCAGTTTGAGGAATACTGGTAGATATTAAAGGGTTTTTCCTTAACTGTTATATTGGTGAACTTTTCTTACGATAGGCAAAACAGTAGCCTGTGAGCCTTCGCGGGCAGGGTCCTCTCTCCTTCTGTACTTATGTGTGTCCTGTATTGCTCATATTTATTGTACTTGTCTATATTCGCCCCCTCTCACATGTAAAGCGCCATGGAATAAATGGCGCTATAAAAATGAATAATAATAATAATATTTGTGGGGCCCAACACCAGACACCCTCTGCCAATAAGCTGACTGACGGTGTTATTGAAGGGTGGATTGAAACCGGACAGCAGTGCGCGGCAATACTAGGGACAGCCACTCCAGTATATACAGAGCTATGAAAGTTAAACAAGGGACAAGCCCCACCAATCATTTGATTATTAAATAGTACGGAGTCGTACCGCCTATGATGGCCATGGACTAGCTTTACAAAGTCCCTGAAGTACCTTAAATTGGAAGCATTTAAAAAAGGAGAAATAAACACAAGTATTTTGAAGGAGAATTACCGTGCATGAATTGTGGGTGCCTTGTGTATTCAAGAACCTGCTTCAAGATTGCATTTCTATCTTCAATTCGAATGCTTTGTTTCAGAAATCAAAGCTCAGTAAAGTGAAAATGAAGACGTGAATATTTGGTTATGTGAATTCTTACGGAAGTCTGTACACCCACAGCTCTAAGTTCACAGGCCTCCGAAGAGCAAAAGCCATAACTCTTTAAAGTCATTAAAAAGCCAGTTGATGGCAACACATTATTAATTTTACATGATTGCTGCTGCCTGAAATGCTGGCACTGGACAAGCCGTACATCCAGCCTAAAAGAGCTGTATTAGTTCAGGCAGTAATAAACAGAACCGGACACTTTCCATTAGGCCTAATCCACTTATGATAATCTGCATACATGAATAAAAAGCAGAGAAAAAGCTTGATAGCATACCTAATTTATAATAATAATATTTATTTTTATATAGCGCTAACATATTCCTCAGCGCTTTACAGTTTGCACACATTACCATCGCTGTCCCCGATGGGGCTCACAATCTAGATTCCCTATCAGTAAGTTTTATGGTTTTAATTAAATAGCTTGCATAAAGGAAATTTATTACCTAGATTTTTTTTTTTAATAATTAAAACCAGATACTTATCTTTTTTCCCTAATGATTATGAGGACAGCCATTTACCCGAGTTGTAAATAACATTCAGTATATAGCAGACACCTGAAAGAGTAGTGTGCACAATATTTGTTGATGTCTCTGAGAAAGTCTTCTAAGCATGTTCCGTAACCTGCGCAGAGGTCACTGTGCAGAGAAGGGGATGTGGCCAGAGTCAATCACCTACTGTTAATAGTGTTATCTCATGTTAATTTGATATATGTGCTAAAAAAAATTAACATATTGGTGATATAGTGAA
The DNA here is from genome assembly GCA_033576555.1 of Oophaga sylvatica. NCBI lineage: Eukaryota > Metazoa > Chordata > Amphibia > Anura > Dendrobatidae > Oophaga > Oophaga sylvatica. The sequence continues at coordinate 273,864,060 of JARQOD010000005.1, forward strand.
ATGTTTATAGTATCATTTAATTGTAAAAATGCTTCATTGCTTCTTGCTTTTTTCCAAAAACACATGTCATAGGTAAGGTAACTGTATGGAGTGGACTTTGCAGCCTTTAAAATACTAATAACGGGAAAGTATGCATTTCCAATACCCAGTAAAAAAGGTTCTCCCTCCTGTTCTTATAATGTTGCATTCGTTATATTTTATCTCTCAAGCCAAACTTTTTTACAGATACTCACCATGAAGATCCGACCATTAGAGAATTCAAAACTAATATAATGTATTACGTTTAGAAAGCGATGTTTACCTGAAAAGGAATGCTTTACATACATTTTTTAAGATCTGAGGTATGTGGTGTCACGACTCAGTTGTCGGGTGACCCATGATCAGGTGCTCCTTCCCTGTCCTAAGTCACCTGACAGCTGAGTCTGTGACACTGCACAAGAAGCAGAGGAGGCTGGTGGGGGGACGCGGAGAAGAAGAAGGCCTTGTCTCCACATTCCGCCCCGAAGCACACAAGACGTCATTTTATGAAAACTTCATAAGGTGAGTATTAAACAACCACTGAGTGGATCCCTTCACATCAGACATCATATTAATCAGTATCTCAGCGCCATTATGACCATGCCTTTAGTTTATAGGGCTCAATCCTGCTGACAGGTTCTCTTTAACTATATCTTAAAGTATCTTACTAGTTTGGCTCTGATCTCCGTTACAAAGATTAATAAGGATGGTTAATTGAAATGTCGTAAGTTTTTTTTAACAATTGTGTTTACTATATTTAAGTCTAATTTATTTTACATTCTGTATTTATAGTTTTTATATCTTAAAAGTTGTAAATATTCTGCAATATGAACAAACCTAATTAAAAAAATTATATATTAAAAAAAACATGAAAATTACCAGGTGCTACTTTTTATGGGTATCTTGGCTGTGAAGATAACAATAGGCTTTATGAAAGGTAATCTCTACAGAATATGAAGAATATGAAGCATCAGCCTATTATAAGACCCAATTGCCAATAAGTAAACTGCAAGATTTCAGGATTTTTTTTTTTAAACATACATGTTGATATGTAAAATAAAACAAACAAACTCATATAGTGAATTCTAAAATTGTTTAGCAAATAAAATACTTCCAACTACAAGTGCCAAAAATTAAACAATTTAAATATTAAGAGAACATTAGATCGGGTCACTAATGGTCAAGAAACCAAAAGCATTCTGTGCGTAATAATTCTGAAAACAAGTATTTAATAAATTACTGCTTCTGCCTTTCTTAAATTCTAAGTAGATGACTTAAAACAGTTCTATTGACTCCTTCTTCTCTAATAGGTAATGTTGGAAGCTTCACCCTAACTCCTAGAGCAGTCAGTATACTATATACTCAAGAAATTCAATATCCACAGCTGATTGGTGTTGAGACTCTACCAATCTAATAGTGATGACCTATTCTAGGGATAGGTCACTTTTACCTGTACATGGGGCTCCTATGGTTGCTACAGTTATAGAAAAAAAAATACAAAATAGAAAAATGTATATGAAGTTTAAATGGCTTGCACAGGTCTTTTTTGACCTATTTAGTAACAGTAAACTCTATAAAAACCGTATTTTTTCGGACCATAAGACGCAAAAATATGGGGGGAAAATGGGGTTGTGTCTTATGATCGCAATATACCTACAAATCCGGTGGCGGTCCCGATGCAGCCTCCCTGTGCTCTGTGGTGCGGTGATGTAGGGGCTCTGTGATGTGGCGGCAGCGGGGCTCTGTGCTGCGTGGGGGCTCCGCCGGCATTTCATCATAGCCGGAAAGGCCCCCGCAGCTCCGCTGCTGCAACGCGGTCTCCTCCTGAAAGATGGCTGCCAGGGGACTTCGGAAAGATGGCCGCCACATACTCAAATTCAAATCTCGGCAACGAGATCTCTTCCCGACATCTCGGGACAAGATCTCATTGCGGAGATCTCAATTTGAGCATGCGCCGCCTCCAGCGGCCATCTTTCCGAAGGCCCCTGGCGGCCATGTTTCAGGAGGCCTCTGCGTCGCAGCAACAGAGCTGCGGGGGCTTTCGGGCTAAGATGAAATGCCGGCGGAGCCCCCCACGCAGCACAGAGCCCCGCTGCCGCCACATCACATCTTTCAGGAGGCCACCGCGTTGCAGCAGTGGAGCTGTGGGGGGCTTTCGGGCCATGATGAAATGCCGGCGGAGCCCCCCACGCAGCAGAGCCCCGCTGCCGCCACATCACAGAGCCCCGACACCACCGCACCACAGAGCACAGGAGGCGGCATTGGGACCACCGCCACGGGATTTGTAAGTATATTGCGACCCCACAGAGCACAGCCACCCCACAGTGCACAGCCACCCCACAGAGCACAACCACCCCACAGAGCACAGCCACCCCACAGAGCACAATCATCCCACAGAGCACAGCCACCCCACAGAGCACAACCACCCCACAGAGCACCCCTGCAACACAGAGCACCACCACCGCACCAGCCTGTACCACCGAACGACCCCTGTGACCACTCCTCTACCTGTGCTGATCCCTTCGCTGGTAAGCTGAATACGGACTGTAAGACGGAGCCCCATTTAACATATTATTTTTTTTCCCTATTTTCCTTCTGAAAATTTGGAGTGCGTCTTATGGTCCGGTGCGTCTTATAGTCCGAAAAATACGGTACTCTCTATTGGCAGGTAGATTGTTGGATGGTAGGAATGTGGCGCTGAGGTAGCTACTCTCAGTAGTATGGATGTTGCAAGCAGTGGCAACAGAGATCAGCCACAGACAGGAGCAGGGGTACCATACTGCAGATATAGAGAATATGCTTCCTATCCTGGTATATGCACTTCCCATGCTGGTATAAGCACCCTCATCCTGGTATATGCCCCTCATCCTGGTACATGCCCCCTCATCCTGGTATATATCCCCCATACTGTCAACGCATAGGAAAAAAAGTACAATAAACATTGCTACTCACCTTCCTTCCTCTCCTCTGGTGCGACGTATTTTGAAGCCAGCAGCTGATTTCAGCGTCCAAGCACTGGGGGGGTGCATGACTTCACTGCCATGCACTCATTCTTGTGTACGCTAAAGTCAGATGCTGGCCTCTGGTTGGCCAGCAGCGTCTATTGCGGCGCACGGACCTGGCAAGTTCGTGCTCTGCAATACACTTTAGCTGGATGTGTGTCTGAGGACACAGATCCAGCTGAAGTAAGGTTTGGCATGGCTGGGATCCTCACCCGCCGGCCCCAGTCTTCTGATGTGGAACAGCGATGGCGCACATGCCGTTTCTGGCACAGATAACCTAGGTTTGCCACCACTGTTCTAGATTCTTGGAAGTAGGAGTGACGGCATGGCTTTGGTGGGATGGTCATTCTCACTATACTCCAGGGTATAGACCTAAGGCTCCAAGTTATGGCTCTAAAGGTAATTAAAATGGGGATGTTACCTTTATGCAAGGGAGAGGAAAAGTAGTGTGTTTACAGAAGCTGGAAAGCTCAGTTCTACTGAAAGAACAAATCTCGCTAGACAAGGACGTGCTTGATGTCATTTCTAAAAAGGATGTGCATCCCCATGATATCCCATCTGTGTAAAAATAAGATTAGGTGAACTATGTGTAAGAAAAAGAATTGTTTGCGCTTTTGGTGAAGAAAATGGTTATTTCAGTTGTAGTTTATATGCTGCAGGACAAGCAAGTTCTAGTTTTACCATCAATAAAGAAACCTAATGTTCCACAATACAAATGTACACATTTATATATGTAGAATCACAACTTAGGAGTTAACTTAAAGGTGCTGTCTGGTCAAAACCAATAAGTCTGTGGTCACACTTTGTGGGCTTTGTCTCAGAAACAGCATTTTTGATGTCACCCCACAAGTGTTCTATCAGATTCAGGTCTAGGAATTGGGCTGGCCACTCCATAACCTCAATTTTGTTGGACTAGAACTAAGATTTTGCTCGTTTACTGATGTATTTAGGGTCATTGTCTTGTTTAAACACCGATTTCAAGGGCATATCCTCTCCAGTGTAATGCAACATGACCTTTTCAAGTATTTTAGTACATGTAAACTGGTCCATAGTAAAAGAAACATACCCACATCAAGATGCTTGCATCACCATGCTTCACTGATTCAGAGTGTACTGTGGCTTGAATGCAGAGTTTGGGGGTCGTCTGACGTGACGAACTGTCTGCTGCACTTGAGCCCAAAAAGAACAATTTTACCTTTATCAGTCCACAAATGTTTCTCCATTTCTCTTTAGGCCAGTTGATGTGCTCTTTGGCAAATTGTATTGGCTTCAGTACATGTCTTTTTTTTTTTTTTTTTAACAGTGGGACTTTGTGGTGACTTCTTGCTAAGAGATTAGCTTCACACAGGTATTTTCTAATTGTCAGAGCAATTACAGGTAACTTGAGACTTTGATCATCCTGGAACTGATCATTGGCTGAGCCTTTGCCATTTTGGCTATTCTTCCAATCAGCTGAATGGTAACTTTCAGTATTCTTCCACGTCTCTCTGGTTTGGCTTTCCATTTTAAAGCATTGGAGATCATTTTAGTTGAACAGCCTATCATTGTCTGCATTTCTTTATAAGTTTTACCCTCTCCAATCAAGTTTTTAATCAAATTATGACAGTGGGTACGGAAAGTTTTCAGACCCCTTTACATTTTTCACTCTGTTTCAGTGCAGCCATTTGGTAAATTCAAAAAAGTTCACTTTTTTCTCCTTAATGTACACTCTGCACCCCATCTTGACCGAAAAAAAACAGAAATGTAAAAATTTTTGCAAATTTATTAAAACAGAAAAACTGAAATATCACATGGTCATAAGTATTCAGACTCTTTGCTCAGTATTGAGTAGAAGCACCCTTTTGAGCTAGCACAGCCATGAATGATGGGAATGATGCAACAAGTTTTTCACACATGGATTTTGGGATCCTCTGCCATTCTTCCTTGCAAAAACTCTCCAGTTCAGTTAACTGGGTTTAGATCAGCGCTCTGGCTGGGCCAGTCAAGAATGGTCAAAGAGTTGTTCTGAAGCCACTCCTTTGTTATTTTAGCTGCGTGCTTAGGGTCATTGTCTTGTTGGAAGGTGTACCTTCAGCCAAGTCTGAGGTCCAGACCACTCTGGAAGAGGTTTTCATCCAGGATATCTCTGTACTTGGCTGCATTCATGTTTCCTTCAATTGCAACCAGTTGTCCAGTCCCTGCAGCTGAAAAATACCCCCATAGCATGATGCTGCCACCACCATGTTTCATTGTTGGGATTGTATTGGGCAGGTGATCTTGGGGTTCTTCTTTACCTCTCTCACCAAGGTTCTTCTCCCACAATTGCTCAGTTTGGCTGAACGGCCAGGTCTAGGAAGACTTCTGATGGTCCCAAACTTCTCCCATTTAAGAATTATGGAGGCCACTGTGCTCTTAGGAACCTTGAGTATTGCAGAAATTCTTTTGTAACCTTGGCCAGATCTGCGCCTTGCCACAATTCTGTCTCTGAGCGCCTTGGCCAGTTCCTTTGATCTCATGATTCTCATTTGGTCTGACACGCACTGTGAGCTGTGAGGTCTTATATAGACAGGTGTGTGCCTTTACAAATCAAGTACTATCAGTTTAATTAAACACAGCTGGACTCCAATGAAGGAGTAGAACAATCTCAAGGAGGATCACAAGGAAATGGACAGCATGTGACTTAAATATGAGTGTCTGAGCAAAGAGTCTGAATACTTATGACCAAGAGATATTTCAGTTTTTCTTTTTTAATAAATTTGCAAAAATTTGTACATTTCTGCTTTTTTTTCAGTCAAGATGGGGTGCAGAGTGTACATTAATGAGAAAAAAAAATGAACTTTTTTGAATTTACCAAACAGCTGCAATGAAACAAAGAGTGAAAAATTTAAAGGGGTCTGAATACTTTCCGTACCCACTGTATATTTCTCAGGCTTTCAAGAAGAAATGCATGCACAATATGTCCTGGCTTCACCCTAAAGAGTCACCTGATTAACACCTGTTTCTTCACAGAATGATTGACCTCAATAATTGAACTCTACATTGCTATTATATTGAACACATCCCCTTTCAATTATTCTAATACACAGACTGAAAAACATGCAGATCATGAATGGTGAGTCTGTTGGTTTTCTTAGAATCTACTGCACCAACTGGTAAATTGTTTGACATGTGGTAATATAATTTATACAAAAAACAGTGATTAATCTGGTTAGTCATATTGGACTGCTATTATTGTGAACACTACTGTACAAGCATGCACACTACACCTTTAGGTCTTCTTATTTTGTACTTCCTGCCTTAGTCTGTATATTTATTAGGAAGATGAACACCATCTTGCCCATCAGTTGATAGCTCAGTCTAGAGACCCTGCAGATCGCATATTCTTGCAAAACCATTTACTTTAAAAACTAACGCTATTTATGGTAATGGGGAAAGAATTTACAGAATACAAATTGTCTCATTAAAAACAAACGATTGATTTTTTTTTTGAGAGGGGGGGAAAGGTTTTCTGCATACTATTCCTCCTCATTGGTATGAGAAAATGACAGAGGGGCAACACTTCACAGCGGAAATATTCAGCAGGGATGCCAATTGCAGAAAACGTACTGTAAATAGTTGGAATAACAATTCATGTCCTTTCTGCAAAAGAAAAGTACAACTAATTCTACAAGCATGTCCTGGACTCCAAGAAGTTCTCGAACAAAACTGCCAGGGAGGATACATTAACGGTAATTGTTACAGATTCAACAAACTTCACTGATAAAAGTTTCATAAATATAATAAGGAAAGTGTGCATAATAATAAACATGAATGTCTGTATTCTGAGGTTATTTTGCTGACCGTAAACTAATAAAATCATCATTTATGCTCACTTTCAGTAGCTGTAAATAGAGAAATGATACATGCCATGTTGATATGCCACCCCACCACTTTATGGAAGAAACTAAAAGAACCAAGAGGGTGCTTTCACCTGTTTCTGTATCTTCCAAGAGCCACAAAGCCTTGGTTCCACCTCAGGTCATGTTTGCACATTCGGTATCTGGTCAGTATCTTACATCAGTTTTTGTAAGCAAAAACCAGAAGTGGGGGGAAAGGGAAAAATGCAGACGTGATGCACCAAATTTCCTGTATCGAAGTGGTGTTCAAGTTTCTATTACACTTTTCCTCTGACTGTGCCTCTCTTGATTTTGGCTTACAAATACTGTTGCAAAATACTGACCAAACACTGAACGTGTCAATGTGGCCTCGAAGATTAAGATGCCAATCAACAAATATTAGAGACTTAACAGACAACATTCATTATTGTGGCACCAATATGGAGCTTCATTCTAGGACTATGAAAGGTTGCGAAACACGGATATTACTTACTGGTAATGTGCTTTTTCGTAACCCATGATGGCACCACGAGAGAGGGGATCCGCCCTTCAAGGACAGAAACCTTCAAGATAAAAAGGGCGGCTCCTCTCTCCGCATCAGTTGGTTTACAGAGCATGGGAGGAAACTCCCAGGTTAGTGTACACACATAACTCATACTCGTATTCTTATTCCTTCTTGACTACCAAAAAGAGTGATTAGATAGGGAGGGAATATAAGGGTGCCATCATGGGTTATGAAAAAACACATTACTGGTAAGTAACATCCGTGTATATTCTTAGGGAAGGACCACAGCCTGTAGCACCCTTCTCCAGAATTTGAGGTCAGAATAGGCAGACAGATCGAGGCTATAGTGTTTAAAGAAGGTGGACAGAGAGGAGCAAGTGGCCGCCTTACAAATCTGGTCGATGGAGACATCTGCTTTCTCCGCCCAAGACGTCGCCACGGTTCTTGTAGAATGGGCCTTTAGACCTTCAGGAAAGGCCTACCTGCACTAACACAAGCTAATTTGATAGCCTCTAACCGATCTTGCTATGGTTCATTTAGACACTTTAAGGCCAATCCTAGACTTCTGAAAGAATACAAACAGGGCCCTCTGTTTCCTTGAAGGTTCTGTCACCTCAAAATATCGCAATAAGCACCTCCTAACATCTAGGGTGTGTAGCTTTTCCTCCTTTTGGTTGCTGGGGTTAGAATAAAAAGATGGCAATATTATTTCCTGTGCCCTGTGGAATTTTGTAACCACCTTAGGGAGGTATGCTGGGTCTAACCTTAAAACCGCCCTATCTTATATTACCTGAGTGTAAAGGCACTGTCACACGTAGCGATCGCACAGCGATCACGACAACGACACAACCTGGCGAGATCGTTGGTGCGATCGCTATATGGTCGTTAGTTAGCTTCCAAACACAAAGATCTCATCAGAGATCAGCGATCTGTATAACGACCTCTGCGGTTGTTGGGAAAACCTAGTCCCGCCTGCGCCGCTGGTAGAGTCGTTCATAAAGGGTGTCACACTCAGCGATTCAGGCTCACCAGCGGGTCACCAACGACCAAAAAACAGTCCAGAACGTTCATGAACGATCAGCGACATCGCAGCGGGGGCCACATCGCCGCTACATGTCACACACAGCTACGTCGCTAACGAGATCGCTGCTGCATCATAAAATCGCTGACGCTTTAGCGATCTCGCTTAGTGTGACAGTACCTTAAGGAGGGTCTGCTGACAAAGCCTGTATGTCATTTATTCTGCAGGCTGATGTAAGTACTACCAGCAGCGATGTCTTTAATGAAATTACCTTCTTTGAGATGGAGAGCAACAGCACTCCGTTAATGGGGTTAATACTAAATTCAGATCCCATGGAGGGGTTCTACAGGAAGGGACTGACCTGGTTCTACCACAGGCCTTAATGAATTTGGAAATCCATCAATCACTCGCTAGGTCACAATTTTATAGAGCCCTAGGGTCAAGAACTGCACTTTAAGGGTGTTAACAGAAAAGTCAAGCTCTAACCCCTTTTAGAGGAACTCCAGTTTAGATGTTAAAGGGACTTCTCCCTCACATTTTGCCCCTGAAAAGGATAGGAACTTCCTCCAGGTCGTCCCGTAGATCTTAGTGATCACTGGCTTCCAGCTACTAAGCAGGGTAGAAATTAACCTAGCCGAGAACCCTTTTCTCTCTAAGATTAACCTCTCAAATTCCAGGCTGTTAAATGCAGCCCGGATATCTGCGGATGTAGAAAAGGCCCCTGGGATAGAAGATACCGGTCTTCCGAAAGGACCCACGGATCTGATACTGACAACGTCCTTAGCCAGTAAAACCAAGGCCTCTAAGCCAAAACAGGGCTATCAGGATAATTCTGGCTCTGTCTTCCCTGATCTTTCTCAAGACTGACGGGATGAGGCACACCGGGGGAAAGGCATAGAGTAGTCAGGAGGTTCATTCCATCCTGAAGGCATCTACCATGTGACGGTTGTCTACTAGATTCAGAAAACCGGACCTTCCTGTTTGTTATATAGAAAAGAAAAAGCCAGCTCACCTCTTTGATGCTTTAGGAACTCTAGCACGGAGACCAGCAGTGCAGCAGGGTAGAAATCCAATAGAATGAAAAAATCCAGCTTCTTGTTCCTGAAGAAAGAAATGATTAAGAGCTTTTGAGCTTGAAACGTGTCTGTTCTGTGTCCCTTATGACGGTGGTGACATAATGCTGTTATGTAAAGTTGTTTTTTAAACTCTTTGTCCAATAAAGGAAATTTTCTTAAGGAACAAGAAGCTGGATTTTTTTCATTCTATTGGACTTCCTGTTTGTTGTCCATCGAGGCGAAAATATCTATCTGGGGCAGACCCCTCTTGTCCACAATCTGACTAAACACAGTCCTTTTCAGGGACCATTCTCCCTGACTTAGCTGAGCGCAGCTTAGGAAGTCTACTTTGACATTTTCTGACCCTCTGACATGCAGGGCCGATAATGAGAGATGTTTTTCAGTCAGTAAAAATACCTGCTCTGCCACTGACAGTAGCAACTGGGAGCGAGTACCCCCTGGTGATTTATATAGGCCACCGTGTTCCAGGTCTCGGAGAGTATCCTCACACGGTGACCCTGCAGAAAAGGTAACAGTCCATTTAATGCTGCCTCTACCGCAAGAAGCTCCCTTGAAGAGAGGGAGTAACCTCTCCTCCTGTGACCAGGACCCTTGTAGCCAGTGGGCATCTAGGTGGGCTCCCCACCTCCAGGGACTGGCATCCGTCGTGATTACTCTTGCTCACTCAGGGAACTCCTATGGATGTTCAATCGATCCCTAGCCACCAGTGGAGGGAATGGATCACTGTCTGTGGAAAGGTTTGCTTGTCTTCAACCGTCCCTGCAAGACTACCTCGTTCTCCAACTGAAGGCTTCATGTGTGGTACTGGGCCCACTTGACTGCTGGTATACAGGCGGTAAGAGCACCCAACAAAGACATTGCTCTTCTGAGGGACTTTCTTGGACTAAGGCTTTTCATGTTCCTTTCCTTCTCCTCTGGGAGGCGGCATTCCTGTCTTACCGAGTCTATCACTAGACTCAGAAAGACCTGTGACGTTACTGGTTCTAACCTGGATTTTTTTCAGGTTCAGGCGCCACCCCAGCATCTCTAACGCGTCTCTGACCATAATGACACGTTCCTGGTACTGGACAAAGGAATTCACCACAATCAAAAAATCGTCTAGATACGATATGACCAATATGTTTTTCTCCTGTAGATGAGCTGTCACTTCCGGAATTAGTTTTGTAAATATCCGGGAGGCTATCGCTAGCCCAAAGGGGAGAGCCCTGTACTGGAAGTGTCTGATTAGTGACTGAATCTGTACTGCAACTGTGAGGAATCTTCAATCTTGTTCGTAAATATGTACATTGAGGAGCAGGACTGCCATGTAACAGTTTAGAAACAGAACCTTCACCGCTGTCCTCACTGAATCCATGTTGAATGATGGGACTACTAAGAACTTGTTTAATGCCTTTAAATTTATAATGGTCCTCAAAGATGCATTTTTTTTAAATTAGAAATAGGGGGGAATAGAACCCTTTATTTCTTTCCCCTAGTGGAATTTCTCTCAATACGTGCTTCTCTGAGTGACAGGACCTCTTCTTCCAGCACTAGTTGTTTGTGCAAAGATGGTTGCACAGGGGTCTCCATATATCTCTTGCGAGCTGGAGTGTGGAATTTTAATTTTAGGCCTGATCTTATCAAGTGAAGGATCCAGGCACTGGAAGAAATTTTCTCCCAGGCTTGGAGGAAGAGAGAAAGACCTTCCTTCCCCACCTGGGATACCAAGTCAAGGGGGGCTTTTGTTCTACTGGGAAGGTCTTCAGAAGAAGCAACCTCTCCCTTCTTTAAGCCACATCTCTAGTTTGTCCTTGTCCCTGAGCGGTTTCTTGTAGGAATAACGACCCTTTCGAAAGGATCGCCGAAAGGATGGAAAGGGTGCTCTAGGTAAACCTTCCTAATCCCCTGCTTTCTTAAAGATCTCATCGAGTGCTGAACTGAACAGGAAATTCCCTTTGCAGGGGAGAAAACAAAGCTTAATCTTTGCCTGTATGTCCCCTGGCCAACATTTTAGCCAGACTGCTCTACGACCTGCATTGGACACGGCGGCCAATCTAGCTGCCAATCTCGCAGAGTCTGCTGAGGCATCTGCTATGAACGCTGCTGCTCCCTTGATGGTAGGGATTGACACCTGGATGGTCTTCCTCAATACTTGCTGCTCTAACTGGTCCTCCAAGTTGTCCAGCCAGACCTTCAGGGATCTGGCCGTGAATGTGGCTGCTATGGCTGGTCTCAGGGCCCCTGCTGAGGACTCCCAGGCCGCCTTAAGGAAGCCGTCAGTTTTCCTGTCCAATGGCTCTTTTAATGACCACAAGTCCTCAAACGGGAGGGAAAATCTCTTCTCTTTGAAATCTTGGATGCTGCCACGTCCAATCTTGGGGCTTTACCCCAAGAGGAGGATGCCTCCTCTTCAAAGGGGTATTTCCTCTTGAAGGAAGCCAAACCTTGTCCCTTTCTAAACGGCCTTTCCCACTCACTTTTAATAAGATTCTGTAAATGTTCATTTAACGGGAAGGTTCTGCGTTTTTTCTGCCCCAGGCCCCCGAACATGAAGTCTTGAGCTGATTTTTTAGTTTTCTGGTTCACAAATCCATTGTGGATCATATGGCTTTTACCAGCTTATCTATTCCCTCTATGGGGAAGCAGTGACACTCCTCCGTGCTGCTATCTGATGAAACTGTCTGGTCAGAATCGCCCGAGTCCTCTTCCTCTGACCCTGTAGACTCCTCAGGTGTTGAAGGTGTGTCTGCATCTTTTGTCTTCCCTACGCCTTTGTCCAAGACCTCAACAACTGTTGTCCACAGAATGGGCACTCCCTATGATTTAATTTAGATCTGCACTTCCTAGGAACCCCTTATCCCCTGCCCCACAAAACAGAGAGAGCGGAGGAGAGACAAGAGAAAGAAAAACAAACATTAGCCCGCTGCACTTTCTCGTAGATCATTCACCACTCGGGACGCTTTATATGGATACCGGATCAGGAGGTTGGATGACGTCCGAAAGATCTCCCTTGGAGACTGTAGATTCCTCCATCCTGGAACTGTAACGGTCGCCTGCTGTACTCCGTGCACTGCCCGAGTGGCTTCCACTGCTGCTGCTGCTGCTCCGACGAGGCTGCTGGGGTGCTTGCCTCCTCTCATGACGTGACGGGCATCTCTTTTCCAGCTTCTGGGGCAACTCCTGCTGCTTCTGCTGACGTGGTGGCTGTAGCTGCTCAGGCGATTGCTGAGCTTCCATTTTGATGCCACCATCTGCCCGCTGGCGGTCCCCTTTCATACTCATATGGGACCGCTGACCGGCATGCAGAGCCCCCGGCACCGCCTCGGAAGCTGTCAGTCATCACGGATCAACTTCTGGTCCGCACTGCTGAATGCTGATGCTACTTCCGGTGCGCGCTCTGTCTCGGCCTGCCAGTGCTCCAGCAGATGGAGGAAGCATTCCTGCAGCGCCGACAGGTGAGGAGCTCCGTCGTCCCGGCCCGCTCTCTGGCTTCTCTTTCCCCAGAACGCCGATACATCCGGGGCAGAATGGCTTGGAGGCACTGCAGCACTGGTGCCCAGCACCAGGGACCTCCCTGTGGCTACCGGCACCTAGTGGCAGCAGCAGCACACCCCTGCCTGACAAACCCTGACCACCCAAGGCATGCTCTTCATAAAATTCACCCAGAGAACTGATGCGCTCCCGAGCAGCGTGGCTAACCGGCGCTAGCACACGCTCACTCAAGGAGTGAACCCAACGGGGACCTCCGAGGCACTACTGGTACCTGGTGACGGCCGCAGCAGACCTATGCTACCCAAACCCTGACGGTCCCAAGCCCAGGCATCCTCTTCTGTCTTCACCGCCGATCTTACTGAGGGTTTCCCATAAAGGACAGGAAGCCAAATGATGCGGAGAGAAGAGACGCCCTTTTTATCTTGAAGGTTTCCTGTCCTTGAAGGGCAGATCCCATCTCTTGTGGTGCCATCATGGGTGACTGAAAAAGTTAATTTTGACATCTTTAAACAATATCTAAAGGGGAGCTGTGTTGTTATACCCGAAAACGACCATGACACAATATATGGAGCAGTGATATTCCGGCTACGTACACCATTTTCTTCTTGCTGCTTTGGAAGTAATGTAGGTACGCTAACCTGCTTTAATGACTCTTTGATGGAAAGAAAGAAAAATGCTTTGCTAACCTTGAAAAAGATATGAAGCAAGAAGAAGTATGACCACAGGTCAAATGACATCAAATTTCTAAAAAAAATGTACTTAGAAAGTAGCACTGCATTTCTGCTCTTATATTACCACTATAAATTGGATTTGTAGGGTATCCTGTTCCAGTGTGAAAAGTTCAAGGTTTATGGAAGAAATAAAGAAAAGTAGAAATTAGTTACATTGGTGGTTCATGAATTTTAGAACATCTGGCATTCTATTAAAGATACAGCATCACAATGCATACCCTGTAGAGAAATAAAGCCGAAAATCAGGAGAGAAGGTAGTAATCAAATATGATGGTTTTGTTTGTGTGTTTTCTATGTTCTTTGTTTACATTTCAATGTTAACCTTTGTAATATGTTTAGATGAAGAATTATAAGATTTTGCAACAAAAGATGTGTGCACGGGGCTATAATAGCAGTCTCCTTTGTCATATACAGACTGTGTTAGGGTCTATGTCAGCAGAATCCTAAATACAAAATGCATACATTGTTACACAGATATCATGGACCTGATGGGGCTGGTATTCTTAATTTGAAAATCCATGTAAGAATAGTTAAGTAATCCTTCTTGAAACTTTTTCTGTTCAATATTAAAAACAGCTGTAGCTATGGATTGACTCAAATGCTAATTTTAAGATCAGGAATATAAGCCAATCTGAAATGGACGAAAGCACACTGGTGTCATCGAGTCTTAAAAATATGTTTAATAACTTATAGTTTGCATTGTGAAATCTGGCAACAGAACAAGGAGTCCGGGAAGTGATGATATGTCCCCCGCAGGGCTCTAATATCAACATCATCGAGTCTATGATAATATGAAAAGACAAAAGGATTTATGTAAGCCGACATCAACAAAAGATCTGTGATTAAGTTCTCCAAGATGTGTAGAAAAATCTTCCTGTACACTTCCTTCACAAACTGTGTGCAAGTGCGTCTAGTAGAATAGATACTTTGATGCCGATTTGAAGGAAAAGGTGGTCACACCAAATTGATTTGATTTAGATTTCACTTTTATTCACTTTGTATTTTGTTAATTGATAAAAAAAACTATTAACATTTACCGTATATACTCGTGTATAAGCCGAGATCTTCAGCACCTTTTTTCGTGCTGAAAATGCCCCCTCGGCTTATACACGAGTCATAGGGCAGAAACCAGCGGGGGAGGGGATGCCGCGGCAGGAGTCGGTGGCTGGGACATCATACTCACCCCTCCCAGTGCCATCGCTGAACGTCCCTGCAATCCTGCGTTCTCCCCGGCTTCCTGCAGCTCTCCAGCGCTGAGCGGTGACGTACTACCGCTCATTAAGGTCATGTAATATGGACGCGAAACCACTCCCATAGGCGGACAATAAGCACGGAGCAGGACGGGGGAGGATGGAGGGCACAGAGGAGCACGGAGCAGGACGGAGGGGCACAGGAGGACGGAGAAGGAATGGGGGAGCACAGCGGAGGACGGAGCAGGAGGGGGGGAGTACAGAGGAGAATGGGGGAGCACAGAGCTGGATGGGGGAGCAAGGAGCAGGACGGGGGCAGCACAGAGCAGGAGGGCAGTTTATACACCCGGCTTATACACGAATCAATAAGTTTTCCCAGTTTTTTGTGGTAAAATTAGGGGGGTCGGCTTATACACGGGTCGGCTTATACACGAGTATATACGGTATATGTTTGAAAGTATTCTTACTTTGCAGCATTTTTCTTAACCTGACTAAAACATTTGCACAGTACTAAAGGTTGTTAAAAAATATAGACAGGTACAGGTGCATTTCACAAAATTAGAATACCATCAAAAGTTAATTTATTTAATTTCTTCAATAAAAAAGAGAAACTCATATTATATAGAGTCATTACAAACAGAGTGATCTATTTCAAGTGTTTATTTCTGTTAATGTTGATGATTATGGCTTACAGCCAATGAAAACCCAAAAGTCATTATCTCAGTAAATTAGAATACTTTATAACAGCAGCTTGAAAAAATGATTTTAAAATCCGAAATGTTGGCCTACTGAAATGTATGTTCAGTAAATGCACTCAATATTTGGTTGGGGCTCCTTTGGCATCAATTACTGCATCAAAGCGGCGTGGCATGGAGGCGATCAGCCTGTGGCACTGCTGAGGTGTCCTGGAAGCCCAGGTTGCTTTGATAGCAGCCTTCAGCTCATCTGCATTGTTGGGTCTGGTGTCTCATCTTCCTCTTGACAACACCCATAGATTCTCTATGGGGTTAAGGTCAGATGAGTTTGCTGGCCAATGAAGCACAGTGATACTGATGTTTTCAATCCAGGAATTGGTACTTTTGGCAGTGTGGACAGGTGCCAAGTCCTGCTGGAGAATGAAATTTCCATCTCCAAAAAGCTTGTCGGCATAGGGAAGCATGAAATGCTCTAAAAATTTCCTGGTAGACGGCTGCGCTGACTTTGGTCTTGATAAAACACAGTGGACCTACACCAGCAGATGACATGGTTCCCCAAACCATCACTGATTGTGGAAACGTCACGCCAGACCTTGGAAATCCCAGGAGGTCCCAGAGTCTGGAGGAAGAATGCAGCAGAGACAGACAATCCAAGCTGCTTGAGGTATTTGTGGAAAATACACCAACTTCTACAATGCAAGCAAAGTGAATGGGATTTTAAGAAAACTCAAGCAAATGCTGCAAAATATAGCCACAGCATAAAGTGGCAGGAGCTACTAGTTTGAGATCCACAGCATGTCAATTTAAGCTGCAAATGCAGAGGGAAATGGTGTCCTTTACAATGCAAAAGATGCAATGATATCTGCAGTAGTGTAGATATTTGGCCTCATTCAGACGTCATGTTGGAACCATTTTTTTTCACAGATAAAGCACTTATCCATTCTAAACTATGGTGCTAGTCACATGGCAGAGTTTTTTTCCTGGACTGTGTGTGAGTGAAAAACACTTGAAGACGTGTCTTTTTTTCATCTTGTATCACAGATGAAAAGGGCCAGTACAAGACTATGGGTCCGGGAGAAACACGTACAGAACACGGATGACATCAGTGTGCCATCTGTGTGCTGTCTGTATTTAACATTGCAAAGAATAGGAGAGCTTTGTCATTTAATGTATCCATCCGTGAAAAATCACTGATGGTAAAAGCAGACACAAGGACAATATACTGATGACACACTGATGGTATAAACGGACATGAACCAAACACTGATGACACACTGATGGTAAAAACGGACATGAACCAAACACTGATGACACACTGATGGTAGAAACGGACATGAACCAAACACTGATGACACACTGATGGTAAAACGGACATGAACCATACACTGATGACACACTGATGGTAAAAACGGATATGAACCAAACACTGATGACACACTGATGGTAGAAACGGACATGAACCAAACACTGATGACACACTGATGGTAAAAACGGACATGAACCATACACTGATGACACACTGATGGTAAAAACGGATATGAACCAAACACTGATCACACACTGATGGTAGAAACGGACATGAACCAAACACTGATGACACACTGATGGTAAAAAACGGACATGAACCATACACTGATGACACATTGATGGTAAAAACGGACACGGACCATACACTGATGACACACTGATGGTATAAATGGACACTGACCATACACTGATGACACACTGATGGTAAAAACGGACATGAACCAAACACTGATGACACACTGATGGTAGAAAACGGATATGAACCAAACACTGATGACACACTGATGGTAAAAACGGACATGAACCAAACACTGATGACACACTGATGGTAGAATACGGACATGAACCAAACACTGATGACACACTGATGGTAAAAACGGATATGAACCAAACACTGATGACACACTGATGGTAGAAAACGGACATGAACCATACACTGATGACACATTGATGGTAAAAACGGACACGGACCATACACTGATGACACACTGATGGTATAAATGGACACGGACCATACACTGATGACACACTGATGGTAAAAACGGACATGAACCAAACACTGATGACACACTGATGGTAAAAACGGACATGAACCAAACACTGATGACACATGATCGTAAAAAACGAACATGAATCATATACTGATGACACATTGATGGTAAAAACGGACACAAATCATACACTGATGGCACACTGATAGTAAAAAGGGACACAGACATACACTGATGACACACTGATGGTAAAAACGGACACGGACCATACACTGATGACACACTGATGGTAAAAACAGACATGAACCAAACACTGATGACACACTGATGGTAAAAACGGACATGAACCATACACTGATGACACATTGATGGTAAAAACGGACACGGACCATACACTGATGACACACTGATGGTATAAATGGACACTGACCATACACTGATGACACACTGATGGTAAAAACGGACATGAACCAAACACTGATGACACACTGATGGTAGAAACGGATATGAACCAAACACTGATGACACACTGATGGTAAAAACGGACATGAACCAAACACTGATGACACACTGATGGTAGAAACGGACATGAACCAAACACTGATGACACACTGATGGTAAAAACGGATATGAACCAAACACTGATGACACACTGATGGTAGAAACGGACATGAACCATACACTGATGACACATTGATGATAAAAACGGACACGGACCATACATGATGACACACTGATGGTATAAATGGACACGGACCATACACTGATGACACACTGATGGTAAAAACGGACATGAACCAAACACTGATGACACACTGATGGTAAAAACGGACATGAACCAAACACTGATGACACACTGATCGTAAAAACGAACATGAATCATATACTGATGACACATTGATGGTAAAAACGGACACAAATCATACACTGATGGCACACTGATAGTAAAAAGGGACACAGACCATACACTGATGACACACTGATGGTAAAAACGGACACGGACCATACACTGATGACACACTGATGGTAAAAACAGACATGAACCAAACACTGATGACACACTGATGGTAAAAACGGACATGAACCATACACTGATGACACACTGATGGTAAAAACGGACACGGACCATACACTGATGGTAAAAAGGGACACAGACCATACACTGATGACACACTGATGGTAAAAACGGACATGAACCATACACTGATGACACACTGATGGTAGAAACAGACACGGACCATACACTGATGGTAGAAAAAGACATGGACCATACACTGATGACACACTGATGATAAAAACGGACATGAACCAAACACTGATGACACACTGATGGTAAAAACGGACACGGACCATACACTGATGGTAAAAAGGGACACAGACCATACACTGATGACACACTGATGGCAAAAACGGACATGAACCATACACTGATGACACACTGATGGTAGAAACGGACACGGACCATACACTGATGGTAGAAAAAGACACGGACCATACACTGATGACACACTGATGGTAAAAAACGGACATGAACCATACACTGATGACACACTGATGGTAGAAACGTACACGGACCATACACTGATGACATACTGATGGTAAAAACGGACATGAACCATACACTGATGACACACTAATGGTAAAAACGGACACAGACCGTACACTGATGACACACTGATGGAATCACTGATTGGGTGGGTCAGGGAAATGCGGTATATATAGTATATCTTAACTTCAGCAAAACATACATGAACCAAACATTGATGACAAAAAACAGACATGAACTAAACACTGATGACATCCTGATGCATAACACTGATGACACAGATACCATTTTTTCACGTTTTTGTATAAACATGGATGTGTGAATGAGGCCTTACGTGGAAGCGTAGACTAAAGCTTCTTTGTAAATTTCTCACCTGGTATTTCCATATCCAATTTACAACTGAAATCAACTGTCAATGTGACTTTGTTAACTGATAATGATAATAGAAAAAAAGAAAATCGACAAAAAAAGCGGTATCACTAAAAAAAAAAATCAATCATGGAAATGTACTGACATATTTGAAATTTGAAGTGGAAGACACAAAATAATATAAAGTTTATGTCTGCTTAACATTAACAGAGCAATGTTGAGCATGCTTAGGAGGAGAGTTGGCTTTACTGTTTCTCCGGTTTTGGATGTCTTGATAGCATGTCTTGTTAGGTACTGTTCACTACCTTGGAGTACTAAATGTCTGCAGTTCTATTCTTCAGCTAAATTATAGGGAAGTCTGACCGAGTACTCTCATACACAGGAGACTTTTCAGGTCAAAAAGAAAGATATAACATAAAAAGGACTATATCCCCAGCATACCAGGCATTGCTACCAGAAAGCTCTATGCAGCACATTATTAGAAGTAGCTAAAGAATAGCACAGCAATTCTTATTTTAGATTCTATTTTCATGGCTAACAAGGAAATTTTTTAACATGCATATAAAAAAGAATATTGGTAGCTGATAAGTAGTAAGTGAGGTCATACTGGCAGTGTTCTTTATAGATAATTTGGCTTTTATAATAAAGAGTTGTCCTCTACTCAGACGACTTCTTAACTGTTGCAGTCCCCTAAGTAATAGAAAAATCTTATTCTTCCCTCTTGCACAGGTGTATTTCCAGCAATATAGTCTCCCAGCGCTCGCACTACATTGTTATACAAGGTAAGCGCTACTGCCAATCAGACTGCAGAATTCACATTTCGATTGGACGGCCGATTTTCTTCAGTGGGAAGACTAAGCACTGCAGCCTATCAGCGGCCGCTGATATGCAATGTCAGATATACAGCCCAATAATTTCACGCAAGCCTCGGGAGGACCAGGGTCTGACATTGCTGGAATGTCACAGATTGAGGAAGCATGTATGTATTGTTTTGTTTTACATGGGGGACTACAGCATGTAAGATGGGGTTGTCCAAGTAGGGGACAACTTATGGGTCATTCCTGGCTTGCTGAAGATTATTTCCCAACAATTGATACATGGAGACTTCTTTTAAATATTTAGAAAAATGCAGACAGAAAAAAATATGTAGCGAATAATTTTAAATAGCGAAAAATACAAAATATATAATGATGAAAAATTAACAAAAATTGATAAAAACTTTTTTTTTTTTTAAATTAATGAACTGAATAAAAAATGAGAAGATAATAAAATGAAAAAAAAAAATCCCCTTTAGATTTATTACAGGGCGTAAAGTTCAATTTCATGGTTTAATCCCTTCGGGGCCAGACTATCTAATATGAAAATCCACCTAGATTCAACTTTTGACATATTCTTCAAAAAATCTCCTCCTCTTGGGTTTTTTCGGACAGTTTAGATACCACAAAATGATGTTCCAACACATGATCGACCGTGTTTATTCGCATATTGACGTGACAGGGGATGTCCCATGAATCCCTTTGTGATATTGTCTAAGTGTTCCTTCACGCTGTCTCTGAGACGCCTCTTAGTGTGACCAACATAAAGTATGTCATAAGGGCACCTAACTGTATATATGACCCCTGTTGAATAGCAAGAGATGGTGTCTCTAATAGTGAACGACTCTGTCCTATCTGTGTTCCAAAATGTCGTTTGAAGTGCCTTTTTACATTTTGTACGTACACAGCATGGGTAACTTCCACAAGACGTGAAACCCCTATACATGAAAGGTTGCTTAATTATTGGTTTTGGGTTCATACCACTCATTCCCATTTTAGTAGTAGGGGCTATGATATTCCCAATGTTTTTAACCTTTCCATAAACAAATCTCGGCTTATTGGGTAAAAGTTCTCCTACAATTTTATCTTCTTTAAAAATCGGCCAATATTTTTGAATTATATTGAGATGACTCCTGGAGTGGATCCTCTGGGTTGCGGTACCAACGCACCCTGGCGAGCTGACCTAGTGAGAACCACCACGTATATAGGGAGCGTCAGGGGCAGGCCAAGGGGAATAAAGTACCACGACTACTGGAACCAGGTGGCCGGCTCACAGAAGACAGGATTACGCAGAGTACAGGATAGTGCAAGGCGTGTGCACGCAGAATACAGGACAGTGCAAGGCATGTACACGAGGGTACGCAGAGTACAGGACAGTGCAAAGCGTGTACCCGAGGGTACGCACAGTACAGGACAGTGCTGAGCGTGTACACGAGGGTAAGCAACAGACAGGGGCGAGTATAGCATGCGCCGAGATACATGCTAGGTTAAGAGGCAAAACAGGCCTGGGTACAAGGCCAGGCAGAGCATGCGCTGGAAAGAGGGCCTGGGTGCAAAGCAAGGCAGAGCGCGCGTTGGGAAGCAGGCCTGGGTACAAGGCCAGGCAGAGCGTGCACTGGAAAGCGGGCCTGGGTGCAAAGCAAGGCAGAGCGCGCGCTGGGAAGCACGCCTGGGTATAAGGCAAGGCAGAGCGTGTGCTGGAAAGCGGGCCTGGGTGCAAAGCAAGGCAGAGCGCGCGTTGGGAAGCAGGCCTGGGTACAAGGCCAGGCAGAGCGTGAGCTGGAAAGCGGGCCTGGGTGCAAAGCAAGGCAGAGCGCGTGCTGGGAAGCACGCCTGGGTATAAGGCAAGGCAGAGTAATTGCTGGAAAGGAAGTTAAAGCACAAGGCAGGGGACCTGAGTACAGAGAGCAGCCAAGCAGGAACCAAGCAGGTCTAGCTAGGAAGCACAACAATAATCAGGCGCCGCCTACAGGAAGAGGCAGCCTGATATAGGGCAAGTGTGCAAGAACTTCCGGGTCAGGTCCTCCATGACCATAGAGACATCAGAGTTGGAGCTGCTGTAGTCAGGCTCAGGGGCGTATGCACGCTGGACAAGGATCTGGAGTCGAGTGAACAGCAGCAGGATTAAGTGCGGGAGGTGCGCGTGCGCACTCGACGTGATGACTTCAGGCGCTGATCCCCAGCGGAATGTGTTGAGAGCGGCATGACATATATTAGTAAATCTTTTGCGGTTTACATGATATTGAGTGATAAATGGTATTTTCTCAATCTCTTGTGATATACTGGAAGGTTCAGAGACCGATTTTGTTCCATGAATCAAATTCCATCTTGGCAGGGCTTTTGAGAGGGATGGGTCCTCGAAACGCGTCGGGATTGGCCCCTGTGCATGTCCGTTAGTACTGGCAGGTGACGTCACCGCTAATCACACACCCCGCTCGCTAACCACGCCCCACCGTTCACCACACTACTACACGGCGGCGCCATCGGCCGAGGCTATTCACCGGAGCTCTCAGACACGAGCAAAAGGGAATCTAGAGTGAACGGGAGGACGCTCCTTTTTGGACCACATCCAAAGACTGCTCATCCATTCTCTTAAACGGTAGATTGGACAAGCATAATCTCGGGCACTAAAAAGTAAGTGCCATCCCCGGACTTAGGGCATTTAAGCATTTGGGGACAGTAGTACCATTGCATCTTGTTATTAGGGCGGCAGCCTAATCTACCAATTTCATGTGCATTATTATTTTAGGCAGAATTGCACACTGTATCTGCAGGGTGCCAGCAGCTTTTAATTGCAAGATTTTGAGTTTAGCACCAGTGTGATTTTGATCTTTCACAAAATATATAATACCTGCCTCCACTCTGCAAAAAGTAATGCGGCAAGTTTCACTAAATTATGCCATAAAAAGCTATGACCCTGCTTCGAGAAATAAATCCTGAAAGTGATGGTCTAAATTTGAACACCATGTTACATGTTAAGGAACTGAACTGCCGGAAGGAGGCCAAACAGTGCCCAAAGTTACAAATTCAGACTGTGCTGGCATCAATACAATGGCTACATGGGGGAATGTCTAATGTTTTTGGGGGATTTAAAAGGAAGCTCCCAGAACAGAGACCAGGATGCGCTACGAACTCAGCCTTAGAGACAAGATTCATTTAACGCCAATTGTATGCAGATGATTTGGAGCACTGGTGATTTAAATTAATTTGTACAGAATTTTGAGAATATTTTTGATAAAAAAGATGTTGTTCATGGGTGGACATTCACTTTGGAGAATTTAGGTATGTTTCTCAACAAATATTGCTTTGGTTCTAAATTACCAGACACTTGACAATTGTGCCGGATTAAAGACTCAACTTTTTTTTAATTTTTTGTTTAATTTCTGCGCTGTTTTTCATGCCTTTTGGGACATTTTTTAGTGCTTTATTCTTTACATTTGATAGTTCATAATAATATAAAGTTTTAGAATATGTAGTTCATGGTGCCCAATACTTTTAATGCCAGATGTGGATTGGATCCCTGAAGTTAAGAAAGTAGAGCTTTGGTAAGTTTTATGCACTATGCTCCATTCGACTTGATGACCTTGTTCTGCAACTTTACATGGTTTGCCAATTTGTGACTGAAGGTACTGCCACACTTAACGCTCCAGCTAACGATCACGATAACGACGCATACTAATGCGATCGTTTTTGTAATAGTTTTAATGTCGCTAGTAGCTGCCACAATTAGCGATCTCGTTAACGACGCATAAGCGGTTAGCGATCTCCTTAACGACTTTGCGATGTAAAAAACAGAACATCGTTCACAAAACGTTCCAGACACAGCGATATAGGCTCACCAGCGGGACGCCAACGATCAAAATACGGTCCAGAACTCTAGTGAACGATCAGCGAGATCACAGCAGGGGCCACGTCGTTACTACATGCCACACACAACAGCGTCACTAACGAGATCGCTAAATAGTGACGTATTTTAGCGATCTCGTTAGCGATCTTGTTTAGTGTGGCATACCCTTAACTCGCTGTGGTTCCTAAACCCTTCCATTTTTAAAAAATAATACTCAAAGTTGATTGTGGACAATTTAGGATGGAATAAACATCACAAACTGACTGGTTACTACAAACTGACTGGTTACTACAGTGACAGCCTACTACAGTACTACACTATTTTTTTTATTAGGACTGTGTGTCAAAATTGTATTATATTCAATATTTATAAATAACACACAATCTAACTAAGATAGGCAGCACTCTCGGTGAAGCCAAAAAAAAAAAAACAGACTATTAATTTCTCAAATTCAGTGGTTGTTGGGCTAAAATTAGCATATAAAGAATTTTTTTTTTTCTTTAAGTAATTTTGGTATACTACCTTCGTTTTTGCACTCGTGAGCTGCTTCCAAGAGGAAGTCGCCAGAAGAATGAACATGCTACTTTTCAGAAAAAGTAACAAAGGACTTAACATGTTCACAGCAATTTGGCTTTTAAATTGCTGTGCATTATATTCACTTTTTGTGGCAGTATCTGACATATTTTCAGGTGATGTATTTGTACATCTGTATATTAAAGAGTTTTTCCATGAACAAAAGTTAATTTTAATCAATAGATCTTGGAATAATAAGTTCCACAATTGGATGTGTTTAAATAAAATATTTCTGTGCGGAGATAATCTTATAAAATGTGCTTGTCACAACTCAGCTGTTGGGTGACTCGGGACCAGGGCCTCCTTCCCTGTCCCTACCACTAGGGGGAGTCCTAGCTCGCCCTATTTCCCGGGATACTTCTGAAGTAGAGTTTAAAGAGTGGAAACTGAATTGTAAAGGGTCAAGAAGAGAGTGATCTGAGAGATAGCGGATTAGATGGGAGTGGACCAAGTGTTCCAGGAGTTTAGAGATGAAGGGAAGATTAGATAGCAGTCTATAGTTAGCAGCACAGTTTTGGTCGAGGGACGGTTTTTTAAGTAATGGATGTATGCTGGCGTGTTTAAATCAGGAGGGAAAAATACCGGAAGAGAGAGGTTGAATATTTTTGTTAGGTGAGTGGTGACAGCTGGGGAAATGGACTGTAGGAGATGTGAGGGAATAGGGTCACTGGTGCAAGTAGTAGGGCAAGAAGAGACTGATCACTTCCGTGACTGGTTCAGAGACAGAGAGTGAGCTAGATGCAGTGGGGGAGGGAGGACAGTACATGGTATGAGGGGATTAGGAAATAATTACCTGTCGTATATGGTCAGTTTTTTCTTTGAAATAACTGGCCAGATTGTCAGCGCTGAGATTTGTGGTAGGAGCCTGCACTCTTGGATTGAGGAGGGAATGAAAAGTGTCAAAGAGACATTTAGGATTGTTGGATAGTGAGGAGAAGAAAGTGTAGAAGTATGTTTGTTTGGAGAGGTGAAGAGTAGAGTTGTATGTTTTAAGCAAAAACTTATAATGGATGAAATCTTCGGCCAGACTGGATTTTTTCCAGACGTTCGGCACACCTGGAGCACCGCTGTAGGAAACGTGTTTGCAGCGTGTGCCAGGGTTGTCGCTGTCTGTGCCGAGTCGTTCTATGTATAGGAGATGCAGCTTCATCCAGGGCACTCAGTGTGTGTATTTTTGTTACCTGTGGTACCTGAAACTGCTGCGGTGGTACCTGAACCAAGACCAGTGCCTGTCCTGTCTGGTTATCCAAAATTTGTACCGTCTGTACAGGCTCTGATATTTGTCTACATGTGATTCTGAATCCTGTCCTGCCAGTGACTCCAAGCCCTTGTCTGTGATGCTACAGTGCCGGGGACTGCCCAGTAGTGATACTTGGTGGCTGCCTGCAGCGCAAGCCTAACAACACCATCAGGAGCTCTAGTGAAGACTAGGTAGCCATTTAGTGATGTACTTCCTGGGTAAGCCCAGCTTGTGGCACAGTGGTTCCAAGATCCATATGTGTGTAACATAACCTTTAAGACTAGCTACAACTGTATCCACCTCCCAGCTGCAAGCAGAACTCTGTAGAGGTTTTCTACCAGTGAAGTGATACATTCATACATGCATCCAGCAGAGAAAACAGAAATGTTGAGGATTTAAAGCAACAAATATATTAGAATCTTTCTCTGAAAAATAAAAAAAAAATAAAAACTCTGGATAGTGACAATTTATGCACTGGCTTCACTCTGTCTTCCATAGTTTTGCTTCAGTCAGTAAAATGCCATGCTAAAGCTGTATGTGACAAAGCGATATCATGACAGATGAACAGTGAACAGAAGTTATAAATAATCATTATTACAATTTATTTCTTAGAAAAGTAACAGACAGCTGTGATCTGCCACAATGGGTAGCAGGGATGTGATAGCAAACATGAGACATCATGTAGGTATGTTACAGCTATGTTCAATCCTTTTTACCATAGCAGTGCAATATGAGATACAGTAAAACATTTGTAATTTGCTTCTTTAGGAGAAGTTATCATCCCTCAGATAACAATAAGCTCAGACGAAGAAGCAAATTACAAATGCAATAGCAATGGCGGAAAAAAAAGATGGTGTCAGGTGACTATTATAAATTGTTGTGTCACTACATTAGGAATAACCCTATTTCTGGCCATTATATATGATTTGCATATTGCACTTGTCAATAGTTTTCAATGGTTTTCCTTGAGATAATGGGTGGAAAATGCTTATAATACTATGAGATCTTCCATAGATCGCACAGTGAAAAGAAGATCCCTCATCTCTGGAGCATATCCTCAGAAACAGAAGAGATTACAGAAAAGGAGATCTTAGTCTCTTATCTGTGTAGTATACCCTCAGAAGCAGCTGCAGGGATGACCAAGAAATGTGTAGCATACTTTCAGAAGCAGCAGAGAGGTCATTATTTAGTTGTACAGTGTAGCTGTGAATTCAGCTCTGGGCTGACATAGTAAGTAAAACATTTAGTTGTACAGTGTAGCTGTGGATCCAGCTCTGGGCTGACATAGTAAGTAAAACATTTAATAGCCTGCGTTTCTCTCCGGCTAGGTCATTATCACGTTCTGCAGCCTCCGTCTCCTCCCCTATCTATAGAATATAGTGGGCAGTGTGTAACTTTATCCTTTAACCAGCTGAACGTCCCTTTGTTATTTCAATACAGATTTTAGTTGAATTTCAAAGTGAATAATGAATTTAGGAGGAACGGGATGTAGATGCTCATCTGTGGAGAAAGGAATTTTTTCTCTCATAAAGTAAGCTATTACACAGTTCGCACTATTGATCTATTTGTAAAAACAGCAATGGCCATTTAAAGCAAACCTGTCACACTGAAAATGCAGTCCAAATTGCATGCAGCAAGTTATAGAACAAGAGGACCCTAGTAGACTGACAGAGGCCACTTGCAGTTTGGACTGCATTTTCAAAGTTATAGGTTCCTTTCATAGTTCCATTAAAATAAAATACAAGGCAGAACGTGCGTTAGTAACCTACGTCAAAGAGAGACTACAAATGGCTTCTTTTATAAAGAAAAACTACACTGTACTCCCCGAACCCAGATCCACTAGTCTCACCCCTGCTCCTGGTTTCTAACTTTGGATGCTGCCCTGACGTCACGTTGACAGTGCGCCAGCCAATCAGTGAGCTCAGCAGCTTTGAGCAGCACTACCATATACAGTGCCTTGGGAAAGTATTCGGCCCCCTGGAACTTTTCAACCTTTTTCCACATATCATGCTTCAAACAAAGAAACCAAATGTAAATTTTTGGTAAAGAATCAACAAGTGAGACACAATTGTGAAGTTGAACGAAATTTATTGTTTTTTTAAATTTTTGTGGAAATACAAAAACTGAAAAGTGGGGCGTGCAAAATTATTTGTCCCCTTTAACTTAATACTTTGTTGAGCCACCTTTCTGTTGTGAATGTGTTAGAAATGAATTCTGAGCAGAAGCTCCCTCTGGTGGTTACAAAAAGTACTGAACCATTCAATGAAGATTGGCAATCAGGAGTTACAGACTGGTCTTATATAAGGGAGGTTCCCTCCCATCATGGTTGCCGGTGATCAATTGTTCTCGTCTCAACTGTGGTTCCTGGTTCACTTGGAAGCTTGCTGAGTCTTGCCTGCATCTTCTGCTATCAGATAAGATATTTTCTGCTTTTATTTTTGTGCTTGCTTTTTGCATTGTTCCCTGCACTTCTGTGGAGGTCAGCCAGCTCCCCTCGGGGGGCTTGTGCTCCTCTCAGTTTATCTGAGCCACTGTTATTTGTTCATTTGCCTTTTTCAGTTTTATCAGTGGCTGCGGCTTAGTTTTGTGACACCAGAGAACTAATTTAGGTGGTAGAGGTCGTGTGATCTCAGGTGTTTTTGCAATTAGTAGAGTTGGTATTTTTTAGGGTTTTTTGGATTGCAGTAAGTGTCCTTCCTATCCTTTTCTGTCCAGGTAGATTGGGCCCCAACGTTTGCTCATACTATTTTCTGTCTGTGTCTGTATTTCCTCTTGTCTAACCGCCATTACATGTTTCGGGGCTTCCTATGTTCTTTGGAGATCTGCTCCGGGGCAGATAGCTTTCCTCTTTCTATCTTTAGGTGTAGTTAACCTCTCAGGCTGTGACGAGGCATCTAGGACCAACGTAGGAACGCTCCACGGCTGCCTTTAGTTGTTGGTGGTTAGTCAGGGTACTGCAACCCAGTAGATTCCAACCTCTCTGGTGTATTGCCGTTTTTGCCTGCTCTCCTCAGCTACCAAATCATAACAGTATCACCGGCCTAACTGAAAATTATATGGTACTCAACAGAAGGGAAAAATAGTAAAAGGAAGTTGTCAGAAATTTTTTTTTTTTCTCTGTTTGTTGCATTTTTTCCCCTCTTTTTCTCTGGGTGTTGAGGAAGATTTTTTTTTTCTCTCAATGGAGTTTGCACAGTTGTCTGGCCGTGTGGATCAGCTTGCCACTGAGGTTCGGAGTATTGCTACCTATCTTGCTAGGTTGCCGGTTGTGGAACCTAGGATCCCCATGCCAGATTTATTTTTGGGGGATCGAGCTAAATTTCTGAATTTCAAAAATAACTTTAAGTTGTTTTTTTGCCTTAAAACCTAAGTCCTCAGGGAACGCAGCACAGCAGGCTCAAATTGTCATCTCTCTCCTGCGCGGCGATCCTCAGGATTGGGCTTTTTCCCTGATACCTGGGGACCCTGTTTTGAGTAATGTTGATGCATTTTTTCTGGCTCTGGGGTTATTGTACGATGAAACTAATGTCACTGATCAAGCTGAAAAAACCTTCTTGGCATTAAATCAGGGGCTTGAGAACGCTGAGTTGTACTGTCAGAAATTCCGAAAGTGGGCAGTCCTGACCAAATGGAATGATGATGCTTTGGCAGCCCTTTTTCGGAAGGGTCTGTCAGAGAATGTAAAAGATGTTATGGTGGGTTTCCCTTCTCCCTCTGGTCTCAATGTTTCTATGTCATTAGCGATTCAAATTGACAGACGTTTGCGTGAGCCTAGAGGTATGCGTGGAATAGTGTTGCCTTGTGAACCAGCTTCTGAGTCCATGCAGTGTGATAGAGTGGCTTCTGGGGCACAGCGTCATGAGTTTCAAAAACGCAATGGGTTATGTTTCTACTGTGGTGACGCCTCTAATGAAATTTCAGTCTGCCCTAAGCGGGGAAGACGTTTTGCACGCTCAGTTGTCTTGGGTAGTGTTCAGACTAAATTTCTGTTGACTGTTACCCTGATATGCTCACTGTCCACATTTTCTGCTCAGGATTTTGTTGATTCGGGAGCAGCTATTAACCTGATGGATTTTGATTTTGCTAAACGTTGTGGGTTTCCCTTGATACCCCAAAGGAAGTTTATTCCCTAGTGGGGATTGATTCTACCCCTTTGGCTGAGAATAAACCCCAGTTCTCTACTCAGGTGATAATGAGGGTTGAACCTGATCATCAGGAGAGTTGCAACTTTTTGGTGCTGTATAATCTGCAAGACATTATTGTACTGGGTTTCCCTTGGTTACAGTCTCATAATCCTTTTTTGGATTAGAAATCTGTGTCTGTGACCAGTTGGGGCTGCCAATGTGTTAATGCCAACACTCCTGTTTTTTCTGCCTCTCCCCAGGCTCAGGATGTTCCTGACTTTTTGACTGATTTTTCTGATGTGTTTAGCGAAAGTAAATCTGCATCCTTGCCCCCCCATAGGAGCTATGACTGCACTATTGAATTAGTGCCTGGTAGTAAATTCCCTAAAAGGTCGCCTTTTTAACTTGTCTGTACCTGAACATGACGCTATGCGGTCTTATATCAAGGAGTCATTGGAGAAGGGTCATATCAGACCATC
The DNA here is from genome assembly GCA_033576555.1 of Oophaga sylvatica. Lineage (NCBI taxonomy): Eukaryota > Metazoa > Chordata > Amphibia > Anura > Dendrobatidae > Oophaga > Oophaga sylvatica. Next base: position 273,894,634 of record JARQOD010000005.1, read on the forward strand.
CTCTTCACCCTTGGGTGCCGTTTTTTTCTTTGTGGCCAAAAAGGATGGTTCATTAAGGCCGTGTATTGATTATCGTCTCTTGAACAATATCACTGTGAAATATCAATATCCGTTACCCTTGATTTCTGACCTGTTTTCCAGGGTGAAAAGTGCTACTTGGTTTACCAAGCTTGACCTCAGGGGGGCGTTGTCATGTGTGCATTGCCACGAAGATCGTCGCGGTTGCACATTTTGACTTCTCACAGCTGATCTGCTGTTTCTTTGTGTTTGGCAGCTAGGGAGTTAATTCTGTCTGTGCTCGGTGCTGGGACTGGGTGCAGTTTCTCCCGGCTGCAATTGATTATTTGTTGATTGGTTTCCTTTAAATTCCTGGTTGTCTGCTTGGGGAGTTGCCAGTGAAACCTTCATGCAGACCACAGATAGGAATGAATCTGTATAGACTTTAGTTGTGAGCTCCTTAGTTGTTCTAAGCTCAACTTGGTTAGAGTTTATTTCTCAGACCATTTATGTTCCTTTGGTGTTTGAGTGTGTATGCAAGCGAGTGTTATCCTGTCTGTCTTATATGTCTAATCTGTGTATTTAGCGGAGATCAGCCCATATCCCTTTGGTGGTAGTCAGGATCCTTCTTAGGACTGATTACAGGGTTCAGGGTCTGATAGGAGACAGGGTTAGGTTGGAGACTTGGACCTCTGAACCATTATCAGTACCTCCAAGGTGAGGGATTAGTTAGGACCCCAGTTTAGGGTCAGGTTAGATCCCGGTCCACCTCTTTCTGTTTCAGCTCATCAAGTCCTCAAGATTAACCCTGAGTTCAGCAGATATCGTGTCAGGTAAATCTATTCTATACTTACATGCTGATGTTGCTATACTAGTTGTTGTATTGAGTGTTGTTCCTGTATTAATAGTTTACTGACATTGTATACATATCATTAGACAGCGTGACATTTTCACTGGCCATAAAAATTATCTCTAGTTACCATGGATCCAGTAGCCCAGCTGGCTCTGCAGTTGCAGGGATTATCCATGGAGCTGACGGACATTAAGTCCAAAGTTTTGTCTCCCCTGGAGCAAACCAGAGTTGAACCTAAAGTAGCTCTCCCGGACAGGTTCACTGGTGGGCGAGACAAATTTTTCACCTTCCGGGAGGCATGTAAATTGTATTTTCGGCTTCGGCCTCGATCATCAGGGAGTGATGAGCAGAGAGTGGGAATTGTTATCTCACTTCTGCAAGGGGACCCTCAATCCTGGGCATTTTCCCTTCCTCCGGGATCCCCGGCTCTACTGTCTGTAGATCAATTTTTTACTGCTCTGGGATTGGTATATGATGACCCAAGATCGGGTCTCTCTTGCTGAGACAAAATTACGTAAGATACAGCAGGGAGATCGTCCTGCAGAGGAATTTGCTTCTGAGTTTCGTAGATGGGCCACAGATACTCAGTGGAATGACCCAGCTCTTAGGAGCCAGTTTTGTCATGGGCTTTCTGATAAATTAAAACACGTTTTGGCTCAGTATGAGTCTCCTCATTCACTGGAGGCTGCTATGGCCTTAGCTATCCGTACTGATAGACGGCTTCGGGAGAGGGGTGAGGTAACCCCACTCCCTGTTGTTTCTCCACCTACCACTAAAGTCCCTTATGTTGAGGTTCCCCTTGTCTGTTCGGATGAGCCTATGCAGTTGGGAGGGACATCATTTCGTAGGAGGGGATTGGCGGTACGCCGCAGGACTAGAAGATGTTTTTTCTGCGGGAAAGAGGGACATTTTGTTGGAGAATGTCCATCCCGTGCCTTGTTGAGCCAAAAGTCGCCGGAAAACTGTTAATCCCAGGTTGTGTGGTGGACGACAACCTGGGAGTATGTATTTCATCCGCCAGTTCTTCTCAGTTCCTTGTACCAGTGGAGGTGGTAGTTGGTACGAGAGTGGAGAGATTGTCTGTTCTTCTTGATAGTGGTTCCGGGGCTAATCTGGTTGACGCTCAGTTTGCTCAGGCTCAAGGTATGCATCTGAGTGTATTGGTCAAACCGATCCCTATATTCTCCATTGACGCCAGGCCTCTCGGCCAAGGTAGCTTTGTTCATGAGGTTCATAACATTGACCTTCGGGTAGGGGCAATACATAGGGAACAATTATCTTGTTATGTGTTGGAGGGTCTACCTACTCCCATTGTGTTGGGACTTCCTTGGTTGGTTAAACATAACCCTGTGATTAATTGGCAGTCCAGAGAAATAAGCCAATGGGGTGAGTTTTGCAAAAGCAACTGCATGAACACAGTCATCAGTGCGGTCGTGCCTAGTACATTGCCTCCTTTTTTGGAGGATTTTGGGGATGTTTTCTCTGAGGAGGGGTGTCAGGAGTTGCCTCCTCATCGCGTGTATGACTGCTCTATTAATCTCCTTCCTGATGCTAAGTTGCCTAAAGCTAGGTTGTATAATCTTTCTGGTCCTGAGAGGCAGGCTATGAAAGATTATATTTCTGAAAGTCTGGCCAAAGGGCATATTAGACCTTCATCTTCCCCAGTAGCCGCGGGGTTCTTCTTTGTGAAGAAGAAAGATGGAGGCCTACGCCCTTGCTTGGATTTCCGCGAACTTAATCGGATTACTGTTCGAGATCCGTATCCACTCCCTCTTATTCCTGATCTCTTCAATCAAATTGTTGGCGCCAAATGGTTCTCTAAATTGGATCTCAGGGGGGCGTATAATCTGATTAGGATAAAAGAGGGGGATGAGTGGAAAACGGCGTTTAACACGCCGGAGGGACATTATGAGAACCTTGTCATGCCTTTTGGTCTGACTACTGCACCAGCAGTATTCCAACATTTTGTTAATGACATTTTTCGTCACCTTGTGGGGCTGTTTGTGGTTGTATATTTGGACGACATTTTAATTTACTCGCCAGATCTTGTGTCTCATCAGGAGCATGTGAGACAGGTGTTGCAGATCTTGCGAGACAATAAACTATACGCCAAACTGGAGAAGTGTGTATTTGCCGTACAGGAACTTCAGTTTTTGGGTTTTTTGGTGTCAGCCTCCGGTTTCCGTATGGACCCTGAAAAGGTGAGAGCAGTGTTTGAATGGGATCAGCCAGGGGATCTTAAGGCTCTGCAGCGTTTTTTGGGGTTTGCTAACTACTACCGGAAATTTATTTGTAATTTCTCATCTGTCATCAAACCTCTCACTGACATGACAAGAAAAGGGACGGATTTTTCTAAATGGTCGGACAAAGCTTGCCAAGCCTTTTCCTCTTTGAAGAAATGTTTTGCTTCGGCACCCGTTCTCATCCAACCAGATGCATCTCAGCCGTTCATTGTGGAGGTGGATGCGTCTGACGTAGGGGTGGGTGCTATATTGTCCCAGGGTCCGTCCCCTGGTAAATGGCATCCGTGCGCTTTCTTTTCTAAGAAATTGTCGTCCGCCGAAAGGAATTATGATATCGGCAATAGGGAACTTTTGGCCATTAAGTTAGCTTTTGAAGAATGGCGTCACTTTTTGGAGGGGGCAGTCCACCGGTTACCGTTATTACTGATCACAAGAACCTGTTGTATTTGGAATCCGCTAAGCGTCTGAATTCCAGACAAGCTCGATGGTCGTTGTTTTTTACCAGGTTTAATTTTGTCGTCACTTATCGCCCGGGGTCTAAGAATGTAAAGGCTGATGCCTTGTCTCGCAGTTTCCCAGGGGCCGGGAAAACGGATGACCCGAGTCCTATCCTTCAGGAGGGGGTGGTAGTGTCGGCTGTATTTTCTGAGCTTGAGGAGGAGGTGTTAGAGGCTCAGGGGGACGCCCCTGCAGGACCTCCAGGGAGACTGTTTGTCCCAAATCTGTTGAGACAAAAGGTTATTGAGGCACATCATAATTCTGCTCTAGCAGGACATCCAGGGAGTAAAGGGTATGCCACACTGAACAATATCGCTAACGGGATCGCTAAAAAACGTCACTATTTAGCGATCCCGTTAGCGATGTTGTTCAGTGCGGCATCTGCCAGCGACGAGCTTCCTGCTGTGATCTCGCTCGTCGCTGGAATCGTTCCGGACCCTATTTTCTCGTCGGCGCTCCCGCTGGGTAAGTATATATCGCTAGTGTGGCACCTTTTCTTAGCGATTTAGCGGTACTTTTGTACCGCTAAAGTCGTTAAGAAGATCGCTAACGGCGATAGCGTCGTTAACTATATCGCTAAATGTGGCCGCACTTAGCGATATAGAAACAATCCCGCTAGCGATCGCATTAGTATGCGTCGTTATCGTGATCGCTAGCGGGATTGTTTAGTGTGGCAGTACCTTAAGGCTACTTTAGATCTCCTTTCTCGCCAGTTTTGGTGGCCTAATGCTAATAAAGATGTTATAACTTTTGTCGCGTCATGTGGGGTGTGTGCTCGCTCTAAAACCCCTCATACCCGTCCGTCTGGGACCCTTTTACCCTTGAAACTTCCGGAGCGTCCATGGACTCATTTATCTATGGACTTCATTACGGATCTTCCTCCGTCGTCAGGGAATACTGTCATACTGGTGGTTGTTGACAGGTTCAGTAAGATGGCACATTTCGTTGCTCTTCCTGCACTCCCTAATGCTAAAACTCTGGCGCAGGTGTTCATTAGGGAGATCGTTAGACTTCATGGGTTGCCTTCTGATGTGGTGTCAGATAGGGGGTCTCAGTTTGTGTCCAAATTTTGGAGGGCATTTTGTTTACGTCGGGGGATGCAATTGTCATTTTCCTCGGCTTTTCATCCGCAGACCAATGGTCAGACAGAGCGTCTGAATCAGAGCTTAGAGACATATCTCCGGTGTTTTGTTTCAGAGAACCAAGAGGACTGGTCTTCTTTCTTGCCTCTGGCAGAGTTCGCTCTTAACAACAGGCGGAGCGAGTCCACTGGTAAGTCCCCGTTTTTTGGGGCATATGGTTTCCATCCCCAGTTTTGTACTTTCAATGGGGGGGGGCCCTTCTGGGGTTCCTGAGGAGGAGCGTTTCTCGTCGTCACTTGCTTCTGTGTGGAGAGGTGTATTGAATAATCTGAGTGCGATGGGGAACCGTTACAAACGTATGGCTGATAGGAGGAGAGTTTCTGGTCCAGATCTGAATGTGAACGATCTGGTATGGTTGTCTACCCGGAATATAAAACTTAAGGTGCCCTCCTGGAAACTGGGTCCCAGATTCATCGGGCCGTACAGGATCAGTTCCATAATTAATCCTGTGGCATTTCGTCTGGACCTCCCACCTACGTTTAAAATTCATAATGTGTTCCACAAGTCATTACTTAAAAGGTATGTGGCACCAGTCATACCGTCACCTCTACCTCCTCCTCCTGTGTTGGTCAATGGTAACTTGGAATTTCAAGTATCAAAGATCATTGACTCACGTCTGAATCGCCGGTCCCTTCAGTACTTGGTGCATTGGAAGGGGTATGGTCCAGAGGAGAGGACGTGGGTCCCTGCGTCTGATGTTAACGCAGATCGTTTGGTTCGGACCTTCCACAGAACTCACCCGGGCAGACCTGGCCCTGAGGGTCCGGAGGCCCCTCGTAGAAGGGGGGGTACTGTCATGTGTGCATTGCCACGAAGATCGTCGCGGTTGCACATTTTGACTTCTCACAGCTGATCTGCTGTTTCTTTGTGTTTGGCAGCTAGGGAGTTAATTCTGTCTGTGCTCGGTGCTGGGACTGGGTGCAGTTTCTCCCGGCTGCAATTGATTATTTGTTGATTGGTTTCCTTTAAATTCCTGGTTGTCTGCTTGGGGAGTTGCCAGTGAAACCTTCATGCAGACCACAGATAGGAATGAATCTGTATAGACTTTAGTTGTGAGCTCCTTAGTTGTTCTAAGCTCAACTTGGTTAGAGTTTATTTCCCAGACCATTTATGTTCCTTTGGTGTTTGAGTGTGTATGCAAGCGAGTGTTATCCTGTCTGTCTTATATGTCTGATCTGTGTATTTAGCTGAGATCAGCCCATATCCCTTTGGTGGTAGTCAGGATCCTTCTTAGGACTGATTACAGGGTTCAGGGTCTGATAGGAGACAGGGTTAGGTTGGAGACTTGGACCTCTGAACCATTATCAGTACCTCCAAGGTGAGGGATTAGTTAGGACCCCAGTTTAGGGTCAGGTTAGATCCCGGTCCACCTCTTTCCTGTTTCAGCTCATCAAGTCCTCAAGATTAACCCTGAGTTCAGCAGATATCGTGTCAGGTAAATCTATTCTATACTTACATGCTGATGTTGCTATACTAGTTGTTGTATTGAGTGTTGTTCCTGTATTAATAGTTTACTGACATTGTATACATATCATTAGACAGCGTGACAGGCGTATAACCTTATTCGCATTAAGCACGGGGATGAATGGAAGACGGTGTTTAATACCCCAGAGGGGTATTTTGAGTACCTAGTGATGCCCTTTGGGCTCACTAATGCTCCTTCCATCTTCCAGTCCTTCATGAATGACATTTTCAGGGATTTTGTGGATAAATTTCTGACTGTTTATTTGGATGATATCTTGATTTTTTCCAATGACTGGGACTCTCATGTGAAACATGTTCGGACTGTGTTCCAGATTTTGAGAGAGAATGCTCTGTATGTGAAGAGATCCAAGTGTCTTTTTGGTGTACAGAGGATCTCATTTCTGGGATTCATTTTGTCTCCGTCTGTTATTGAAATGGACCCGGTCAAGGTTCAGGCCATCTGTGATTGGGTCCAAACCTACTTCATTAAAGGCTCTTCAGAGATTCTTGGGTTTTGCCAATTTTTATCGTAAATTTATTGGTAATTTCTCTGTTATTGTTAAACCATTGACTGATTTGACCAAGAAGGGTTCTGATGTGGTGAATTGGCCTCCTGAGGCAGTCTCAGCTTTTCAGGAACTTAAGCAGAGATTCACTTCTGCTCCTGTTCTACGGCAGCCTGATGTTTCTCTGCCATTTCAGGTGGAGGTTGATGCCTCTGAAATTGGGGCAGGTGCCGTTTTGTCCCAAAGAGATCCTGAGACTTCTAAAAGTAACCCTTGTGCCTTTTTCTCTCGAAAATTTTCTCCAACAGAACGTAATTATGACGTGGGTAATCGGGAGTTATTGGCCATGAAGTGGGCTTTTGAAGAGTGGAGACATTGAATGGAGGGAGCCAAACATCAGGTGGTGGTCCTCACGGACCATAAAAATTTGGTTTATCTGGAATCAGCCAAGCGACTTAATCCTAGACAGGCCAGGTGGACCTTGTTTTTCACACGTTTTAACTTTGTGGTTTCCTTTCTTCCTGGCACTAAGAATGTTAAGGCGGATGCCCTCTCGAGGAGTTTCCTTGCGGACTCTCCTGAGTTATCTGATCCTGCTGTTATTTTGAAAGAGGGTGTAGTTCTTTCCGCCATCTCGCCCAATTTGAGACTGGCTCTGGAAGGGTGTCAGGAGGATAAACCCAAGCGCTGCCCTATTAGGAAATTGTTTGTCCCAGACCGGTGGAAAAAGAGTGTGATGTCTGAGATTCATTGTTCCGCGTTGGCCGGTCATCCCGGAATTTTTGGTACCAGAGACTTGGTTAGTCGGTCCTTTTGGTGGCCTACTTTGTCTCGTGACGTCAGGGAATTTGTGCACTCCTGCGGGACTTGCTCTCGCTCCAAGCCTTGCTCTCGCTCTAGTGGTTTGTTGATGCCATTGCCTGTGCCCAAGAGACCATGGACCCATATCTCTATGGATTTCATTTCCAACCTCCCTGTTTCTCAGAGAATGACCGTTATCTGGGTGATTTGTGATAGGTTTTCCAAAATGATACATCTTGTGCCATTACCTAAGTTGCCTTCCTCCTCCGAATTGGTGCCTTTGTTCCTTCAGCACGTGGTTCGGTTACACGGCATTCCTGAGAACATTGTGTCTGACAGAGGAGTCCAGTTTGTTTCCAGATTTTGGAGGACTTTTTGTTCTAAACTTGGTGTTCAATTATCTTTCTCCTCGGCTTTTCATCCTCAGACCAATGGACAAACTGAGAGAACAAACCAGACATTGGAGACTTATCTAAGATGCTTTGTGTCTGCTGATCAAGATGACTGGGTCTCTTTTTTGCCTTTGGCTGAGTTTGCTCTTAATAATAGGGCTAGCTCTGCCACTTTGATGTCTCCATTTTTCTGCAATTTTGGGTTCCACCCTCGATTTTCTTCGGGACAGACAGAGGCTTCTGTCTGTACGGGTGTTGACTCTGTTGTGGAGCGTATGCAGCAGATTTGGGACCAGGTAGTGGAGAGGTTGTCCCTCTCTCAGGAGAGGGCCCAGCGGTTTGCCAACCGGCATAGGACTGATGGTCCTCGGTTTGAAGTGGGGGACTTGGTCTGGTTGTCCTCAAAAAATATCCCTATGAGAGTTGCATCTCCTAAGTTTAAGCCTAGGTTCATTGGACCTTATAAGATCATGGAGATTCTTAATCCTGTTTCCTTTCGTTTACTTCTTCCAGGGACATTTAAGATCCATAACGTGTTTCACAAGTCCTTATTGAAGAGGTTTGTCGAGCCAGTGGTTCCTATGGCTGCGCCTCCTGACCCTGTTTTGGTTGAGGGCAATCTGGAGTATGTGGTTGAGAAAATATTGGATTCTCGTTTTTCTAGACGGAAACTCCAGTATTTGGTTAAGTGGAGAGGTTATGGTCAGGAGGACAATTCTTGGGTGTTTGCTTCGGACATTCATGCTAGGAGACTGATCCGTGCGTATCATAGAGCTCATCCTGACCGACCTGGTTGCAAAAATCAGGGTTCGGTGACCCCTCCTCAAGGGGGGTACTGTTGTGAATGTGTTAGAAATTAATTCTGAGCAGAAGCTCCCTCTGGTGGTTACAAACAGTACTGAACCATTCAATGAAGATTGGCAATCAGGAGTTACAGACTGGTCTTATATAAGGGAGGTTCCATCCCATCATGGTTGCCGGTGATCAATTGTTCTTGTCTCAACTGTGGTTCCTGGTTCACTAGGAAGCTTGCTGAGTCTTGCCTGCATCTTCTGCTATCAGATAAGATATTTTCTGCTTTTATTTTTGTGCTTGCTTTTTGCATTGTTCCCTGCACTTCTGTGGAAGTCAGCCAGGTCCCCTCCGGGGGTTTGTGCTCCTCTCAGTTTATCTGAGCCACTGTTATTTGTTCATTTGCCTTTTCCAGTTTTTTCAGTGGCTGCGGCTTAGTTTTGTTACACCAGAGAACTAATTTAGGTGGTAGAGGTCGTGTGATCTCAGGTGTTTTTGCAATTAGTAGAGTTGGTATTTTTTAGGGTTTTTTGGATTGCAGTAAGTGTCCTTCCTATCCTTTTCTGTCCAGGTAGATTGGGCCCCAACGTTTGCTCATACTATTTTCTGTCTGTGTCTGTATTTCCTCTTGTCTAACCGCTATTACATGTTTGGGGGCTTCCTATGTTCTTTCGGGATCTGCTCCGGGGCAGATAGCTTTCCTCTTTCTATCTTTAGGTGCAGTTAACCTCTCAGGCTGTGACGAGGCGTCTAGGACCAACGTAGGAACGCTCCACGGCTGCCTTTAATAATAATAATCTTTATTTATATAGTGCCAACATATTCCGCAGCACTTTACAGTTTAACAGTTTCAAAACACAAGTCATAGGTAACAACGTTAACAATACAATAATTAAAGCAAAATAAGCCGACCCTGCTCGTGAGAGTTTACAATCTACAATGAGGTGGGGGAGATACAAAGTACAGGTGTGTATATATAATGGTGCATTTACAATGATGGTCTAGCCATCTTGAGGGAGTAGTTGTTGGTGGTTAGTCAGGGTACTGCAATCCAGTAGATTCCAACCTCTCTGGTGTATTGCCGTTTTTGCCTGCTCTCCTCAGCTACCAAATCATAACACCTTTCGCTGCGATTACAGCTGCAAGTCGCTTGGTGTATGTCTCTATCAGTTTTTTACATCGAGAGACTGAAATTCTTGTCCATTCTTCCTTGGCAAACAGCTCAAGCTCAGTGAGGTTGGATGGAGATCGTTTGTGAACAGCAATTTTCAGCTCTTTCCACAGATTCTCGATTGGATTCAGGTCTGGACTTTGACTTGGCCATTCTAACACCTGGATACGTTTATTTGTGAACCATTCCATTGTAGATTTTGCTTTATGTTTGGGATCATTGTCTTGTTGGAAGACAAATCTCCGTTCCAGTTTCAGGTCTTTTGCAGACTCCAACAAGTTTTCTTCAAGAGTGGTCCTGTATTTGGCTCCATCCATCTTCCCATCAATTTGAACCAGCTTCCCTGTCCCTGCTGAAGAAAAGCAGGCCCAAACCATGATGCTGCCACCACCATGTTTGACAGTGGGGATGGTGTGTTCAGGGTGATGAGCTGTGTTGCCTTTACGCCAAACATATCGTTTGGCATTGTTGCCAAAAAGTTCGATTTTGGTTTTATCTGACCAGAGCACCTTCTTCTACATGTTTGGTGTGTCTCCCAGGTGGCTTGTTTCAAACTTTAAACGACACTTTTTATGGATATCTTTGAGAAATGGCTTTCTACGTGCCACTCTTCTATAAAGGCCAGATCTGTGCAGTGTACGACGATTGTTGTCCTATGGACAGACTGTCCCACCTCAGCTGTAGATCTCTGCAGTTCATCCAGAGTGATCATGGGCCTCTTGGCTGCATCTCTGATCAGTCTTCTCCTTGTTTGAGATGAAAGTTTAGAGGGACGGCCGGGTCTTGGTAGATTTGCAGTGTTATGATACTCCTTCCATTTTAATATGATCGCTTGCACAGTGCTCCTTGGGATGTTTAAAGTTGTGGAAATCATTTTGTATCCAAATCCTGCTTTAAACTTCTCCACAACAGTATCACGGACCTGCCTGTTGTGTTCCTTGGTCTTCATGATGCTCTCTGTGCTTCAAACAGAACCCTGAGACTATCACAGAGCAGGTGCATTTATACGGAGACTTGATTATACAAAGGTGGATTATATTTATCATCATTAGTCATTTAGGACAACATTCAGAGATCCACAATGAACTTCTGGAGTGAGTTTGCTGCACTGAAAGTAAAGGGGCCAAATAATATTGCACGCCCCACTTTTCAGTTTTTGTATTTCCACAAAATTTTAAAATAACCAATAAATTTCGTTCAACTTCACAATTGTGTCCCACTTGTTGTTGATTCTTCACCAAAAAATTCAATTTGGTATCTTTATGTTTGAAGCATGATATGTGGGAAAAGGTTGAAAAGTTCTAGGGGGCCGAATACTTTCGCAAGGCACTGTAGATAGAATACCCTGCTCAGAGCCGATGAGGTTACCGATTGGCTGAGGTGTTGGTGACATGACATGAGCGCCGCAGCCAGTCATACACCATATGTTCTGTACCGCTCTTTACTAGTGACAGTATGAGCAGTTTCTATAAACACCAGATGAGGGAAGCTTCAATTTAATTTTCTAAGGCACCAAGTACTGTACAGAACCATGAAGAAGCACTTGTCCACAGTATAAAAAGTAATACACAGCTTCCAGTAGCTACATTTGACTTTCGACTGTAAGGACTTGTTTTATGACTATACAGTATGTTTTCTCATTTTAGGATGACATTTGAAGGCTCTGGAAAAAAATGTTCTTTATTTTTTGTATATAATAGCATAATTTAATATTTTAACTTAATGGGCGACTGTATATTCAAAATCTATGATAGCTACCAAGGATAGACATGTAGCGTTCCTTCAACAAATAAATCCTAGTAATAGAACAATCTAGAAATCACTGAGAATGAAAAGTCAGAGCGGAGACGTATATTCAAGGTCATAAAGAAAATACATTCCTAACATGTACATATCTGACTAGGTCAGACTTTATTCTCGTTACATCATGCAATAATTGATTAAGTGTACAGATAAAAGGTTTAATGGTAGAAATAGTAATTATTAAGAAAACATCTCCCATTTCACACTCCATTTCTTTACATAACCCAAATAATTGCAAGGATTTTCATAAAACACCTGTGCAGTGAACAGAGAAGCAGGTGCATAAGACGTCGCATTTTACAAACCAAGCCATCAGCAAAAAATATATATATATATATTTCAAATCCCTGGATAGTTTTGGCAATCGAACAAATCTAGCACTGAACAGACCATATTTAATTATACATGAAATAGTATATATATACACATATATAATATATATATATATATATATATATATATATAACACACACACACACACGTTACCATCTACTTAACCCCTTGGCATCACAGCCAGTTTTGTACTTTATAGAAATAAGACAAATATTGTATGGGCAGAGCCAATAACGGTAATGCGTGGTGCAATACAGATATACAAAAAAAATGGAGAACGTATAACTAGAAAACAGACATATACAACAGAGAGCATGGACACTAAAATGTAAGGACGGACATAGATATATATACCGTATATACTCATGTGTAAGCCGACCCCCCCTTATTTTGCCACAAAAAACTGGGAAAACTTATTGACTCGCGTATAAGCCTAGGGTGAAAAATGATTATGCCCCCATATGATGCTCCACAGATTATGCCCCCATATGCTGCACAGATTATGCCCCTATATGCTCCAGATTATGCCCCCATATATTCCACAGATTATGCCTCCGTATGATCCACAGATTATGCCCCCATATGCTCCACAGCTTATGCCCCCATACGATCCATATTATGCCCCCATATGTTCCACAGCTTATGCCCCCATATGCTCCATATTATGCCCCCATATGCTCCATATTTTGGCCCATATGCTCCAGATTATGCCCCCATATGTTCCACAGCTTATGCCCCCATATGCTCCATATTATGCCCCATATGTTCCACAGCTTATGCCCCCCTATGCTCCATATTATGCCCCCATATGCTCCATATTATGCCCCCATATGTTCCACAGCTTATGCCCCATATGCTCCATATTATGCCCCCATATGCTCTATATTATGCCCCCATATGTTCCAGATTATGCCCCATATGCTGCTGCAAAAAAAAATAAAAAAAATGACATACTCACCTCTCGTCGCTGGGGGACAGGTGCCGGCGTCACCGCTCACTCAGAACCCCGGCACCTGTGATATTTACCTGTCCTCTTCCTGGTCCTCGGCAGTGAATGATCTGGCAGGGGCGCGGCGCTCACTAATGACATCATCGCGCCCTCTGCTGATCATTCACCGCCAGAGGAGTCAGACGAGGACGCAACACAGCGGTGGAGAGAAGACAGGTAAATATCGCTGTACTCACTTCTCCGCCGCGCGTCCTTGCAGCCTCTCCTCTTCTCCGGCGCCTCAGCAGCGCTTCCTTCCTACAGCGGTCACATGGTACCGCCATAAGCAGAATTTGCATCTGACTTAATGACGTCATGTACCGCTGCACTCTGAGAAGGACGCCAAGAGTATGCGTGGAGAGAAGCAGGTGGGGCTGCAGAGACCGCGGCGGCGGAGAGGTGAGTATAATCCGACACCCCCGCTCCCCTCCCCCGCCGACCCCCGTATATGACCCGCGTATAAGCCGAGAGAGGACTTTCAGCCCTAAAAAATGGCTGAAAATCTCGCTTATACATGGGTATATACGGTATGTATTTTTTTTTAAATTAGAAAAGGAAATAGCGTAGAAAATAACACAAAAAGAGTATTTATAAAGGGGATATAAAAACACATGATATTGCGCACCAGTGACATTACATGGCACAGAACTACAGCAAATAGAACCAAAGTGGGTTGGTTCAATATGAAGTCATACAAAGACCAATGCTGGAGGCAGACACAACAGTGATGAATATGAGAAAATGATAAAGCCCTAGATTGTAAAAAATGATTGAAGTGCCATGAAAAAGGGGCATACAAATAATGAGGTATCCGGATCTAAAAGTATGAGCTAGACAAACCCAGCAAGACAGAGGTCCAAGAGTATACAGTAGATACAACGGAACGGCTTCTTGGACCTCTCTCTTGCTGGGTTTGTCTAGATCAGTTTTTCCGAATCCACGTCCTCACGGCCCCCCACATGCCATGTTCTCAGGATTTCCATACCACTGCACAGGTGAGAGAATTCCTGATGCCTTGATGATACTTCTACTACCTGTGAAATACTAAGAAAATCTGGAGAACATGACTTGTTGGGGAACACAAGGACTGAAGTTTGGGAAACACTTGTCTAGATCACACTTTTGGATCTGGAAACCACATTGTTTGTATGTTCTTTTTGAGGTGATTCAATGATCTTTACAATCTAGGGCTTTATTACTCATATTCAGCATTTATATTGTGTCTGCCTCTAGCATTGGTCTGTGTAAGATTTAGGGATTTAGGATTGAACCAACCCACTATGGCTGCTTTTGCCATGGTTCTGGTCCATTCCCATTGTAGTGTTACTGGTGGTATACCCAACCCATGTTTCTAAAATTCCCTTTATAAGTGCTGTTTTAGCGCTCATATTTAATAAAATTTATTGCTGACCTTATTGGTCTACATACTCTTTGTTGTATCTACAGTTTGCTATGTATAAGTTTCTGCTCTTTTTTTCAATCTCTTTATAAAACGTTCGCACAATAAGTATTTAGTGCGTTTTTGATGTTGCAGAATTTTTGTAGCATTTGTGTACCTATAAGGTAAATTAGGTCACTTCCATTTGTATCGCACTTTTGATGCTGCGGTTTTTATCCTTTTTGCTGTCATGTTTTAAATAAAGCCGCTTCGTTTTGTTTTTGTATATTCCTTGGTGTTTGTCTTTCACAAAACTTTATTGACACAGAACTATGTTCTTTATATGCGTTTCTAGCAGATTTTTTTGTAGCAGAAGCACACTAAAACCATATACATGTATTTTTACCTATGGATTGCCTGCATCTAATGTAATTCTATCATGAAAATCCATAACTGCTGATGAAACTAATATGTTGCAAATTTCAGAAAAGTCAGTTTACAAAGTGTTAAAAAAAAAATGTGGGCATGAGATTTCTAGAAATTCCATCCACTTTGCTGGGACTGCAAGTGTCAAGAACTCATCGTAGGAACTTAATGTCATGTTCTAGGACTCATACATTTTTATGATTTTTTTTGGAGACAGTCATATGAGGGCTTGTTTTCTGGGGATTAAGCAGGGTTCACACTATGTTTGCCCTTATGTTTAGTGCCTCCGTTGGGGCTTATATCAGAACCCCGGCAAAACGAGATACGGGCGTATGCGCTAAAGGGGCCATTGACTTTGATGAGGCAGATGGAGTCACTGTGTGCTCGGTTATGCATCATTTTCAGCCATAAAAGTCTAGTTGAGGTTTGCGTAAAATATTGACTGCTACATATTGTGGTCCTTCCCAAATAAGCGTATATGGGCTGAAAATTATTTCAGGGAACACTGTGACTCTGCATCATTACTGTCAATAGCGCACAGGCTCAAATCCCGTTTGGTGTGGGTTCAGAGGTAATCTCTGACTAGGGTTGCGAACCATCCAGAAAATACAGGACACCTCGTAAACATAGGGCATTTTTTTCCCTTACAGACATTTTTAAGGTGTCTGTGATTTTTTTGAAGCTGAAGAAACTTATACAGAATATTTTTTACTAT
Organism: Oophaga sylvatica; assembly: GCA_033576555.1. Classification (NCBI taxonomy): domain Eukaryota; kingdom Metazoa; phylum Chordata; class Amphibia; order Anura; family Dendrobatidae; genus Oophaga; species Oophaga sylvatica. The sequence goes on from JARQOD010000005.1 coordinate 273,910,136, forward strand.
AATTCTCATAATTTTACAGTTTCCAGTGACTGCAGCTGATGTTCTTATATCAAAATTATGGGCTGTAGATGTGTCACTTACAGCATAATGATTTATTATAGTTTTGCAATGTGTCCATAAAAAAATATTGTCTGTCCGTGATTTTTAGATAACATGTCCAGAAAAAATAATAAGTGGTCCCGACGAAGCCAATGAATGTAGGGGGAAATGCCATGTAAACATAGCCCGAGTTGTTGTTGACAATGGAAACATTTTGGTGTGCTTACTAACAAACTTTTAATAACTCTTTATGGGGAGGGACAAAAAAAAACAGGAATTCTAACACTTTTTAAAAAATTTCAGAGGTTTGCTTTTTTATTTACGTTTTTTGTGAAGCAAAATGAACAAAAACATTAATTCTGACAAAGTTTTTCCCTTTCTTTACTGCATTGACCGTGCACAATACTTGATAACATAGTTTTATAATGCAGGACATTACAAATTCACAATACCAAATATATGTTTTGAGAAGGTGGATATTTTTATTATTGTGTTCAAACCTTTTTATTACTATAGATTTATTGTATTTTATATGCTTTTTTTATATTTAACACTGAAAACATTTTTTCAATAGTTCATCCACGAGGACTTGAACATGCAATACCTTATCACATGACAACGTACTGCAGAGCTGAGTTTATGGCAGACATGGAGGCCATTTGTTAGAGCTCTTTTTGTTTGTTTTATCATAGAATATGTTATGCCTGTCGATTGTGCTGCGGGGGTGCCAATGGACTGACAAACTGACACTACTGATGGGCACAATTCCTGAGCCCATGCCACGCCAGAGGCATAACTGTCAGAGGGAAATCACTTGCAATCTTGACATACAGTTACATCCATTTGTGGAAAAAATGAAAACGTTAGGAGTCTCGGAAAATGGCGACACAATAAAACAATTTTTTTTTTTTTTACAAATTTCAGATTTTTTTTCACCACTTAAAAAAAAAAAAAACTATACAAGTTTGGTATCTGCGTACTCGTACTGACCTGTAAAATCATACTAACAGTTCAGTTTTACCATATAGAGAACATGGTAAATACAAAAAACAATTATAGAATTGCAATTTTTTGCAATTTCAACGCAATTGAATTTTTTTTCCAGCTTTCCAGTGCATAACATGATAGAATGAATGATGTCATTCAAAAGTAAAACTCATCCTGCAAAAAACAAGTCCTAATTCAGCTATGTGGACAAAAAAATAAAAGTTATGGCTCTTGGAAGATGGGGAGAAAAAAAAACAAAAGCATAAAAACAGAAAATCGCAAGGTCATGAAGAGGTTTAAAAGGTTCTCCGCTACTTTACCATTGATGGCCTATCCAAGTGTGTCAGTCTTCAATCAGGATTCTCTGGCGTTGACGATGAGAGCAGGCGCTCACGTGAGCTGATTTATGCAATTTGCATACTTCCGGCTACATTCCGAATTGTCGTGTGTAGTCTTGCTCTATTCACCTGCGTCGTGAAAGGCTGAGCACGTGTGGTAAGAATGTAGCCGGAAGTACGCAAACTTGCAGTCACGTGGCTGGACGCTGACAGTGGAGAACCCCGACAGTGTGAAATGTGTGCGCTGTGAAGATTCAGAAGCCTGCAGTCACAGAACGTTATTGGCGATATGCAGTGAAGCAGGGGTACACATCCTGGCCTCGCTGGCGCACTGCGCATGGCCAAGGAGCCAGCAGTCATGCCAGATTCAGACGGCCACAGGAGCTCCACGCACTTGTCGGTAAAACAATGCAAGGCTGGTCTTACATCTCTAATATACCACCAATGAAACACCCACCTCACTGGTGGGTTAGGCATTTCATGGGAGGTATATAAGGGATGTAAGACCTCCGCCAGTGGGCCGACTACAAAATGCTACAGACACTGGAGTTGCAGCAATTCGAGGCCATATACAGGTGATGTGTAATGTATAGTTGCATATGTGGAATGGGAGATGCTCCTTACTGTGGTTCTCCTCGCTAGCTAATAGAGGGGTCCCAATATCCTCTGTTATGATGTCCCCATAACATACTAAGGCAGAAATACAGGTATAACCCCATTGTAGACAAACATTTCAGCAGAACAGACAAGTCAAATCAACAAACTATTAGTCTATAAATACTACAGCATAAAAATAAAGGCCATTACGATAAGAAAACACAGCGTCTACACAGGCCCTTATCTCTCATCAGCCTCATCATTTACTGGGATGAAACATGTTCAGCGTTGAGAGAAGGATTCCGCTATCTTTCCTGCTCTTTGGGAGGCTGACAAGTATCTGCAGGCAATTGTTCCTCTCACCAGTGGCACTGACAGCGTCAGAGAACCACGACTTGTACTCATTTTCTAGCCAGACTCCATGACAGCGAGCAGCCTAGAAATGGTAAGTTTTCATGTCAACACGAATAGGAAAAAAATTGATTTTGGATGATAACAGAGGATTTATAGTCTTAGCGCCTGTTCTCTGTCATACAATTGAAGTTTCTAAACTTTTTTTTCTCTTTCAACGCTAGAGCTACTGATCTGTGAAATTAGAAATATTAAAAACGGATTTGTCTGACAAGAGCAGACTGCTAATAATATCAAGTCTGGTGTTAGATGGCTTCTAACAACGCAGCACACGTGCTGCTAGTTTTCTGGATGGATGGAGGAGTTGTTTAAAAGAACAAGAGTAAGGTAATCCAGTCTTCGTAAAATTGACATATGTGAAAAATGTGCCATTGCTTTACCCATTCTGGGACACACAAGTTACTGTTTCATTTATATTAACTACTAGCTGAAGAGCCCGGCGCTGCCCGGGCATGGTAACTAACTACGATTAGTTATAACAAATTATATATATATATGTATGTATATAAATATATATATATATATATATATATATATATAGCTGAGTATCACCAAAGAGAAACCCTGATAATTATATGCAAAAACTAATTTCAATTGAACAACACTAAAGAAACTAAGTATAAATTGCTTAATTAATAAAATATAAATTTTATTGCAACAATTCGTTAAAATACACATAAATGAACATAATCATAAAGAGACGCTGCTAATCCAAACGGGCAGCAGTCAAAACATGTGGCCCAAGCACACTATGTGCAATTAATGATATGGAGTACATATAATGAGGGTGAATATATCCCTAAACAGAGTCCATATAAAATGTGTTCAGTAACATCCCTTAATACAGCGTAAATGCCATGGTCTACAAGTGACATCAACAACAAGAGAAAGGCAAGAGGAATGTAATACTGAAAATAGGGAAAATCCCTGCAGGCACTTACATGAAAACGTGTGCTTCACAACCGCTACCCCGTCGCCCCAACGCACGTTTCGCTTCTTCGTCCTGACGGGGGCGACGGGGTAGCGGTTGTGAAGCACACGTTTTCATGTAAGTGCCTGCAGGGATTTTCCCTATTTTCAGTATTACATTCCTCTTGCCTTTCTCTTGTTGTTGATGTCACTTGTAGACCATGGCATTTACGCTGTATTAAGGGATGTTACTGAACACATTTTATATGGACTCTGTTTAGGGATATATTCACCCTCATTATATGTACTCCATATCATTAATTGCACCTAGTGTGCTTGGGCCACATGTTTTGACTGCTCCCCGTTTGGATTAGCAGCATCCTTTTATGATTACGTTCCTTTATGTGTATTTTAACGAATTGTTGCAATAAAATTTATATTTTATTAATTACCGTAAGCAATTTATACTTAGTTCTCTTTAGTGTTGTTCAATATAAAGCTGAGTGTAGAGCTCGCCCACTCCGCATAGCCACATTCACTATAATATCCCACACAATCCCGTCAGCCAGAGCCACCAGACAACTACCACTAATATCCCACATCATCCCGTCACAGCCGCCAGACTACTACCCCTGATCTCCCACATCATCCCATCAGCCAGAGTCACCAGACTACTAATATCCCACATCATCCCGTCAGCCAGAGCCACCAGACTACTAATATCCCACATCATCCCGTCAGCCAAAGCCACCAGACTACTAATATCCCACATCATCCTGTCAGCCAGAGCCACCAGACTACTAATATCCCACACAATCCCGTCAGCCAGAGCCACCAGACAACTACCACTAATATCCCACATCATCCCGTCACAGCCGCCAGACTACTACCCCTGATCTCCCACATCATCCCATCAGCCAGAGTCACCAGACTACTAATATCCCACATCATCCCGTCAGCCAGAGCCACCAGATTACTACGCCTAATATCCCACATCATCCCGTCAGTCAGAGCCACCAGACTACTAATATCCCACATCATCCTGTCAGCCAGAACCACCAGACTACTAATATCCCACATCATCCCGTCAGCCAGACCACCGACTACTAATATCCCACATCATCCCGTCAGCCAGAGCCACCAGACTACTAATATCCCACATCATCCCGTCAGCCAGAGCCACCAGACTACTAATATCCCACATCATCCCGTCAACCAGAGCCACCGGACTACTAATATCCCACATCATCCCGTAAGCCAGAGCCACCGGACTACTACCCCCAATATCCCACATCATCCTGTCAGCCTGGGGCCAGAACCAGAGCGCTGAGTGGAATGGCCCTAACTTCCGTACTGGGGATCCCTTTAAGAGAGGCCTGGGGTCAGAACCACAGCGCTGAGTGGAATGGCCCTAACTTCCGTACTGGGGATCCCTTTAAGAGAGGCCTGGGGTCAGAACCAGAGCTCTGAGTGGAATTGCCCTAACTTCCGTACTGGGGATCCCTTTAAGAGAGGCCTGGGGTCAGAACCACAGCGCTGAGTGGATTTGCCCTCACTTCCATACCAATGATCCCTTTAATAGAAGCCTGGGGTGAGAATCAGAGCACTGAGGGATTTACCCTAACTTCCGTACCGGGGATCCCTTTAATAGAGGCCTGGGGTCAGAACCAGAGCATTTGAAGGCAATTACACTGACTTCCATACCGGGGATCCCTTTAAGAGAGCCTGTGGTCAGAACCAGAATGCTGAGTGGATTTACCCTAACTTCCATACCGGGGATCCCTTTAAGAGAGGCCTGGAGTCAGAACCAAAGAGCAGAGTGGATTTGCCCTGACTTCCATACCAATGATCCCTTTAAGAGGGGCCTGCGGTCAGAACCAGAGCGCTTTATGAAATTGCCCTAACTTCCATACCAATGATAATAATAATTTTATTTCTATTGCGCCAACATATTCCGCAGCACTTTACGATGATCCCTTTAAAAGACCCTGGGGTCAGAACCACCCAGTCACTGTCTGCTGAGGTGTTGTCGTGGAGTGAGAAAACTGTTGCTCATAGCGACCAATCACAGCTCAGCTTCTTTAAACAACTCTGGTGAAATGAAAGATGCTTTGTGATTGGTTGGTGATACACACATACACACATTTAATTTTATATATATAGATTATAATGCTGCAGATGAAGGAATGATTGGGATTTTTACTCTGGTCACAGACCACCATAATACTTTGTCCGCTGTGTTTTGTTTTTTTTTTAATAAAATTTATTTATTGCATTGGTTCTTTTTGCCCCGGGAACACGACTGCCAACACTGCTGGTGAGTATGGGCGTTTTTATATTAATGGGGCCAAACATGAGGAATGAGAAGGGGTTGCAGAGGTAGTGAACAACCCTTTAATTTGACAATTTGCTAAAAAGGCTGTATGAAAATTCTATTTTTAAAAATGATTATTTAAAAATAAAATCTTGATTCCAGCTCACCCAGTTGCTCCATGCTCATCCACCTGGGGCTCAGACACCGGCCTTGCCTTGGCCTCACATCAAGGACAATAGAAAATACTGGAGTCCGGCTCAACAGGACTGGATTTTCCTTTTCTTTTTCAAAAGAAATTATACTGCGTACAAAAGAAAATTTTCATGGTCGACATGACCCAGTTGACGTGTTTCGAATGCACTAAGCAGTCTTACTCATGTCATTAGTAAGACTGCTTAGTGCAGTCGAAACGCGTCGTCTGGGTCATGTCGATAATAAAAATTTTCTTTTGTACGCACTAAAAGGAAAATCCAGTCCTGTTGAGCCGGACTACAATTTTTTCTATTTAAAAATGAAGTTGTCTTGTTCAATGATCATTTAAAAGTCCGGCTTTGACACTTTCTGTCTCGTGTAGAAATACGTTTACCTGCTTAGGCTACGATCACATCAAACCATTTTTTTTCAAATCTGTAGCAGGTCAATTCTTTCAGCGTTTTTCGTCCATTCAAATGAGTGGGAGAAAAATCGCAAGTGAAAACGCATAAAAAATTAACGCAAAAAGCCTTTAAAACCATGTGTAATGTTATGCAGCGTTAACACTGACTTTGGTGCAGTAAATTATACTGGAAATAGTCAGCGTGTTCACATATCCATATAGGTTAAATGAAGACTGTGAAAGATGCCTATCGGCTGCATCCAATGGAATCATTGTAATGGATATTTAATAGGACATATCCATAAAAATAATATTATTATAGACCATGGGGAACTGATAGCACTGTTAGGCATCTGTCTAACATGTCCATCAACCATGTCATCTGTTTAATGACTATGTCAGAAAAACTACTGAAAAGCTCAAGATATATCGGTTAAATGGAGGTCTTCAATGTGTTGGGCTACTATGATATTTCATAACGTTTGTAGTATTCTGACATATAAAAAGTCAAAATGTTTATAATCAAGACCCTATTAATTAATTCTAGATTGGCACTGATATAACAGTGATGCAACTGCAAACATAAGGGAACCACACTTCTATACATACTCTAGATATGGAAGAAATAATGTGAAACTTTTTCCATTTTAGTTCATACACATACCTTTCTTGCTGTGTTAATGTCAAAAAATGGCTTAGCCCGAACACTAAAAGGTTCCTGCGTTTTATCTATATGTCCAGTCTTCATTTTTTCATGTCTCGGAAAAATAATCTCCTTTTCAATGCACGCCAGACGGATGTTAAAGTCACAATCCCCAACAGGTTGACCCTGAAAAATGACAATGTGGGCAATTAAAAAGAAATCTAAAGGTTTAGCAGCATAGACAAGACAAGGAAAAATGTTGCAATGTGCTGACCTTTGGGAAGGAGAACAAAAACCTAATTCTAATAGCAGAATTGAGAGACAATGACAGCTTTCAAAAATATTTACGTACCGTATAAACTCATGTATAAGCCGACCCGTGTATGAGCCGATCCCCCTAATTTTGCCACAAAAAACTAGGAAAATTTATTGACTCGCGTATAAGCCTAGGGTGGAAAATGCAGCAGCTACTGGTAAATTACAAAAATAAAATAGATACCAATAAAAGTAAAATTAATTGAGACATCAGTAGGTTAAATGTTTTTGAATATCCATATTGAATCAGGACCCCATATAATGCTCCATACAGTTAATGATGGGCCCCATAAGATGCTCCATACAAAATCCTCCCCTTATAATGCTCCAAAAAGGTTAATAATGGCCCCATAGATGCTCCCATAGAATAATATGCCCCATATGCTGCTCCATAAAAGTTATGCCCCCATAAGATGCTCCAAATATTTTATGCCCCATATGATGCTCCATAGATTATGCCCCCATAAAATTCTCCATAGATTATGCCCCCTAAAATGCTCCATAGATTATGCCCCCATAAAATGCTCCATAGATTATGCCCCCATATGCTCCATAGATTATGCCCCATATATTATGCCCCATATGCTCCATAGATTATGCCCCATATATTATGCCCCATATGCTCCACAGATTATGCCCCATATGCTCCATAGATTATGCCCCATATGCTCCATAGATTATGCCCCATATGCTCCATAGATTATGCCCCATATGCTCCATAGATTATGCCCCATATGCTCCATAGTATAGGTCCCTTATGCTCCATAGTATAGGTCCCTTATGCTGCCGCTGCAACTAAAGAAAAAAAATGACATACTCACCTCTCGTCGCTGGGGGCCAGGTGCCGGTGTCCTGAGCAGACGGGTACACCGGCTCGCTATTGGGGACAGGTGCCGGTGTCATCGCTCGCTCAGGGCCCCGGCACCTGAGATATTTACATGTCCCCGGTACACCGCTGCACGTTGTCTTCCGGGTCCTCTTGTCAGTGTGTGCTCAGGCAGAGGGCGCGGCGTGAACTAACTACGTCATCGCGCCCTCTGCCTGAACATCACAGACAGAGGACGCGAGGACACTGCGGCGAGCAGCGATAAACCGGGACAGGTGAATATCTCCTATACTTACCCCCTCCTGGAGCGTCTCTGCAGCCCTTGCTCTTCTCCCGCGGTCTCCGGAGGCTCTTCCTTCCTATAGCGGTCACGTGGCACCGCTCATTAAAGTCATGAATATGTGCATATTCATGACTTTAATGAGCGGTACCACGTGACCGCTGCAGGAAGGAGCCTGAGATCCTGGGAGAAGCAATTCAATGGCTGACCAATGTGTAAAACTAAACATTGGCTGACCAATGTGTGAAATTGAACAATACATGTCAACTCAATGGCCAACCAAAGTGTGAAAATAACCAGAGTACTTCCTACAAAATGCTCTGCCAGTGTCTTAGGTAAACTATTCTTGACCAATTCAACTCCCTTCTGTTACATTCGTAATTGTGCATTTTGTCATAATCTCATTAACTTTTTTGTTCAGAATAGCATCTATTTTTTCATTCAGACATAAAAATCTTTTTCCACTACATAATTTGATTAGTTTGCCCTTATTTCCAATAATATTTAAAGGTTTCACCTATATCTTGCATTGGAGGTCTATCACCTTGAATGATTCATGCTTATATGGTGGAAGCAAAGCTAAACTTTGGGATCCTGAAAAACGCAGCAATAACTGATTTTTGTAAACAGATTCTTTACTAGCGAGAGAGCAGGTTTTGCCGCAGAAAAAAAAAAAAAAAGACACAAAAACGCAATATGTGAACACAGGCTTTAGGCTATGTGCACACGCAACTCCCTGCCGCGGGAAATACGCATTTTTATTGGTATGCGTATTCCCGCCAGAAACTAGCGTTTTGCAAGCGTAATTAGCTTGCAGAATGCTAGCGTTTTCCAAGCCATCTGTAGCATCGCTTGGAAAACTGATTGACAGGTTGGTCACACAAGTCAAACATAGTGTTTGACAAGTGTGACCAACTTTTTACTATTGATGCGGCCTATGCCGCATCAAAAGTAAAAAGATAGAATGTTAAAAATAATTAAAAAATAAAAAATCGTGATTCTCACCTTCCGGCGGCTCCCGCAGCCTTCCTGGTCCTCGCAATGCTCCCGGCAACTCCAGTTCCCCGTTATGCCTGGCGACAATGACCCCAGATGACGTAGCATCACATGAGACCGCTACGTCATCACAGGTCATTGTCGCAAGGCATCACTGGGAACGTGAGCTGCAGGGAGCGTCGCTGAGGAGCGGGAAAGCTGCGGGGGCCGCCGGAAGGTGAGAATATCACAATTTTTTATTTTAATTATTGTTTTAACAGAGATATGGTACCCAGGGCCTGGAGGAGAGTCTCCTCTCCTCCAGGCCCTGGGTACCATCCGCACATAAACCGCTCACTTTGCACATGGTGGGCATAGCCACATGTGGAAAGTAAGCGGTTCAATGCATTCCTATGGCGGCGGAATCGCCGCAATTCCGCAAAATTAATGAACATGCTGCGTTTTTTTCCGCAATGCGTTTTTTCGCAGGAAAAAAAACGCAACATGTGCACAAAAATTGCGGAATGCATTCTAATCATAGGATGCTTAATACATGCGTATTTGCAGCGGAAAAATGCCGCAGAAACGCTTAAAAAAAACGCTAAAATTCCTGAACGTGTGCACATAGCCTTAAGTATGCTGCATTGAACAACTCATGTTCATATCTGCTATATAGAGTGTGAACCAACATTAGTCAAGTTGATAAACCTGGTGGCCACAATATAAGTCATCTCTCAAAGCCAAACGTAATAAAGTAAAAGCCAAAACTTGAATTAAAAAAAAAAAAATGTATGGTGCGATTCAAGCATATATTGTAAGGAAACAGAAATGTCAATGGCAACGGCATTCAAGAAGATTAATGTAACAGGGAAACCACACAACTGCTGAAGTGTGAGGAACAACTGTCTCAACTGGACATGATTTAGACTACTATGTCAAATAAAACGAATGACTTAAAGATGATCACTACAGTAGACACATAAACTTGTGACAGGCAGGATAAGGAAACAGTTATTCCAGCTACCACACATAGAGACGGATAGGATAGACACAGTGGGATCTGGGAAAGAGTCTCATCTGCTTGTGTGGCCCTGATGTTTGCTAAATTTTAGTTATATCAGCAAGAACATGTTGGAAATGAATGCAATGTGAAAGAGACAATATTTGCATTTCAAATGCATACTGGAAACTTTGAAAGGAACCCCCTACAGGCATAGCGGTGTAACATTAAATTAAATTGCTGAACCCAAAGAAGATTCATGACCCACTCCTTTCAACTGCACTTGTAAGCGCTGTGATGTGAATACATGAAAGCTTTAGAAGGAGCGAGTCATAATAAGAACTCAAAAGGTTTGTATTATTTAAACAGATTACAATTATAATAGTTTTTGTTCTCAGCCTGACTTATTAAACAAGGTATATTGGAGTTCTACTGAAAAAAAAGCTACAATTGCTGCTAGGAAAGGTGTAATGTGATCATAAACATATTCATTACAATTCAGATTTTAACACTAGAAACATCAAAAGGGGAGCAACTGAGAAGAAGTATAACTTATGACAAGAAATCATTGAAGGGAGCCAGTCACCAGATTCATGCTGTTAAACCATGAGGAGCAAGAATCAGACACTGACTGAGCGGCTGCAGTCTGGTAGGTTTTACTCTGAAACAAAACAGTAAACATACCGCATTTTTTGGACTATAAGACGCACTTTTTTCCTCCAAAAATGTGGAAGAAAATGGGGGGTGGGTGTCTTATAGTACTGATGTACCTGCTCTGGCTGTGTGGGGAGGTGGGGGAGCAGCAGCGGCAGAGCAGCGGGTCACAGGTGGCAGGAGCTGGCTGCTGCAGCTAACTCCTGTGCCCACTGCTAAAGAGAAGTGAATATTCACTGCTCTCCACTCCCATAGGCGTGGAATGCACTGAATATTCATTCCATTTAGTAGCAGCACACGTGATCGCCCGGCAGCTGCAGGAAGCAGGTGGCTGACACTGTGATCGCTATTAAAGAGCAATAAATACTCACTGCCCTCCATGCACATAGTCCCAGCGTGCAGAGCAGTGAGTATTCCGGCAGCTGTGCTCTGCTTGTAAGCAGTGCCTGACGTCCCTGCCATGCGCTGCTTACAAGCATAGAGCAGCTGCTGGCATACGAACAAAAGGCTGCGAGGGAGTGCAGGAAGGTAAGTGTAATGTTTTCTTTTTAATGTTTTTCAGATGGGGCATACCAGGATGGGGATAGGAGCCCTGCATACCAGGATGGAGATGGGTGCCAATCATACAAGGATAAGGATGGGGCCATGCATACCAGGATGGGATGGGAGCCCTGCATACCAGGATGGAGATGGGTGCCAATCATACAAGGATAAGGATGGGGCCATGCATACCAGGATGGGGATGGAGTCCTGCATACCAGGATGGGATGGGTGCCAATCATACAAGGATAAGGATGGGGCCATGCATACCAGGATGGGGATGGCAGCCCTGCATACCAGGATGGGACTGGGTGCCAATCATACAAGGATAAGAATGGGGCCATGCATACCAGGACAGAGATTATGGAACATCTTGGGCTATAAATTGCCCCAATTAATTTTTAAATCTGTCAGACTGATGATTACCCTACCCTTCAGGTTAACGCAGTTCCTTTTAAAAACAGGTGAGAGTGGAAGAGTTCGAGAGAGAGCAGTGAAGAGCAACAGAGAGAAAGGGGGATTCAGGGGGAGCGACGGGGGGGGGGAGAGTGAGAGAGAGAGGGGGTGGAGAGCGAGAGGGGGGAAAGAGAGAGGGAACAGAGGAGGAGAGGGAAATAAATAGCCACTGTTCGGAGGAGTCCAGCAAAATAACCAGACACCATAACTGAAACAAGACTCCCATTGTCAATGGGTTTGCTCCAACACTACAGTTTTTCTGTTTGGAAGTGCAGAACAAGAATACTAAAATGAGAACGCAGATGTGAACAGAGCTTTACAAACAAATGAACGCAAGAACTAAATATTTCACAAAAAATATAGCCCCAAGCATCACAATGCCCAGCAGCAATCAGTTTTCCCAAAAGTTGTTTTGTCAGTCTTAAAAAAATAATTTCAGCTGGATCTGCATTTTTTTTGTAACTGTAAATTTTTATTAATATTTTATCAATTTGACAAATAAAGATAAGTCAGGACAAACTTGAACAGTACAAAACAGAGGAAATAAAAAAAATAACAATGATTCTCCAACCAAACTACAGAATAAGCATAAACAAATTATCGTACATGTAACCTTAAATTTCACCAACAAAAAGACAGGACAAACACCACAAGGAAAGGAAGGAAGGGGAGAGAGCAAGTACCAGAAGGAGGGTGGATCAAGCATTCAAGTACTGACTTAATCAATTCTCTGAGCCAAGAAGTAATCCCATGGAGCCCAGACCGAGTCAAAATTCTCCACACTCGCATTTAGAATCGCCGTCATATATACCATTCTTCGGATGTCATTAACTCTATGTAGTAACTGAAGGTGTGACGTCCGAAAGACCCGCCTCCAGTTTAGGGCGATCAGGCACCTTGCCGCAGTCAGAATGTGCAATAGCAATTTGGCTGGATTTTTCCCCATCCCTTTAGGAGTAATATTTAGCAGGCATACAGTATGGCCGGGTCCAGCCCCACTTCAGCAAAAAGAATCTTAGAAATCAACAAACCCACCTCCCTCTAAAAACTCTCAATCCCCGGACACGACCAGAAGATATGATACAGTGTGCCCACATCGGAGCTGCAACGTCAACACACATTTGGTATTGAAGGGTTCTGTCTGTGAAGGAGGTCAGGAGTATGATACCAGAATATTAATATTATATACTGATTTTCCTTGTAAAGGATGCAAATAGATGACTTAACCGTAGTGATGCGCGAGTATACTCATTGCTCGGGGGTGAACTCCGAGTATTTTGGCGTGCTCGGAGATTTAGTTTCTGTCGACGCAGCTGCATGATTTGTGACTGTTTGACAGCCTGAATACATGTGGGAATTCCCTAACAAATAGGCATTCCTCACATGTATTTAGGCTGTCCAGCAGCTACAAATCATGCAGCTGCAGTGACAGAAACTAAATCTCCGAGCATGCCAAAATACTCGGAGATCACCCGAGTGTGCTCGGGAAAACCCGAGCAACGAACATACTCGCTCATCACTACTTAGCTGCCTTTTCCCAGATGAAATGCCAGTTTTGGGGTGAGAGTTCCTTTCCCAGAACAGACTCCCATTTGCACATGTAGGAGTGTTTTGATTGACTACCATTTTGGGGAGAATTTAGAATTTTATATATTTCTGATATTAAACCTTTGGTCGATGACCCTCTCCTGCAAATCCTCTCAAAGTCTGTCGGCAGGGAGACTCCCGAAGAGCCAAAAAGGCAAAATGTTTAATCTGCAAGTACTGATAGAATTCTTTATTAGTAATAGAAATTTAGATTTGACATCATCAAATATAAGAAGCTCCAGCATGTCCCCGTCAACAACATCCGCAAATCTAAACAAGCACACAGAGGACCAAGGGTGGGTCATTGCATGCTCAAGACTGCTTGGCAGCAGGGGTTGAAATATAAAGGAGATAATGGTTGAATTAGGAGAGGCCAAACCAAACTTCCCCACACAGGAGAGCCAGATCTCCCTCGTGAATAGAATGGGACCCAATAAGGGCTTCGGATTTACAATGGTCCTATTTAACCATAGTAGAGAATTTGGATGAATTGGCGCCAACCATAATTTTTCTATTTCTGTCTGCTTATTGTATGCCCAAAACGAAGCCTATGAAGGGATTCTATGAAGTGAGCAGCCCAGTAGTATTTAATAATATCAGGGACCGATAGGCCCCCCTGAGATTTAGGGGAGACAAGGACACGCTTAGAGATCTTATGACATCCATCTTTCCAAATGAACCTCATCATAGCTGCCTGAAGAGACTTAAGCTCACTCATGGGAACCCTGACCAGCAAGGTCTCAAAAAAATAAAGCAGTTTAGGAAGGAGGGACATCTTAAGAGAGGAAATCCTGCTAAATAATGAAAGCGAGAGCGGTTTCCATTTGTCCATCAACCTCTTTAATTCGTTCAGAAGTGGTGAAAAATTGGGAGTTATATAAATTACCATAAAGAAAGATAGACTAACCCCCAAATATTTAAGTCTCAGCTTTCCATCTGAATTTAAAATTTAATTTTAAGTGATTCAGTACATCAGGGGATATTTAATGGGAGGGCCTCTGTTTTTGAAATGTTCAGCTTATATCCCGATAATTCCCCGTATTTTTTAAGATCCTCCATCAGGTTAAGCACGCCTCCTGACGAAGAACGGCGAAACGCGCGTTGAGGCGGCAGGCAGGGGTGAGGATACCATTCCACGTGTAAGTTATTCCTTTATGCACTGGCACCTTATTTAGCTATTTAACTCATGCTGCACTGTGGACATTTTGCTCCATATTGGGCGGTCAGCACATAGCGGTTAGCACATAGCTATTTAACTCATGCTGCACTGTGGACACTTTGCTCTATATTGGGCGGTCAGCACATAGGCACTTTCATAATCCCTTGGCTCAGCTGTATGTTAGCACTCTGCCTAATCCCATGTGTAGCAATCTATTTTATACATGCAATTGTCCTGGCATTGATCTAATATATTTTCTTATATTTCCATGCATTTATTTCAGCACAAGTTGTTTTGTTAAAAACTTTTTTCTAAGTTTGAACAATTTTTTAGTGACATTATAATTATTTAATCATGGTTATTAATTTACTATAGTAATAATGACAATTAGCATGGATAATTAATTTTGTACAATCTGTGACTTACTTAGTGGTCTGGAATTTTTCCCTTTTCCCCCCTTTTGTACCTGCTTGGTTTGTGGTCACTCTGTATTACTATATGTTATTGTGTCTATTTATTGATGAGTTATTAAAATTATTGGTTTTGTTTAAAACTCTGGACCCCTTGCTCTTTTCTTGGCACTTGGTGGTTAAATTTGTGGACTAAGCAGCGTAATATGTAGATTGGTCAGGGTAAAAAGGACACCATCCGCAAATAAGGAAATCTTAAATATCTTACCTACCTCTATTCCTGATATGTTTGGATTTCGCCTAATCATCACCGCTAGCAGCTTTACACATAAGACGTATTATAGGGACGATAGAGGGTAGCCATGGCAGGTCCCATTTGATATTTTAAATGGAGGAGAAGTGTAAAAAGGAAGCATTAGGCTACTTTCACACATCAGTTTTTTTCCATTAGGCACGATCCGGCAATTTTTTGAAAAACCGGATCCGCGGATCCATTTTTTTCTCATTGACTTGTATTAGCGCCGTATCGTGCCGCATAGCCTCCCGTTTTCTTCCGTTTTTTGCCGAATTTTCATTCCGCCGTCTGGAAAAAACTTCTCTATGAACGTTTTTTTTTTATATGCGGTAAAATACCGGACAGCGCCGGATGCAGCGCTTACGGCTTTTTGCTACAATGGAAGTCTATTGGCGCCGGATCAGGCAAAAAGATGGTCTGTCTCTCTCACAGTCTCTCTCTCTACTCCAGGGCTGCATTTCTCAAGGTTCAAAAGTTCATCACGGATCCGTCAAAACAACTGTTCCGTCGCGTCAGTTTTTTACAATTTGTGCTGGATCCATCTTTTTTCAACTTTGACGGATTGTGCCGGATTGTAAAAACCTGATGTGTGAAAGTATCCTTATAGAGGTAGAAGGGGTGCTATACAATACTCCAATAGCTGATAAAAAAGGGCCTGAAAAGCCCAAAGCCTTCAGTGTCTCAAATAAAAAGGAACAATTAAGGTGACCAAATGCCTTTTCTGCATCTAGACTTAGTATAAGAAACTGTAATTTACTATTATTAGCAACATCAATTAGTTCTATCGCCCTTCTAGTGTTGTCCCCCACCTGATCCTTGTTGATAAGTTGGGGAAGACAGCAGTTCAATCTATTAGCCAGTAAGCGGGTGAATATTTTAAAATCAGAATTTAACAACGCTATTGGATGATGGTTTGAACAGTCCAAAGGATCCTTCCCCGATTTTGGGATAAGAACCAAATAGGCATGTGCTAGTGTATCTGGCATGTGAGAGCACTCAAGAAAAGAGTTAAAGAGTTTGACCATATGAGGAAAGAGCTCCTCTGCAAAGGTTTTATAGTACAAATATGGCAGCCCGTCTGGGCCCGGAGATTAGCCCAAGGGGAGGTCCCTCAAGATGTCCAGAACCTCCTCCCGCGTCACACTCAGAGACAACAAGGACTCAATGGGGAGAATTGGAACGTTTAAATTTGATAAAAATTGATGCAATGCCCCAATTCTATCAGACTTATTTATAAAGGTAGTGTCTTGTAAGTTAGTTTACTATAGAAATTATAGAATAAATCCGAGATTGCAGCTGCATCATAATGCATTGTGCCGTCAGCAACTCTCAGAGCCTGGGGTGACAATTCAAGGCTCTATCCTTCAACAATCTGGCCAAAAGTGTGTGAGCTTTGTTTTCTTTTTCGTAGTACTTTTGTTTGGTATAAAGGAGTTTTTCAATGCTACGTAATGCTAGATCCTTTAATTTGTTTCGAAGCATCACAACTAGTGATGAGCGAGTATACTCGTTGCTCAGGCGGTCTCCGAGTATTTGGAAGTGCTCGGAGATTTAGTTTCTGTTGACACAGCTGCATGATTTGCGACTGCTAGACAGCCTGAATACATGTGGGATTCCCTAACAAACAGGCAATCCCCACATGTATTCAGGCTATCTAGTCTAGTAGCCGCAAATCATGCAACTGCGGCGACAGAAACTAAATCTCCGAGCACTTCCAAATACTCGGAGACCACCCGAGCATGCTCGGAAAACCTGAGCAACGAGCATACTCGCTCATCACTAGTCACAACCTTATTTAAGGTCCTCACTGAAGGCGAGGTCACCAACTCGCAGGCAGGCAGGGGAGAATGACAGCCGGCTTCAGCACCAGCCGCCGGGGACAGCGGCTTATAGTAGCGCTACTTCCCCGGTGGCCATCCGTGCACACGGAGGACAGTGTGCACTGTTCTCCGTGTGTGGCACATTTTGCGGTCCGTGTGAAAACGAACATGTCTGTGTGTTTTGCACACGGACACACGGCCCGTCAAAACACATTGATATGTACATAGACCCATTCATTTGAATGGGTCTACTGTGTCAGTGTCTCCAATACGTGAGAAACCTGTCACCAAACGTACCGGAGACACTGACGTGTGAAAGGGGCCTTAGCGTTTCTTTTTAATCTAGAACCCTCTTTAATACAGTACCCCCTCATGATGGCCTTATGGGCCTCCCATAAAACCGAAAGGGAAGAAACCGAGTCCTCATTCAAATGGAAGAAGTCAGAGAGATAGTTCAACAAAGTCTTCCTAATTGTCGGAATCTATATTAGAAAATCAATCAACTACCGGTGACACACCCTGGAAATCGGTTGAGTGGATTTAAGGTCTAAAACCACCGAGGCATGGTCATACCAAGTGATGTGACCCAACTCTGCCTTCACCATCATCCTAAGGGTCGGAAAATTAGCAAAAAAATAATCTATTCTAGAATGGGTGCAAAGATGGGGAGACTAGAAGGAAAATTAATTTTCTAAAGTCCCTCACCAGATTGATAAGGTTTTGTGGAGGGGGTTTACCGTTAATAGAGAAGCTATCAAATTGTTACGAGAAAGGGATATTGAAGTCTCCACCTAACAGCAAGGCTGCCGGCTGTAGTTTTTGAATCAGGGAAAAAACCCTTCTCAGAAATTTGATCTCACCTGAATTCAGAGCATATAAATTACATAGAATGATAGGCCTACCTCTCAAAGAAAAGCCTCCAGAACAACATATCTGCCCTCAGGGTCAATATGTGCTTTGTTCACTTATAGAGAACAACCCTAGGAAATCAAGATGGCCACTCCCCCTCTCTTATTATTTGAAAACGCAGAATGTGACACGGGAAAAGAGACGTAGGCGAACCTGAAGGAGCCTGTACTATCAAGATGTGTCTCTTGCAGGAAGGTGATATCAACCTTTTGGGACTTCAACTCCCATAAGGCAAGCCTCTCTTTCTAGGGGAGTTAAGTCCCTTGACCTTTAAAGATAGTATACATATCATTTGGGATTGTAAGGAGTACTCACATGCATGCAGAGCCAATACCAATCGCATCTCCCTCGAGAAACAATACCGGACCCTTTCCTCCAGGATATTTTGCAAGTGGACATCCGAAACTTGCAAACGGGTTATTGGAAAAGGGGAAAACAGTAGGTAGTGGGGAGACAAGGACAACAAAGAACATAGAGAGAGAAAACAAACAACATAAGTAAATTAAGCACCATATTTTCTAGGAGTAGGAAGCCTGGTCTGTGGCTGACCTTGTGGAAAATGGCAAACCCACAAGGTTAATAATACACAGCAGCCACAGAAAAAATTCTCAGGAGAAGTAGCCCAATGCCTAAACCACGAAACGGAAAAACAACAATAAAGGAGCAATCCCCTGACAAAGGGCTTCAAAGTGCTCCCCCAGGCCCATAACATCATTAATTTGTGGGTCACCCTTAACCCCTTTCCGACATTGGGCGTAATAGTACGCCAATGTCGAACTCCCTCCCTTTGATGTGTGCTCCGACGGTAAGCCCATATCTTTCTCGGGACATGTCAGCTGTCTTGAACAGCTGACATTTGTCCACAATAGCCACAATCCACCCGCAGCTATTAACTAGTTAAATGCAACTGTCAAACACTGACAGCGGCATTTAACAAGCGCTTCCGGCAAGCGTGCCAGGAATACGTTCGCCGGTGACCCGCGTCACGTGATCGCGGGTCACCGGTGTGTTGGCATGACAATCGGAGGTCTCCTGGATACCTCTACGGCTGTCAGTGTTGGCTTGCTGTGAGCACCAACCAGTGGACGGTGCTCACAGCAAGTGAGTAAATCTGCTATATAGAGGCAATCTGCTCATCGCTTCTATGTAGCAGAGCCGATCGGGTAGTGGCAGCTTCTAGTCTCCCATGGAGACTATTGATGCATGCAAAAAGTAAAAAGAAAATGTTTTTAAAAATATAAAAAAATATAAAAGTTTAAATCATCCCCATTTCGCCCCTTTCAAAATAAAACAATAAAAATAAAATCAAACAAATATTTGGTATCGCCGAGTTCAGAATTGCCCGATCAGTAAAAAAAAAGGATTAACCTGATCGCTAAATGGCGTAGCGAGAAAAAAAGTCAACACACCAGAATTACTTTTCTTGGTCGCCACAACATTGCATTAAAATGCAATAACGGGTGATTAAAAGATCGTATCTGCACCAAAATGGTATAGTTAAACGTCAGGTCAGCACGCAAAAAATAAACCCTCACCCAACCCAAGATCACGAAAAATGGAGATACTACGGGTATCGGAAAATGGCGCTTTTTTTTTTTTTTTTTTTAAATTAGAATTTTTTTTTCACCACTTAGATAAAAAAGAACCTACACATGTTTGGTGTCTACGAACTCAAAATGACCTGGAGAATCATAATGGCAGGTCAGTTTTAGCATTTAGTGAACCTAGTAAAAAAGCCAAACAAAGAACAAGTGTGGGACTGCACTTTTTTTTGCAATTTCACCGCACTTAGAATTTTTTTCCAGTTTTCTAGTACACGACATGGTAAAACCAATGGTGTCGTTAAAAAGTACAACTCGTCCCGCAAAAAAACAAGCCCTCACACGGGCATACTGACGAAAACAAAGTTATGGCTCTGGGAAGAAAAGGAGCAAAAAACTAAAATGAAAAACCGAAAAAAGCTCCGGGGGTTATGGGGTTAAAGAGGGTGAAAAGAGAAACGGCTATTAAACTTTTATAAAATGCTAAAGAAATAAGCCTGCACCAGCTAATACATTTAAAGAGTTGGAAACAGTTGTCAAAACCAAGTTTTGCATTTTTTATGAGAAAAAAATGCGAAAAGTAGTGAAGAAAGAAAAAAAGTTCTGTCCATGAAATCAGCGAAGGCCCGTTGTTCCCCTCTTTTCTCTTCCGTAACTCAGACGTTCCTTCTTTCTTTTCTGGGTCCAAACCAGAGATGGAGGCGACCCACCGAGACAGGAATGTCCTAATCTGAAATCTTGGGGACCTGGAGTTCCAATTTCTCACAAAAGGATGGCAGATCTTTCAGGGCAAGCAGAGTAGCCGACACACCCTCTCTCTGGGCAGTTGAAGCAAAGGGGAACCCCCACCTATATGGGATTTTGAGATGCTTCAGAGTGGACAGTAAAGGCTGGAGGAGTCTCCTCTTTTGTGAAGTTATGCAAAATAGATCTGGGAATAATTGAATGGTGGTGTCCTGATACAAAATCTACTTCAGGGTCCTGGCCTTCCTCATAATCCTCTCCTTAATTTCAAAGTAATAAAGTCAGCAAATAATGTCTCTTGGAAAAGGAGAAGCTCCTTTGGGCTGCAAGGCCCGATGTGCCAGGTCAAATTTAAAGGGAGTTGAGACTGGATCACCTAAGATGGAGGTGAAAATTTCCTGCGGAATTATTCTAACATTTTCCTGGCCATCCGATTCAGAAACTCCCCTCACTCTAATGTTACACCTCCTGCCTCTGTTATCCAAGTCCTCTACTTGAATCTGCAGGTCTCTGACCACCTTCTGCTGCATAATAGATGTCTGGTGCAAATCAGCCACATGAGATCTGGTTTCATCATGCTCTCCTTCCAAAGAATCAATTCAGCCCGCCAAAAGCTGCAGGTCCTGTCAAACACATGAGATTTCTGACCTGCATGCGTCTTTGACCTCCGTTAATAATCCTTTAAAGTCCTTCCTTGAACGAGAGAGAAACTTCAGCCACTGTAGGGGAGATGATCGTCTGGGAGGCCACTCTCTTCATCAGAGGACCCCTCTAAATAATCACTCCCATCATCAGTACAGGTATTATTAGGGGTTAACTAAGGAGGTTCTCTGAGGGGCAGAAACCCCTTTATTTCCCTGAGTGCCATTCCCCTTCTTATGAGACCCTGTGTGGGTAATCTGCTGTAACGAATCTTTAAGTTGAGGCTTATCAGGTGGGGAGGAAAATGGCTTCTCCCCACTTCCTGCTGCAACGCACTGCGGACAGCAGCGTGCTGGTCAGGAGAAGCGGGCTCTTGCAATAATCCAGCAGGAGAGCGCAACTTTGGGGTATCATTTAGGTGTGGAGCTATGTCCCCAGGTGGCCCAGTGTCAGCATGGCCCGAAGGACTCTCACCAGTCCACCGGGTAACAACCCCAGTGTCCTCCGCCCGCTCCTGAGCCGCCTCCTCCATAAGGCAAGATGGCACCCGGACTCCAGCAGCACACTGATCCCAGAGGAGGTTCCTAGATCTCCTGGGGCCCATCTGGTAAGGAATTGGTGCAGCGGTTCAGGGTGCTTCTGCCTTAACTCTGATGTGCCCAGCGGGAGCTCCGCAGCCACACGACCGCTCGTGCCGGCATCCAGACAGGCCCCCCTGACCCGCTTTTTTTTTTTACATTGAATTTTATGGAAAATGGATCTGGTAAATAGTCATCCATTTTTCTTTCATGCTTTCATTTGCTGCTGGATCCATGGACATGTGAACATAGCCTTACTTGATTTGTCTTTTTCCATACTGAATCTTGATGCTAGCTTTGGCCTAAATATGTGGTGTTACATACACAACTGTTCGCATGATGTAGAAGATAATAAGATTTAACAGACCAGGCCAACTTCTTCCATTGATGAAGTTCTAAAGCCTAAATGCTTATATGTGATCAAGATTTGCGCAGTGTTCAGCAGATGTGTTCATAATAGGCATTTTTCACAGTGGATGAGAATTAGCATGGGCACGTTTATTAAACTAAAAAGATATTTGTCACAAAAAAACAAAATGGCGTCTTTTAGTATTTAGCTGAGGATCAAACTCATTCACTGGGTCATAAGTGCAGATAACAAAAGTGCTCAGCAGCAATGACAGACCCTAATGCATAGGCACTCAATAACTTCAAAGACTTTTATTCCAAATACTACATGTATACAGGATTGGCAGCAACCCCTCAGATAAACGCTGTTTTGCATAAACACATGCTTTCTCAAGGCATCATAAAAATAAAATTACTTTCCAACCGAGTGCTCATTGATTTGGTGCATTCTTATAAATTTCCCTGGGAAAAGAATATGCTCATATTTTCCCAACCTGCATTTCTACTATCCATATTTAAACCTTCTCTCTTCTGAGTGTTGTCCTCCATACTAGAACCTTCTGCCATAGTCAATCAGCATGCTCAGATGAAAACAAAGTTAACACAAGTCAGCAGTAAAGAAATTCCTCACTGGCACTACCGATTCCATTAAATCATGGCTTCTGTTAGTACTTATCTGAGGATCACACTCATTCCCAGGGTCACAAGCGCGGACAACAACTGTGCTCAGCAGCAATAATAGACCATCGATTTTTTGGTATAAATAGACTTGCAGCACCCGTCCATAAATTCACGCCTAGACAGAGTTTGTTCACTTGAAACGGCATTGACCTGAGAGTGTGCCGCTTATCCCGTATATCTGTAGCATTTGGAATAAAACACATTGAATTCATGGATGAGTGCTGAAATTCTTCTCTTATTGCATTGGCGCTTTGACTGGTCTGTGACTATATAGTCGCATACTCAACTGGTGATGCCCTGTGTGTTCTCACATGTTTCCACCATAGCCAGTTTTTTCAGCAATTTGTTCTGTGAGATCAGAACAGTTGTGCCGAGCCTTAAATTCCCATGAGTATCAATGAAACTTGGGCACTTACAACCTTGTCCAGTTATCTTTCCTTAGGTCACTTCTGGTTGGTACTGTCCAAAGCATAACGGGAACATCAAAAAGTCCTGCTCCTTTAAAGATTCTCAGGCGCAGCCATCCCAATCTGTCAGTTCTCAAAGTCATTCAGATTTTTACACTCGAATTTTTCCTGTTTCCATTTATTTCAAAAACTGATTTACACTTATTGTCTGATATGTCTCATCGCTTCACCGGTGGAATTGAAGAAAATTCACATTCCCCACTTCACACATCAGAATTACACGAACCAGACTGACAGGAGTAGACAGACCGGTATGATAGAAAACTACAATCACATCAATAAACTCACAAAACAATAGAGAGGGAAACGGGAGAAGTAGGAAGGAGAAAACAAATGGGAGAGGATGAGGATAAACTTGCAAACCAACACCACACAGAAATCTCCTGAACAACCCTCCAACCGCCTGCTACAAACACTGAACTTATCCTTCAACACTAAAAGAGCAAGTGTGAACCATCACTAGCAATTCCCAAGAGCAAGTGGCAAGCATATACAGTTGTGATCAAAAGTTTACATACCCTCGCAGAATTTTTGCTTTCTTGGCCTTTTCTCAGAGAATATGAATAATACCACCAAGACTTTTTGTCACTCATGGATAGTGGTTGGGTGAAGCCATTTATTGTCAAACTACTGTGTTTTCTCTTTTTAAATCATAAGACAACCCAAAACATTCAAATGACCCTGATCAAAAGTTTACACACCCTGGTGATTTTGGCCTGATAACATGCACAGAAGTTGACACAAATGGGTTTGAATGTCTGCTAAAGGTAACATCCTCACATGTGACCTGTTTGCTTGTAATCAGTGTGTGTGCATAAAAGCTGAATAAGTTTCTGGGATCCAGACAAACTCTTGCATCTTTCATCCAGCCACTAACGTTTCTGGATTGTGAGTCATGGGGAAAGCAAAAGAATTGTCAGCGGATCTACTTGAAAATGTAGTTGAACTGTATAAAACAGGAAAGGGATACAAACAGATATCCAAGGAACTGATAATGCCAGTCAGCAGCGTTCCAACTGTGATTAACAAATGGAAAATCAGGGGCTCTGTAAAAATAAAACCACAGTCAGGGTAGACCAACAAAAAATTTGTCCACAACTGCCAGGAAAATTGTTCAGGATGCAAAGAAAAACCCACAAAAAACATCAGCTGAAATACTGGACTCTCTGAAAACTAGCGGTGTCGGTGTTTAAAGATACACAATAAGGAGGCACTTGAAGAAGAATGGGCTGCATGGTCGAGTCGCCAGAAGAAAGCCATTACTGTGCAAATGCCACAAAGTACCTCACCTACAATACGCAAAACAGCACAGAGACAAGCTTTAAAACTTCTGGAACAAGGTAATTTGGAGTGATGAGACTAAAATTTAACTTTTTGGCCACAATAATAAACATTACATTTGGAGAAAGGTCAACGAGGCCTACGATGAAAGGTACACCATTCCTACTGTAAAGCAGGATCGCTGATGTTTTGGAGATGTGTGAACTACAAAGGCACATGAAACTTAGTCAAAGTTGAAAGAAAGATGAACGCAGCAAGTTATTAGCAAATACTGGAGGCAAATTTGTAATCATCAGCCCGGAAGCTGTGCATAGGACGTACTTGGACGACCAACATGACAACAATCCAAATACAAGACCAAGTCGATCTGTCACTGGCTACAGCAGAACAAAGTGAAGGTTTTGGAATGGCCATCTCAGTTTCCTGACCTCAATATCATTGAGCCACTCTGGGGACATCTCAAGCACACAGTTCATGCTAGACAGCCTAGGAATTTACAGGAACTGGAGGCTTTTTGCCAAAAAGAGTGGGCAGCTTTACCATCTGAGAAAAAGAACCTCATCCACAACCACCACAAAAGACTTCAAGCTGTCATTGATGTTAGAGGGGGCAATACACGGTATTAAGAAATTGGTTATGTGAACTTTTGATCAGAGTCATTTGGATGTTTTGTGTTGTCATTATGATTTAAAAAGAGAAAACACAATAGTTTGACAATAAATGGCTTGATGTTCTCATTCATGTTCTCTGAAAAAAGGCCAAGAAAGCAAAAATTCTTCCGGGGCATGTAAACATTTGAGCACAACTGTATACCAGAAGGGAGTGGCCAACACGGAATAGCTGAGACAATTCAGGATGGAGAACTCCAGGAGATAAACTGAACTGACAAACCCTTGTTATGACAGAGAAAGGAAAACCTGCACGGTTTAATAGAACAGCAGCAGTTCTAATCAGTGCAGGAGTTTGTGTAACCATAAGGCGCGATCTTCTGACTCCTCTCTGTCACGGTATCTCCGTAACACATGCTTTACAAAATATTACAAATCTTCCATATATTGAAATGTAAAATATTTGTTGGACTGAAGCTTTGTGATACATTTCTATCATTCTCAACATTTCTTTTTAAGAAAAAGCAAAAAAGGATACTGCTGCAAATCAGAAAATACAAAGGCCTTAATGCCTAAATACAAAAACTGTAACAAGTGTTTCAAGAAATATATTAACCCAGTTAAGCAATTAGCTGCCAGTAAATCAAGAGGATGGAAAGCTAACTTGATACAAACATTTATCTTTTATTACAGTGAACATAGAAATACAAGCCCTGTTCCTGCTGTTTCCTGCCTGGTCTTAAATTATTTGTGGAATGCTAAATACCCCCTTAGAAGATATGCATGGCCAACTAGAAAGCCTGATTTAGTGATCCAGAAGAGAACATATGTCACTACTGTCTTTTAGCAACTTTAATGATACTGAACAAGTGCAGGCTGAATTATTAGTAGCGGTGCTAACATTATTACTGTCAATCCAGAGCACACAGCTGACATCTGCATTTCCATCATCATTTTTACTAAAGAATCAAAGGGATAAGCATGGCATGCAATTATATAACACACACATTGGAAGAGCGATTTCAAGGAAACTGATAGATTACGTATCTGTACACCATGTTGTATGTTTCTGCACATTAGCACATTTTGCTTTATCCGTTTCCATCCAATTATTTATCTACCTTGCATAGAATAAATTAGCAGTATACACAAAGGTAGAATAAATCATAGGTGTATGTGATTATCTCCATTAGTCTCATACACTTTAAATGGAGTGACAGTGTGCCTGTGCAACCATAGCTCCATTCAAACAAGGAAAAAAAGACCTCCATTCTCATAATCAACGGATGGGCGAGTGGAGAGTCTGGATTCATTCAAACTATTGTAGTATAGCTTTTATTAAGCTCCGTAGTAGTACTGTACTATTTACAGTGTCTCTGACTTGTTTGGAGATCTCTTTGATCGGGCAGCATGGTGGCTCAGTGGTTAGCACTGCAGCCTTGCAGCGCTGGAGTCCTGGGTTCGAATCCCACCAAGGACAACATCTGCAAGGAGTTTGTATGTTCTCCCCGTGTTTGCGTGGGTTTCCTCCGGGTACTCCGATTTCCTCCCACACTCCAAAAAAAACATACTGATAGGGAATCTAGATTGTGAGCCCCATTGGGGACAGCGACGATAATGTGTGCAAACTGTAAAGGCTACGGAATATGTTAGCGCTATATAAAAATAAAGATTATTATCTTCTTGGTGTTGTTTAATGGTGTTTGTTTCTGTGGCCTTTCAGAAAAGGTGTGTATATACTGACAGACCATGTGACACTTAAATTGCACTCAGGTGGACTTTTTTCACTAAGCATGTGACTTATCAAGGTAATTACTTGCATCAGAAATTTGTAAGTGCTTCCCAGCAAAAGGGGTGAATACATATGCACAAGCCAATTTTTAGTTATTTGATCCCATACATTTAATTTATGCCTATATTTTTCTCACTTCAGCAACTTAGACTATTTAGTGCTGATGCGTCACACATAAATCTGATTTAAAAAATATTTAAACACAGTTTTTAATGTAACAAAATAGGCAAAAAGCCAAAGGGGGTGTATACTTTTACAAACACTGGACCTCAAGTAGTATTGTCTTTAAGGAAGTATATTTCCCCTATACACAAATACTTATGCACTGGTTGGTCTCCAGCAGTCTGTGACCTGCCGAAAGGCTCAAGTGTTTGCTGTGGGAGAAAGAAGTCACTACTCAATGTAAGTCTATGAGAGACAGAACGAGGACATAACAAGACTCCCATAGACTTACACTGAGACTTGTGACTGTTCCCTCTGACTTCTGGTTAGTCAGAAGTTGCAGTCACACCGGAGAAGCGCGAGAAGATCTGAAGATGGCTCATGGGAAGTTTAAGACTTGGGTCAGAGAACATACAGGGTGGGCCATTTATATGGATACTCCTAAATGAAATGGGAATAGTTGGTGATATCAACTTCCTGCTTGTGGCACATTAGTATATGGGAGGGGGAAAACTTTTCAAGATGGGTGGTGACCATGGTGGCCATTTTGAAGGCGGCCATTTTTGATCCAATTTTAATTTTTTTCAATGGGAAGATGGTCATGTGACACATCAAACTTATTGAGAATTTCACAAGAAAAACAAAGGTGGGCTTGGTTTTAACGCAACTTTATTCTTTCATGAGTTATTTACAAGTTTCTCTTTGTTTACAGCCATTGACATGTCACAGAGGTTAACACGTGAGGAGCAGATAGAAATTGTGTTGATGTCTGGTGAACGCAGTACCCGGGTCATTGCAGCAGATTTCAATGCAAGACACCCTACTAGACTACCCATCTCCCATGCTACAGTTAGCAAACTGCTTGCCAAATTTCGTGAAACAGGTTCAGTGTTGGATTTGCCAAAATGTGGACACAAGAAAACTGTCGCTAATGAAGAAACATCAGTGGCTGTCCTAGCTTCACTCAGCAAGAGCCCACAGCGTAGCACTCGCCGCAAGTCACTAGAGAGTGGCATCAGTCGAACATCTCTTCGACGGATATTCTCACAAATGGCACCCTTACAAAATCCAGCTGCTGCATCTCAACGAGGATGACCCAGATGGGCATGCTGAATTTGCAGAATGGGCAAAACAAACCCCTTTAGACATTTGTAATGGGTCTGGGAGGCGGAACCTCTGAGCTACTATACAAAGGGGTGGTCCTTGTAAGGGAGCGGGTGGCGACCAGGGTGGACGGGCAGGTAGTCACAGCAGATAACCGGGGTAGTCTCTGGATGAACGGGCAGGAGGTCACAGCAAGTGACCGGGGCAGTCTCTGGATGAGCGGGCAGGAGATCACGGCAAGTGACCGGGGCAGTCTCTGGATGAGCGGGCAGGAGGTCACGGCAAGTGACCGGGGCAGTCTCTGGATGAGCGGGCAGGAGGTCACGGCAAGTGACCGGGGCAGTCTCTGGATGAGCGGGCAGGAGGTCACGGCAAGTGACCGGGGCAGTCTCTGGATGAGTGGGCAGGAGGTCACGGCAAGTGACCGGGGCAGTCTCTGGAAGAAGGTAGATACGACCTGTGATGGCTGAGCCTCCCGGTAGGCTAGCAGGAGGATGGCAGATGAGTGCTCCCAGGTGAGCGGGCGAGAGTCACTGGAATAGCAGAAGATCACAGCACGTGACGGCAGAGCCTCCAGGTAGGCTAGCAGGCAGGTAACAGATGAGCGTCCCAGGTGAGCGGGCGAGAGTCACTGGAATAGCAGAAGGTCACAGCACGTGACGGCGGAGCCTCCAGGTAGGCTAGCAGGCAGGTAACAGATGAGCGCTCCCAGGTGAGCGGGCGAGAGTCACTGGAATAGCAGAAGGTCACGGCACGTGACGGCGGAGCCTCCAGGTAGGCTAGCAGGCAGGTAATAGACAGCAACCTGGCAGGAATCAGACAGGTCTCTGGCAATGACCCTGAGGACTGAAGCAGAGTAGTGAACAGTGCAACAACATTGCTCGGGCACCTCCATTTTGTAGGAGGTGCCTTATGTAAGGTGAAGTCCTCCGGCCATTGGCCGGGGACTCCTTAGGACGACGCGCGCGGCCCCTTTAAGAGGGGGGGTAGCGCACGCGCGCGCCCTAAGCACAGTGGCAGGAAAGGAGCGCGCGCCGCCAGCAGAGTGGAAGGAGGACGCCGGAGCCGGAGCAGAGGGGTGAGGGGAACAGCGTCCCTGCCTGGCAGAGGGCAGGGACGCCGGCGCTACAGTACCCCCCCTTTAGGTCCCCCCTTTTTTAGGCCAGAGAAAAATTTAGCTAGGAGGAGAGGGGCATGGATGTTTTCCCGTGGCTCCCACGTTCTCTCCTCAGGACCAAACCCCTTCCAATCCACCAAAAAATAGGTCTTCCCTCTTACCCTTTTGGTGGCCAGAATATTCTCTACCTCAAATTCGTTTTCAGCTGAAACCGGAGCAGGAGGCGTGCCTGTAGACTTGGAAAAAGAGTTAAGTACCATCGGTTTAAGGAGAGATACATGGAAGGAGTTAGGAATCCGCAAGTTGGCCGGGAGTTTCAATTTATAGGCCACCGGGTTGATCTGACTGAGGACTTCCAGACGATGAAAGAGGACCTAACTTATAGGAAGGAATCTTGAGCCGAACATACTTGGACGAGAGCCAGACCTTATCCCCAGGACGGAATTGAGGAGGATCCAGACGTTTTTTGTCAGCATGTCTTTTCATACGCTCGGATGACAGAAGAAGCGCGGACCGGGTACTCTCCCATATGGCGGAAAATTTGTTAACAAGGGATTCTGCGGCCGGATTGTCCGCTGAGGTGGAGACGGGAAAAGGGATCCAAGGATGCTGACCGAAAACTACAAAAAACGGGGATTTGGAGGAAGATTCGCTCTCGTGATTGTTGTAAGAAAATTCGGCCCATGGCAGGAGATCCACCCAGTCAGAATGGTGGGCATTAACAAAGTGCCGGAGGTAACTGGTCAGGATCTGGTTGATCCGCTCCACTTGACCACTGGACTGTGGGTGGTAAGCGGAGGAGAAGTCCAGGGTGACGTCTAATAATTTACAAGTAGCTCTCCAGAAACGTGAGGTGAACTGTACCCCTCGATCAGACACGATGAGACGGGGCAGGCCATGAAGTAGGAAAATGTGGTGGATAAAGTCTTTAGCCAGCTCGGGTGCAGACGGAAGACCTGGCAGGGGAATAAAGTGAGCCATCTTGGAAAAGCGGTCAGCGACCACCCAAATGACCGTATAACCAGCAGAGACAGGGAGATCCGTAATGAAGTCCATGGCTATATGCTGCCAGGGGGCAGTGGGTACAGGAAGCGGAAGAAGGCGACCGGCAGGCAGGTGTCTCGGAACTTTGTTACGGCCACAGGAGGCACAAGTAGCAATAAAGTCTATTACGTCCTTGTGCAGGGTAGGCCACCAGTAATGCCGAGAAATAAGTTGGAGGGTCTTTCTCTGACCGGCAGTGGCCAGCTAATTTAGACGAATGACCCCAGTGTAGGATTCTCTCCCGATCGGTTACCGATACGAACGTCTTACCGGGAGGAAGACGGTTTAGACTCACGGGCGCCACTTGCATGACTCTGGCAGGATCGATGATATGTTTAGGTTCCTCCTCGAGATCCGACACCAGGAAGGATCGGGACAAGGCGTCCGCCTTGATGTTTTTGTCAGCCGGGCGAAAATGTAGAACAAAATCAAAGCGAGCAAAAAACAAGGACCACCGGGCTTGGCGCGGGTTAAGCCTCTGGGCATGCTGGAGGTAAGCCAAGTTTTTGTGGTCAGTGTATATAATTACCGGATGAAGAGCTCCCTCGAGTAGGTAACGCCACTCCTCCAATGCCAGTTTGATGGCCAATAACTCTCGGTCTCCTATGGAATAATTGCGCTCAGAAGAGGAGAAGAGTTTGGAGAAGAAGCCGCAAGTTACCATCCTCCCGGAAGATGATTTCTAAGTACCGCTCCGGCTCCAGAGGAGGAAGCGTCAACCTCCAGGAAGAACTGTTTGTTGCCATCCGGGCGATGAAGCACCGAGGCGGAAGAGAAAGCCTGTTTTAAGGAAAGAAAGGCCTCCTCTGCTTCGGACGTCCACTCCTTGGGGTTAGTGCCCTTACGGGTGAGCGCGGAAATTGGGGCAGTCCGGGAATAGAAATGCGGTATGAAGAGACGGTAATAGTTAGCAAAGCCCAGAAACCGCTGAATGGCCTTCAATCCCTCCGGTCGGGGCCATTTCTCGATGGCAGACAATTTCTCTGGGTCCATTCGTAGACCGGTCTGAGAAACAATGTAGCCCAAAAACGGAAGCGAGGTTTGCTCAAAGAGGCACTTCTCGTATTTAGCGAAGAGGTGATTCTGCCTGAGCCTGAGCAGAACCTGACGAACGTCCCTCCGGTGAGTCTGGAGATCCGGAGAGAAGACCAAGATGTCGTCCAGGTACACCACTACGCAGGAATAGAGAAGGTCCCGGAAGATGTCATTGACCAATTCTTGAAAGACGGCGGGAGCATTACAGAGGCCAAAGGGCATCACTAGATATTCATAGTGGCCGTCTCGGGTGTTAAAGGCCGTCTTCCATTCATCCCCTTGATGGATACGGACCAGGTTGTACGACCCACGGAGATCCAGTTTGGTGAAGATTCTAGCCCCCCGCAAACGATCAAATAATTCTGGAATGAGCGGAAGGGGATACTTATTCTTCACCGTGATCTGGTTAAGTCCTCTATAATCTATACAGGGACGAAGAGAGCCGTCCTTCTTCTTTACGAAAAAGAAGCCTGCTCCCGCCGGAGAGGTGGATTTCCGGATGAATCCCTTGGCCAAATTCTCCTCGATATATTCGGACATCGACCGGGTCTCAGCAGCGGACAATGGGTAAATACGCCCACGGGGAGGCGTAGTACCAGGTAACAGGTCGATGGGACAGTCGTATGGTCTGTGAGGAGGTAATGTCTCTGCCTCTCTTTTATTAAAGACATCAGCAAATGACCAATAGGGAATCGGAAGTCCAGGTAGAGTAGTTGGGGTAGGAGAAGGACAGACGGGATGAACAGGAACCAAACACGTCTTATGACAATCCTGTCCCCAGCGAAGAACCTCTCCGGTCTGCCAGTCGAGCACGGGTCCATGTCTCTGGAGCCAAGGTAGACCTAATAAGAGGGCGTGAGAGAGTCCAGGCAGAACATGAAAAGAGATGCTCTCAGAATGCAGCATTCCCACTTGCAGAGTTATGGGTTCGGTGATGAATTGGATGGGGCGTGGTAAAAGACCCCCGTCCACAGCAGCGACTGATAATGGTACAACCAGAGGTTTGGTGGGAATGTGGTATTTTTCTACCAGGACTGTGACATAAGATTCCCGGCTGCTCCAGAGTCAAGTTGGGCTAGTTCAAAATAACGATTCTCCCCACAGAGAATTGAGACAGACAGCAGCAGAGATGGAGAGGCTTTCTCCTTGTCTAGGTCGACCTCTCTGAGCGAACCTAGACACAGGTGTTTCCCGACCTCTCCGGACAGGTACGAATCCGGTGCTCCTTACTGCCACAGTAGAAGCAACTCCCCTCGGCACGGCGTAAGTCCTGACGGGTTTTGACCATCTTGGTCTGGTCGACCTGCATAGGCTCAGGAGAGTGTAATTGGGGAGAAACGGAGGGAGTGACGGGTTTCTGAAACGTAGGAGCTAGACGTGGAAACCTCCTCTCACGGGTGACCTCTTTGGCCCGCTCCTGGAACCGTAGGTCAATCCGAGTGGCGAGAGTTATAAGGTCATCGAGAGTGGTAGGAATGTCCCGACCGGCGAGTTCATCTTTAATACGGCCGGACAAACCCTCCCAGAAAACAGATACCAGAGCGTCGTTGTCCCAGGCCAGCTCCGAGGCAAGGGTACGAAACCGTATGGCATATTGGCCCACGGTGAGATTTCCCTGACGGAGGCGTAGCAGAGATGATGCGGATGAGATCTTTCGTCCGGGTTCGTCAAAGACTTTCCGAAAAGCCGCGAGAAAGGCAGACAGGTCGGACACCAGAGGATCTCCTCTCTCCCAAAGAGGATTCAGCCAGGCCAGGGCCTCCCCGGTGAGATGGGACATGATGAAGGCAATTTTGGCCCGGTCGGAGTTAAACTGGTGAGAGAGGAGTTCAAAGTGCAGGGTGCACTGATTAATGAAGCCCCGAGCCTGAGCGGGGTCGCCTCCGAAGCGAGGAGGTGCGGAGAGCCGGGACCGTGACAAGAGCCCATGGAATTGGGGAGCAGGGGAGCTGCTGGACTGCGAGTCATGGCACCAGCAGTGGTTGCTGGTGGAGCTGTCAGAGTGTCCAGGCGAGAATTGACATTCCGCAGGTGAGCCAGGATGGACTCCTGTTGGGACTTCTGACGGGACAGTTCATGACACAGGTCCGAGATGGAGGGAACTTGGGCGCCACCGGGTTCCATGGCCCGAGCAAACTGTAACGGGTCTGGGAGGCGGAACCTCTGAGCTACTATACAAAGGGGTGGTCCTTGTAAGGGAGCGGGTGGCGACCAGGGTGGACGGGCAGGTAGTCACAGCAGATAACCGGGGTAGTCTCTGGATGAACGGGCAGGAGGTCACAGCAAGTGACTGGGGCAGTCTCTGGATGAGCGGGCAGGAGATCACAGCAAGTGACCGGGGCAGTCTCTGGATGAGCGGGCAGGAGGTCACGGCAAGTGACCGGGGCAGTCTCTGGATAAGCGGGCAGGAGGTCACGGCAAGTGACCGGGGCAGTCTCTGGATGAGCGGGCAGGAGGTCACGGCAAGTGACCGGGGCAGTCTCTGGATGAGCGGGCAGGAGATCACGGCAAGTGACCGGGGCAGTCTCTGGATGAGTGGGCAGGAGGTCACGGCAAGTGACCGGGCAGTCTCTGGAAGAAGGTAGATACGACCTGTGATGGCTGAGCCTCCCGGTAGGCTAGCAGGAGGATGGCAGATGAGTGCTCCCAGGTGAGCGGGCGAGAGTCACTGGAATAGCAGAAGATCACAGCACGTGACGGCAGAGCCTCCAGGTAGGCTAGCAGGCAGGTAACAGATGAGAGCTCCCAGGTGAGCGGGCGAGAGTCACTGGAATAGCAGAAGGTCACAGCACGTGACGGCGGAGCCTCCAGGTAGGCTAGCAGGCAGGTAACAGATGAGCGCTCCCAGGTGAGCGGGCGAGAGTCACTGGAATAGCAGAAGGTCACGGCACGTGACGGCGGAGCCTCCAGGTAGGCTAGCAGGCAGGTAATAGACAGCAACCTGGCAGGAATCAGACAGGTCTCTGGCAATGACCCTGAGGACTGAAGCAGAGTAGTGAACAGTGCAACAACATTGCTCGGGCACCTCCATTTTGGAGGAGGTGCCTTATGTAAGGTGAAGTCCTCCGACCATTGGCCGGGGACTCCTTAGGACGACGCGCGCGGCCCCTTTAAGAGGGGGGGTAGCGCGCGCGCCCTAAGCACAGTGGCAGGAAAGGAGCGCGCGCCGCCAGCAGAGCGGAAGGCGGACGCCGGAGCCGGAGCAGAGGGATGAGGGGAACAGCGTCCCTGCCTGGCAGAGGGCAGGGACGCCGGCGCTACAACATTTATCTTTGGGGTCATCTGAAGGCAATTGTCTATGCTGTGAAGATATGAGATGTGCAGCATCTGAAACGGATAATGGAAGCCTGTGCTAGCATTTCTTCTGCGGTGTTGCTATCAGTGTATCAAGAGTGGGAGAAGAGGGTTGCATTGACAATCCAACAAAATGGGCAGCACGTTGAACACATTTTATAAGTGGTCATAAACTTGTAAATAACTCATGAAACAATAAAGTTACGTTAAAACCAAGCACACCATTGTTTTTCTTGTGAAATTCTCAATAAGTTTGATGTGTCACATGACCCTCTTCAGGTTGGAAAATATAAAGCTGTATCCAAAATGGCCGACTTAAAAATGGCCACCATGGTCACCACACATCTTGAAAAAGTTTTCCCCCTCCCATATACTAATGTGCCACAAGCAGGAAGTTGATATCACCAACCATTCCCATTTTATTTAGGTGTATCCATACAAATGGACCACCCTGTAGATTAGTGGCACCACATCAGTGCTGAAATAATAATAAAAAAAACATACTGGCGTGGTGCTTTAACAAGGTCGCCTTTTGCATCTCTAACATCTTACTAGCGAAGGTTTTATAGATCTTCCATAGGCATGTTTAATGCAAAACAGGTCTGCAATGGTAGGTAAGGGAAGGAAATCACACTTTACAGTTTGTACCGTTTCATAAATCCACATTGGTATAGAATGCAAAGGGTTAATTTGATGTGAAATAATTGTCTCCCAGGAAGCACAATGGAGAAAGTCTGCATGCACATCATCATGACTTCAGCCAACATTATTGGATTTGTGGTTTAATGAAAACGCAGAAAGACTGCAAATTGTGAGCCTCAATTATGGTTTGGTAGGTCTGACAATTAGAGTTCAATAACTCCAATTTCTATAATACCCAATTCTATTTTCCAAGAGAAATGATATAAATTGCTTCTCTTTATTCACCTGCCTCATTTCAGACCAGAGCTTTCATTATAGAGAGTCGTGCCTACAGTTACCTATGTAATGGACATCCTATCATTTACAGCTATTTTAGTTTCAGACAGAAGTGGTGGGGGGCAGACACCGCCAAATTGTTTGTGCAGCGATAATACTTCAAACCATGCAATCTGCTTCTGCAATAAATGTAATACTAACTATATCCCGATATGCTTCATGTATCCCATAGTAAATATCTGATACTGACCCCAATATTTCACATAAACCACACTAAATACCCAATACTGACCCCCAACATGTTTCATGTAGACTACAGTACAGTGAGTACGGTAATTATTCAGACCCCTTAACATTTTTCACTGTTTCATTGCAGCCATTTGGTAAATGCAAAAAAGTTAGTTTTTTTCTCATTAATGTACACTCTGCACCCCATCTTTACTGAAAAACAAACAGAAATATAGAAATGTTTGCATATTTATTAAAAAAAAAAAAAAATATCACAGGTTCATAAATATTCAGACCCTTTTGCTCAGTATTGAGTAGAAGCACCCTTTTGAGCTAGTACAGCCATGATTCTTCTAGGAATGATGCAACAAGTTTTTCACACCTGGACGGTGCCAAGATGCGAGCGTCCAGGCTGAGAACCACTGGCTGTGTTAACCTAAAAACCTAAAAAGTCTCAGGAAGAAAAATATTTTATTGATATCAAAAAAACAATGAGTAAAAACTGTGCAAAAAACAGGGGGCCGGTGGATCAGAGCACATGCACCTTACCCCCTTTCTTACTGGCACATTATTGTGATGTAAGTACACTATGGTTTCCCTCTATTTAAGAGGTAGTCTCAGCATTTGCATGTATGACTTAGGGTATTTTTGGTAAGGGCTCTATTTACCTGTTTATATATTTTTGCATATACGCATTTTGCACGTGACCTTTTGATAAATCTACTATGACATATAGCTATATGTGCTTTGGCACCACTCCATTGGAGTAATCTGTTTTTTGGTACAATTTTTACTGATTGTTTTTTTATATCAATAAAATATTTTTCTTCATGAGACGTGTGTAGCACTATGGGTGTTTTTAGTTGGTTTAACATATCTATTTGTGGGGTGTGTCTCCCTCATGTTTTTTTTGCATTTAGTTAATTTTTAGGTCGGTATTTATGAGAAGCACTGGTGACTGAACTGCTGCGAGTGCAGCCTCAGAGACCGGTGATGACATAATCGAGGTTACCTCAGGTCACTGAGGCTCCGTTCCCAACACAAGTTAAATAATTTCAAGACCAACAAAAGAAACCGACTGACGGATGAACAAAGAAGTCACTAAGCAGGTAAGTTGAATAATTAGTTTTTGGTTTATTAAATAGTTATATATTACAATTATACATTTTTGTTATTTAAACTATAAATATCGAAAAAAATTTTTTTTCTCGAAGTGACACGCCACCCGAGTTATGCTCGATTTTTTAGCGAATTTTGACACACCAAGCTCAAAAGGTTGCCCATCACTGGTGTAGGCCATGGCATACTTATATAGTCAACAATACATTACAAATTGAGTGATTTTTAGTTTTTTTTCCCTACAAAATAAAGCATTTTTCATTGGAAATAGTATTTTTATATTTGTACCCTTTATTTTTCTTAATTTTTTAGTCCATCTTGGGGATTTAGCCATGTGCATAATATACGACAATGCTTCTCGTCCCTCTAACTACTTAGGCTTCGGCTGTTGATAGAGGTAGTTGGATTTGTGGGAAGTACTTCCTGACACAGTTGTACAGGTATGGCAAACATCAGGAAGAGGTGAATCTATATATGGTTAATATTTTTCCTGCAGGCTTGAGATATGCATGGAGCACCTGACCAACAATCTTTAACCTCTCCTAAATAAAGTTTTAAAAGTAAGCCTAAAATATTGCTTCTAGGTAAGAATGCACCAAAATAAAGGCAACAAATGTCATATTCAACCAATTTACAGAAGAAAAACACTGTTTGCGTATATTATATATAAAAAGGATGTATATGAAGGTACAATAAGGTCTTTATGGGTGCCATATTCATGCTCAGCACAGCTCAGTGGTTGTACAGAATGGTAATATGGCCATGTGCATGTAGTCAGAGTAGTTTACAATACAATCTCTTTCCAGTGTAGACAGTTCAGGGGGTTTAGCTCCAGGATCGCCGTCTCGGGTAGACGGAGTGGAATAGAAAAGTTCAAGCACAGACAGCAGTACTGGTATAAACTGGCCACAACCAGTTTTATTGAAAGTCCACAGCAATAAACATAAATCAAACCATAAAACAAAATCCTAAGCCTGGCAGGCTGCTAGCTAGACACAGTTAGTTCCCTCACTACCGTGGTCTAGGCTCTAACAGCCTGGCCAAAACAACACATAATATGTAGTTACCAGAGCTTGGCTTCCAGGAGACTTCCAGCAGCGTCTGAAGCCAGATTCAGACTGAGAGCTCTGTCTGTCTAGCTCAACCACCTACTTCTTGCTGCTTGATTAGACAGCTGAGTGCACTCAGGGTTGGGCTGCAAGCCTGTACTGGATGGTGAGTGGAGTGAACGTCGCACTGACAACCTACCTTCACTCCTACATTTCTCATACCACCCAGCTAAGAAACCTGGGCGAGATGTACACCCCATCCAGTACGCACCCCTTCACTGTCTCACACCAGGTACCATATTTTTCGGACTATAAGATGCACCGGAGCATAAGACGCATCCAAATTTTCAGAAGGAAAATAGGTAAAAAAAAAATAATGTGTCAAATGGGGGTCTGTCTTACAGTCCGAATTCAGCTTACCAGGGAAGGGATCGGCACGGGTGGAGGAGTGGTCACAGGGGTCGTTCGGTGGCCTCCGGGTAATCCCATTCCAAGCTGGTGCGGTGGCTCTGTTCTGGAGCAGGGGCTGTGTACTGGGGCAGGGACTGTGTGCTGGGGGAGGGAGGCTGTGTGTTGGGGCAGAGAGGCTGTGTGCTGGGGCAGAGAGGCTGTGTGCTGGGGCAGGGACTGTGTGCTGGGGCAGGGAGGCTGTGCTCAGGTGCAGGGGGGCTGTGCTCTGGGGCAGTGGCTGTGCTCCGATGTAGTGGCAGCGGCTCTCTGTGTTCTGTGGGGGGCTCAGCTGGCATTTCGTCAAAGCCCAGAGGCCCCGGCACATCCGTTGCTGCCATGTTGCGGTGGCCTCCGGGAAGATGGCCGCCGTTCCGGGGGCGGCACATGCTCAGATTCAAATCTCGGCAACGAGATCTCATCCCGAGATCTCGGGACGAGATCTGAATCTGAGCATGCGCCGCCCCCGGCCCGGCGGCCATGTTCCCAGAGGCCACCACAACATGGCAGCAACGGATATGCGGGGGCCTCTGGGCTTTGATGAAATGCCAGCGGAGCCCCCACAGAGCACAGAGAGCCGCTGCCACTACCCCGAAGCACAGCCCACCACCACCACACCACAGAGCCCCGTCGCACCACCACAGCCACAGAATTTGTATGTATATTGCGACCATAAGACGCACCCCCATTTTCCCCAAAAACTTTTGGGGAAAAAAGTGCGTCTTATGGTCCGAAAAATACGGTAAGTGCAGATGCTTCATTTCATAGAGTAAGAAATCCCAGTATAGCCACCCAGCCAAAACACATTTCAAACGCAAGACAAAATGGATTTCTCGGCATATCTATATAAATACGGCCTTTTCTCTAGTAGCTGCATGATTTCCATGCTAGAGAATGGGCGCGATTATAAGTGCAAATGCAATTCATTACGTTCCATCAGTGCTGCTGCAGCACAATGAAGATAACAGGCAGAAGTCTAACATTGTGCTCCATGTCAGCACTGGTTATTGGAATGATTTACTTTTGTCAAGGGAACAGAAGCTGTCGGTCTAGATTTTATCCTTACAGAGACGGCTTCCAAAGAGCTGTTGTTCCATCACTGCCACCTGGATTTAGAACAGTATCGTAAATGAGTCCAGCATTTCCATACATGAGACCCCTAAAGGTAACAAGACATCAGTTGCCTGAGATATCTCGTGGTATCTCAGACTGTTGGGAAATCATCTTACGATGTAGCAAACTGTAAACCAATGGTTGGCGCAACAAGGATGCTTGTGTGGCGCACCAACTGTGTAAATGAAAACTGCATCGTAGTAAAGCAACAGTTTGTGTGGTGTCACCCGTACTACTGTACAGCGTACAACAGTTGCAGCAGCATTGGGGAGGCAATGATGATGATAATGGGCAGGCAATGATGATGATAATGGTGAGTCTTTCCACAGTGCCCTTTCCTGAGCCGTAACAGTGCAGAACGCAGCACAGTGCAGAGGAGAGCTCCATATTTTGTATGGAGCATTATATGGGAAACAGTATCCTGTATGGAGCATTATTTGGGGTCCAATATTCTTTATGGAGCATTATATTTGGCCCATAATACTGTATGGAGGACTATGTGGTGCCCATAATATTGTATGGAGGACTGTACTGTCCAGTCTGTACTGTGCGCTGTGAGGATTTGGCGGTTTTTGAGCTATTGTACAATTTACAATAGACATCACTCATGTAATGGAAGAAGAGAAGTGTTTGGCATTGTACTATACCCATATTTCTCTGCAGTATCTGTGCATCATGAATCGTGGTCTGTGTTAAAGGGGCCCACTGAGACTCTTTCGCCCGGGGCCCATAAAAGACGGATTTTGGTAAGAACTTACCTGTAAAATCCTTTTCAGCGAAGAAGGAAGGGAGACACAGTCATTACTAGTGGGTAGGCGGAGCCCAGATGAGATAGACACCTCAGATTAAAAAGAGTGTTGACCGGCCCCTCCAGCTTGGG
This sequence comes from Oophaga sylvatica, assembly GCA_033576555.1. Classification (NCBI taxonomy): domain Eukaryota; kingdom Metazoa; phylum Chordata; class Amphibia; order Anura; family Dendrobatidae; genus Oophaga; species Oophaga sylvatica. The sequence continues at coordinate 273,950,387 of JARQOD010000005.1, forward strand.
CTCCTCCTACTCAGCTCTCCAGTTGTACACAAGCTTAAGGAAGAGCAATATCACCAGCGGAGCAACATAACCCCTTCTGAAGGAATTCAGAGAAAAAAACACAAGAATACAGGTTATGCATGCATGTAGGCAAAAACCACACAGTTCCAGGTACTACTCACTGGACCTGATCACTGCGATGAGCTGGCGATGCTGGAACAGAGCCTTAGCGCGTCGACCTCAGCCCAGATAATCGCTATCAGAGAAGGGTCACGCCGCATCTGAAAACAACAATACACTTCTGCCATGGGAGGGATCTGTGTCTCCCTTCTTTCTTCGCTGAAAAGGATTTTACAGGTAAGTTCTTACCAAAATCCGTCTTTCAGCTGCAGATGAAGGAAGGGAGACACAGTCATTACTAGTGGGACATCCCAAAGCAGTCCAAAAATTAAGGGTGGGAAAAAAACAGAAAAGGCAGAATCCCAACAACCTAGATAAAATGCGCAATAGGCGCCAAATACAAGTTAACTAGAACTTTAAGCTACGGCCGCCTGCAGGACCCTAAGGCCGCAGCAGCGGAAGCACTGACGTCCACCTTATAAAACTTTATAAACGTGTGGACGGATCGCCAGGTCGCCGCTCGGCAGAGCTGAGCTGCCGAGGCCCCTTGATGAAAGGCCCACGAGGAAGCCACAGCCCTCGTGGAGTGAGCTCGAATCTTAATCGGGCAAGGTTCGCTTTTAAGTCGGTAAGCCTCTAAAAAGGCCGACCGAATCCAACGAGCTATAGAGTCCTTGGAAGCTCGTTGACCACGCTGACGACCTGCTGGAATCACAGAGAGTTCCGAATTCCGAAAATTTTGAGTAATAAACAAATAGAACTTCAAAGCCCGCATCAAATCCAATTTGTGCAAGGCCCGTTCCTTCGCATTCCTCGGCTCCGGACAGAGCGAGGGCACCTTAGGTAGGAAGTCGCCCCGTGTGCGAAGTACTACGCGATCCGGGTGAAACTCCAGGAAAGGAGGCAAGCAAGAAAGTCGCCAACTTCAGAAAAACCTTTCTCAAAAAGGTAACCGCCACTAGAAAGGCAACCTTCCAAGATAGCAAAGAAAAGCTAGCAGAGTCCATAGGCTCAAAAGGCCCATGTTGAAGAGCTTCCAATACAAGATTGAGCCGCCAAGTTGACACAGGTGCCTCCGCGGCGGAAACTGACGGGTTACTCCGTGAAAAAAGGAACGTACGTCCCTACGCGAGGCGATAGCCTTCCGAAAAGCAAAAGCAGGGCAGAACCTGACCCTTCAGAGTGCTAACTGCCAAACCCTTGTCCAGCCCGTACTGCAAAAGGCCAACAAATTGGGAATGGAAAGAATCCTCGGGTTCCTTGAAGAACCCGAACACCACAAAAAGAAGGCTTCCCAAGACTTTGTGATAAATCCTAGTAGTAGCCGGACCTCTGGCAGCCCGCAAAGTGGCAATGATTTTGGCTGAAAAACCTTGACGGTCAATATTTCGGTCTCAAGAGCCACCCCGTCAAACGCAGAGACCTCAGGTCCGGAAGACGAACGGGCCCTTGGGTTAACAGGTCCGGGCGAAGAGGAAGTGGAAAAGGAGGCGCTGTTAGAAGCGACACCAGTGTCGAGAACCACATCCTCCTTGGCCAATCTGGGGCTATCAACATAGCCGGGATTCTCTCCAGTCTGATCCGACACAACCCCAGAGGAAATAAGGGTATCGGCAGGAACACATAGATTAGCTAGAATTGGTCCAACGGAGCCACCAGAGCATCCACCGTCACAGCCTTCGGGTCCTTGTACCTGGACATGAAAGTCGGTAACTTGGCATTGAACCTGGATGCCATCAAATCCACTTGGGGAGTTCCCCAACGGGAGCACAGCAGTGCAAAAATCTCCGGATGAAGACTCCATTCTCCGGATCCATCTTCTCGCGACTGAGAAGTCTGCCGTGATTCTGAACTCCTGAAATGTGGATCGCAGAGAAGGCTGGCACTCTGGTCTCGGCCCATACCAGGATCCGAGAAACCTCTACCATGAGCCTGGAACTCCTTGTCCCGCCTAGATGGTCGATATACACGACCGCCGTCGCATTGTCTGTCTGCACTCGGACTGGCAGACCGCTTAAAGGGACCGTCCAGTGTTGGAGGCAAAGGAAAATTGCCCTCAATTCCAGGATGTTGATCGGCAGGAGACTCCTCCGACGACAATACTCCCTGAATCCAGAGATCGTCCAGACACCTCCCCAGCCCGTCAGGCTGGCATCGGTGGTTATGACAGACCACCTCGGAGGGAGGAAAGACATCCCCAGGGATAACGCTTCCGGACGTAACCACCATCCTAGAGACTCTCGCACCCTGTGGGAGATGATGAGACTGCAATCCAGCGAAGTCTGCGATCGATCCCAACGGCTCAGAATGAGCCTTTGGAGGGCCCTGGAATGAAACTGCGCAAACGGAAGTGGCTCCATGGACCACCATCAAACCCAGAAGGCACATACACCCTCGAAGAGACATCGCTGTCGAAGACTTCATAACCTGTACATGTCGAAGGAGACATGCTTGCTTGTCTGGAGGCAGAGACACCACTGCTCGTACCGTGTCGAAATGCATCCCCAAAAAACAGGATTGACTGCGACGATTCCAGAGACGACTTCTCCCAACTGACCAGCCACCCGAAGTCCTCCAGGAGCTGAAGGGATAGATTGCAAGCAGTCACTGCCTCCTCCTTTGAGGGCCACAATCAAAAGGTCGTCCAGGTAGGGAAGAATCGAAACCCCCTGTCTTCGAAGAAATGCCATGAGAGGCGCTAGAAATTTTTGTAAAAACTCTGGGCGCTGAGGCCAACCCGAATGGCAGAGCCACAAACTGGTAATGGTCCTGACCTATGGCAAAACGAAGGAAGCGTTGGTGGGCCCTTCCGATTGGGAAGTGCAAATAAGCGTCGCGAATGTCGATTGACACCAAAAAAGCGTTCTGCGACAGGGCCGCCAAAACGGAGCGAAGCGACTCCATGCGGAATTTCCTGGCGTGGACATGCCGATTCAATCTTTTGAGATCCAGAAAGGGCCGAAATTTGTCCTCTTTTTTGGGGACCACAAAGAGGTTAGAATAAAACCCTCTTCCCCGGCCCTCCGGCGGAACCGACACCACCACACCTTTCTGCAGAAGGGAATCTACCTCCCGCAGCAGAGCGGCAAAAAGCTCGGGCTCTGACGGAACGCGAGGTTGACAAAAAAACTGTCTGGGGGTCGAGAAAGACTCTATGAAGTAGCCTGCCAAAACAACCCGTGTCACCCAGGCGTCCGGCATGCGGGAAGCCCCAGTCGGTTTGAATTGGAGTAAACGACCCCCCACTCGAGAGCGCTCGAGTGAGACCCAGGCGTCAGTCCGCCTTAGCGGGCTTTCTACCAGCTTCCTGCTTGTCTTAACGGAAGTTCTGTTTCCAGGGTATGCGGAATTTCTGAGAATTCCCCTTTTTTTTTTTTTAAAAAGAGAGGGACGACCCGAACCCCAGAGGGCTGACTGAATCATCCCCTGGACAGAAAGGACCGCCGACAACTACCGGCACTAGTCCTGCCAGACGCAGAAGTCACAGCTCTGCGCTGCGGTAAAGCTGTTTCTTTTGCCTTTACCTTGGCAATCAGCTCCGTGAGGTCAGGTCCAAATAGCTGACCACCTTGCAAGCTAAAGATAGCAAACCCTGCTTGGAAACCGCGTCCCTGGTCCACTGTCTAAGCCACAGTGCTCTTCTGACTGTGATTGCCGAGGATTGCGCCCTGGATAGCAGTGACGCAGTATCCTCCAACAACTGGAAAAGCCCATCTACCTCGATAGAGGAGATCCACCTTGCCACGCCGTCCGTAGACGGTCCAACCGGCTCAGGGAAACTTTACAAGAACACATGGATCCTTAATACTGAATCCATGATCCGCGGCCTCGCAGATGGATTTTTCTGCCATCTACGTTTTTTGTCCAGCGGGTTCTGCAGACTCGCCTTCCCCTTAACAGGAGGATTTTGCTAAGCTGGGATAAAGGAACATCCACTTCAGGAGAAGGATCCAATTATCATCAACTCCGTAGAACGCGGATACGGTGTCTCAATTTTTTGGACACAGGCGCTCCTTCTCCACTGCCCCATTAAGCTCATCCAGTGATGGTAAAGCTTGATCGTGATTGAAAACATCCGGGCCGACTTACCAGGACGTCCAGATACCTCCTCCGGTAACTGTAACGCCTCCAATAAAAACCTCTTTACGGCCCAAGAGAGAGGCAGAGTGTCCCTGCCAATCCTCCTTGTCCGAATCGGACATTTTCGTTACGCGGGAAGGAAGGCACCGGCTTGTGTCGCTTCCTGACATGAGAGGATCTAGCTGACACTCAATAATAGAAAATCAGACAGCCATCAATAGAAACTAGCGAGGGCTGACACCACTGGAACTTCTGACCGCTGCGCTTGCCGTCGAGGTCTGCGCGTCAGATACGCGAGACTGATCCTGTAGCGGATCTGGGAGACGGTTGCACAGAATATGGCAGGTTAAACCTGTCAGTAATTAGAAAGTGTGGTTTCTTAAAGAAAAAACGAAACGCTGAAGGGTTAAAGCTCTTAAGGAGAGAGCTACCCCAGCTGTCCCCCATTAAGAGTTAACCGCCTAAGAAGGGGTTAAAGTCGCAGACTCCCCACAACCTTAATAATGAAAAGGGTGTGCGAGCCCCAAGTGCCTCTTATAAGGCAGCAGCTATAGGACAGCTATGCCATACTTAACAAGACGAAACGTTCACAATATCGCTAAAAAATTGCGCTGTTTTGTAAATCGCAATGACTGCCAAAGTCATTAAGGGGATAGCTAACCGCCTATGCGTTGTTAATGAGATCGCCCAGATTGGCAGCTACTAGTGACATTAAAAATGATCACACAAACGATCGCATAGTATGCGTCGTCGTTAGCAGGAACGTATAGTGGCAGTATTACTGTCGCAGACTCCCCACAACCTCTTATATTGAAAAGGTGTGCGAGCTTTGAGATAACAGCTGCAGGCAGCGCAGTCTGCCACCCATTTGTGCCTCAGAAAGGCGCCCGCGCTGTGGGGGTGAAGGAGTTAAGCTTCTGCCCTAGACGGGTAGAAGCGACTCACCCAGCTGGTCGCGGTGCAGCGCTCCGAGAGGGGAGGAGAGAGATGTCCGAGGGAGCTTTCAGCCTGTCAGCATTACTCGGCTAATGGCCACCGCGCTGTGCCTCCGTGTGCTTCATGAGGGAAGCCGGAAAAGGAGACTGCCGTAAAGCGCGCGCTCAGAGCGGCGCGAAATTCAAATGAAAAAGGCGCACAGCTCCTCTCTCCCCCATTCCTATGTCCTGCAGGCATCCACCTGCGGACAAAAAACACACAGTCACCGCATGTATATTGTAACAGCGACTGCCGCAGCAGTCGCTGAAAACACTCAAACACATATTAAATGTGGAGTACTCACCAGCCGAAAGCGCCACAGGGACCCCCAGGGGTTTCTGAGCGTGCCCATGCTTCTCCCCAGGGCGGGGATCGCAGTGACCCCTGAAGCGCGGTTTGCGTCCCCGCCAGGGAAGCCATCCTCATCCCCCCGGGCCGGCAGGGTTCTGCAGGGACCACCATATAGGGTAATACAGATCCGCCAAGGGAGAGGTTGGGGTCCAGCAGCGCTGAGACCCCTGAGACCTCTAGACCACATTTGGTGATCCAAGTCTCTTGTCCGATAAAAAATAATAAAATCTTCTGAGGAGCTGCTTCCAGCAGCGACTATCTTCTCTGACCTCAAATTGAAAACTGGAGAGCTGAGTAGGAGGAGCCCGAGCTGGAGGGGCCGGTCAACACTCTTTTTAATCTGAGGTGTCTATCTCATCTGGGCTCCGCCTACCCACTAGTAATGACTGTGTCTCCCTTCCTTCATCTGCAGCTGAAAACCTGGAGACGGCCCTGGTTTTAACATATCATGTACTGACAAACGGGAAAAAAATTCCAAGTGCAGTGAAATTGCAAAAAAAAGTCCAATGCCACAGTCTATTTTTTTTTTTTTTTTACCATGTTCACCAAATGCTAAAACTGACCTGCCATTATGATTCTCCAGTTTATTACAAGTTCATAGACACCAAACATGTAGGGTTCTTTTCATTTACCGTATTTTTCGGACTATAAGACGCACTTTTTTCTCCTAGTTTTGGGGAAAATGGGGCTGTGTCTTATAGTTGGAATATACTTCCAAATGCTGCAGCAACAGTGCTCTGTGTGCAGCGGCTCACTGTGTTGCGTTGGGGGCTCCGCCGGCATTTTGTCAAAGCCTTGAGGCCCCCGCAGCTCCACTGCTGCAATGCGGTGGCCTCCAGGAAAATGGCCACTAGGGCGGCGCATGCTCAGATTCAGATCTTTTCCCGAGATCTCGTTGCCGAGATCTGAATCTGAGCATGCGCCGCCCCCAGCGGCCATTTTCCTGAAAGCCACCGCACTGCAGCAATGGAGCTGCGAGGACCTCCGGGCATTCACAAAATGCCGGAGAAACCCCCACGCAGCACAGAGAGCCGCCGCTGCCGCACCAGCCTGGGATGGGCAGCACAGTGGCTCAGTGGTTAGCACTGCAGCCTTGCAGCACTTGTATCCTGGGTTCAAATCCCACCAAAGACAACATCTGCAAGGAGTTTGTAAGTTCTCCCAGTGTTTGCATGGGTTTCCTCTGGGTTCTCCGGTTTAGATTGTGAGCCCCATCGGGAACAGTGATGATAATGTGTGCAAACTGTAAAGCGCTGCGGAATATGTAAGCGCTATATAAAATAAAGATTATTATTATGGGATTTCCCGGAGGCCACCGCACCAGCCTGGACCAACGAACAACCTTTGTGACCACTCCTGAACCTGTGCCTATCCATCCCCCTGGTAAGCTGAATTCGGACTGTAAGACGGACCCCCATTTGACACATTATTTTTTTCCCCCATTTTTCTTTTGAAAATTTGGGGTGCGTCTTATGGTCCGATGTGTCTTATAGTCCGAAAGATACGTTAAGCGGTGAACAAAAAAGTCCAAAATTTGGTAAAACAAAAAAAAAAAGGCCCCATTTTCCGAGATCTGTAGCAGCTCCAATTTTCTTGATTTGGGGATGGGTGTGGGCTTATTTTTTGTGCACCAAGCTGATGTTTTTATTGATACCATTTTGATGCAGTTACGATCTTTTTATCACCCTTTATTGCATTTTATTTTGTATTTCTGAAATTTTAAAATTTTTTCTCGTTATGCCATTTAGAGATCGAGTTAATTCTTTTTTTTTTTTTTTATAGATCGGGCGATTCAGAACGCAGCTACACCAAATATGTGTATATTTGAATTTTTTTGTTATTGATTTATTTTGAATGGGGAAAAAGGGGGGTGATTTGAACTTTAATTTTTTTTTTTTTTTTATATTTTTAAAAACTTTTTACTTTTTGCATGCTTCAATAATCTCCATGGGAGACTAGATGCTGCAGTACTTCAATCGCCTCTGCTACACACAGGTGATGATCAGTTCACCTGTGTGTAGCAGAAATGCTCAATTGCTATGAGAGCTGACCATCGGGGGCGCTCTTAGCAATCCGGCAATTACAACCATAGAGTTTTGCTTCAGACATCTGGTTGTCATGCCGACCCATCGGTGACCCGTGATAATGTGACGGGGTCACCGATGGGCAGAATTTAAGACACGCTTCCGGTAAGTGTGAGTTAAATGCCGCTGACAAAAACTGAAAACGGCATTTCACTAGTTAACAGCCGTGGGTGGATTGCAATTCCACACACGGCTGTTGCGGGCACATGTCAGCTCTAATGTGCCCTGAAAGGTACACGCTCAGCGCCAGTGCCCGCACCAAACAGGGGGAGTCCGACATCGGCTTACTATTACAACCAATGTCGGAAAGGGATTAAAGCATATTCAGTGGGGAAAAATAAAGATTTGATACACTGCCGATTTTGCAAGTTTTCCCCCCTATAAAGAATGGAGAAGTCTGTAATTTTTATCATAGGTACACTAACTGTGAGAGAATCTAAAAATAAAAAAACAAAATAAATTTGTATGATTTTTAAATAATTCAACTGCATTTTATTGCATTCAATATTTTATCACAAACCAACCAGAGAGAATTCTGTCTCTCACAGACCTTAGTTTTTCTTTAAGAAGCCTTCCTACACTGCACTCATTACCTGTATTAACTGCACCTCTGAACTCATTATCTGTATAAAAGACACCTGTCCAGAAACTCAATCACACTCCAACCTCTCCACCGTGTCAAAGACCAAATAGCTAAGGACACCAGGGACTATAGGCAAGCAGCTTGTTAAGACGGAAACAACCGTTGGTACAATTATTAGAAAATGAAAGAAACACAAGATGACTGTCAATCTTCCTCGGTCTAGGGCTCCATGCAAGCTCTCACTTTGTGGATGATTCGGAGAAAGGTCAGTAGTCAGCCCAGAACTACATGAGAGGACCTGGTCAATGACCTGAAGAGAGCTGGGACTACAGTCTCAAACATTACCATTCGTAACACAGTATGCCGTACTGGATTAAAATCCTGCAGGGCAAGCAAGGTCCCCCTTCTCACAACAGCACATGTCCAGGCCCATTTGAAGTTTGTCAATGACCATCTGGATAATCCAGAAGAGGCAACGGAGAAGGTCATGTTGTCAGATGAGATCAAAAGACGGATTTTGGTAAGACCTTACCTGTAAAATCCTTTTCAGCGAAGGAAGGAAGGGAGACACACTAGTCATTACTAGTGGGTAGGCGGAGCCCACATAGGATAGAAACACCTCAGATTAAAAAAGTGTTGACCGGCCCCTCCAGCTAGGGCTCCTCCTACTTCAGCTCTCCAGTCGTACACAAGCTAAGAAAGAGCAAATATCACCAGCGGAGCAACATAACCCCTTCTGAAGGACTTCAGAGAGAAAAACAAGGAGACAGGTTATGCATATAACAGAAAAAAACCACACAGTCCCAGGTACTACTCCCTGAACCTGACCACTGCGATGAGCTGGCAATGCTGGAACAGAGCCTTAGCGCGCCGACCTCAGCCCAGATAATCGCTATCAGAGAAGGGTCACGCCGCATCTGAAAACACAACAACACACTTCTGCCAAGGGAGGGAGCTGTGTCTCCCTTCCTTCCTTCGCTGAAAAGGATTTTACGGGTAAGGTCTTACCAAAATCCGTCTTTCAGCAGCAGATTGGAAGGAAGGGAGACACACTAGTCATTACTAGTGGGACGTCCCAAAGCAGTCCAGAAATTAAGGGTGGGAAAAAAAACCAAAAAATGGCAGATCCCAACAACCTAGATAAATGCGCAACTAGCGCTAAACACAAGTTAACGAGAACTTTAAACTACAGCCGCCTGAAGGACCCTTCGTCCTAAGGCCGCATCAGCGGAAGCACTAACGTCCACCTTATAAAATTTTGTAAACGTGTGGACGGAGCGCCAGGTCGCCACCCGGCAGAGCTGAGCTGCCGAGGCCCCTTGATGAAAGGCCCACGATGAACCCACAGCCCTCGTGGAGTGAGCTCGAATCTTAACCGGGCAAGGTTCGCCCTTAAGTCGGTAAGCCTCTAAAATGGCCGACCGAATCCAACGAGCTACAGAGTCCTTGGAAGCTCGTTGACCACGCCGACGACCTGCTGGAATCACAAACAGAGAGTCCGACTTCCGAAAACTTTGAGTAATAGACAAATAGAACTTCAAAGCCCGCACCAAATCCAATGTGTGCAAGGCCCGCTCCTTCGCATTCCTCGGCACCGGACAGAGCGAGGGCAACACAATATCCTGGTTAACATGAAATTGTGACACCACCTTAGGTAGAAAGTCGCCCCGTGTGCGAAGCACTACGCGATCCGGGTGAAACTCCAGGAAAGGAGGCGAGCAAGAAAGAGCCGCCAACTCAGAAACCCTTCTCAAAGAGGTGACCGCCACTAGGAAGGCAACCTTCCAAGAAAGCAAAGAAAGGTTAACAGAGTCCATAGGCTCAAAAGGCCCATGTTGAAGAGCCTCCAAAACAAGATTGAGCCGCCAAGGAGACACAGGCGCCTTCCGCGGCGGAAACTGACGGGTTACCCCGCGAAAAAAGGAACGTACGTCCCCACGCGAGGCGATAGCCTTCCGAAACAGCAAGGACAGAGCAGAAACCTGACCCTTCAGAGTGCTAACTGCCAAACCCTTGTCCAGCCCGTACTGCAGAAAGGCCAACAAATTGGGGATGGAAAAAATCCTCGGGTTCCTTGAAGAACCCGAACACCACGAAAAGAAGGCTTCCCAAGTCTTGTGATAAATCCTAGTAGTAGCCGGACCTCTGGCAGCTCGCAGAGTGGCAATGACTTCGGCTGAAAAAACCTTGACGGGTCAATATTTCGGCCTCAAGAGCCACGCCGTCAAACGCAGGGACTTCAGGTCCGGATGACGAACGGGCCCTTGGGTTAACAGGTCCGGGCGAAGAGGAAGCGGAAATGGAGGTGCTGCCAGAAGCGACACCAGTGTCGAGAACCACGTCCTCCTTGGCCAATCTGGGGCTATCAACATAGCCGGTATTCTTTCCAGTCTGATCCGACGCAACACCAGAGGAAGTAAGGATATCGGCGGGAACACATAGATTAGCTCGAATTGGCCCCACGGAGCCACCAGAGCATCCACCGCTACAGCCTTCGGGTCCTTGTACCTGGACATGAACGTTGCTAACTTGGCATTGAACCTGGATGCCATCAAATCCACTTGGGGAGTTCCCCAACGGGAGCACAGCAGTGCAAAAATTTCCGGATAAAGACTCCATTCTCCGGGTCCATCTTCTCGCGACTGAGGAAGTCCACCGTGATATTCTGAACTCCTGGAATATGAATCGCAGAGATGACTGGTACCCTGGTCTCGGCCCATACCAGGATCCGAGACACCTCCACCATGAGCCTGGAACTCCTCGTCCCGCCCTGATGGTTGATATACGCGACCGCAGTCGCGTTGTCTGTCTGCACTCGGACTGGAAGACCGCTTAAAGGGACCGTCCAGTGTTGGAGGCAAAGGAAAATTGCCCTCAATTCCAGGATGTTGATCGGTAGGACAGACTCTTCCAAAGACCATAATCCTTGAATCCAGAGATCGTTCCAGACACCCCCCCAACCCGTCAGGCTGGCATCGGTGGTTATGACCGACCACTTCGGAGGGAGGAAGGACTTCCCCAGGGATAACGCTTCCGGACGTAACCACCATCCTAGAGACTCTCGCACCCTGTGGGAGATGATGACACTGCAATCCAGCGAAGCCTGTGATCGATCCCAACGGCTCAGAATGAGCCTTTGGAGGGCCCTGGAATGAAACTGGGCAAACGGAAGTGCCTCCATGGACGCCACCATCAAACCCAGAAGGCGCATACACCTTCGAAGGGACATCGCTGTCGAAGACTTCATAACCTGCACATGTCGAAGGAGACATGCTTGCTTGTCTGGAGGTAGGGACACCACTGCTCGTACCGTGTCGAAATGCATCCCCAAAAACAGGATTGACTGCGACGGTTCCAGAGACGACTTCTCCCAATTGACCAGCCACCCAAAGTCCTCCAGGAGCTGAAGGGATAGATTGTGAGCCGTCACCGCCTCCTCCCTTGAGGACGCCACAATCAAAAGGTCGTCCAGGTAGGGAAGAATCGTAACCCCCTGTCTTCGAAGAATTGCCATGAGAGGCGCCAGAATTTTTGTAAAAACTCTGGGCGCTGAGGCCAAACCGAATGGCAGAGCCACAAACTGGTAATGTTCCTGACCTATGGCAAAACGGAGGAAGTGTTGGTGGGCCCTTCCGACGGGAACATGCAAATAAGCGTCGCGAATGTCGATTGACACCAAAAAATCGTTCTGCGACAGGGCCGCCACAACGGAGCGAAGTGACTCCATGTGGAATTTCCGGGTGCGGACATGCCGATTCAATCTTTTGAGATCCAGAATGGGGCGAAATTTGTCCTCCTTTTTGGGGACCACAAAGAGGTTGGAATAAAACCCTCTTCCCCGGTCCTCCGGCGAAACCGGTACCACCACACCCTTCTGCAGAAGGGAATCGACCTCTCGCAGTAGAGCGGCAAATAGCTCGGGCTCTGACGGAATGCGAGATTGGCAGAAACTGTCCGGGGGTCGAGAAGAAAATTCTATGAAGTAGCCTGCCGACACAACCCGCGTCACCCAGGCGTCTGGAACGCGAGAAACCCAAGTCGATTCGAATTGGAGCAGGCGACCCCCCACTCGAGAGCCCTCGAGTGAGACCCTGGCGTCAGTCCGCCTTAGCGGGCTTTTTGTCAGCTTCCCGCTTGTCTTGACGGAAACTTTGTTTCCAGGAAGTGCGGGATTTCTGAGAGGTCTTTTTTCCTGAAAAAGAGGGACGACCCGATCCCCAAGAGGGCTGACCGAACCGTCCCCTGGACCGAAAGGACCGCCGACCACTACCGGCACTAGGCCTGCCAGACGCAGAAGCCACAGCTCTTCGCTGCGGTAAAGCCGCTTCTTTTGCCTTTGCCTTGGCAATCAGCTCCGTGAGGTCAGATCCAAATAACTGACCACCCTTGTAAGCTAAAGATAGCAAACCTTGCTTGGAAACCGCGTCCCCGGTCCACTGTCTAAGCCACAGTGCTCTTCTGACTGTGACCGCCGAGGATTGCGCCCTGGAAAGCAGTGACGCAGTATCCAGACCTGCATCATAGCCATATCAGGCTGCATTCTCCAATAATTTGAGAAGGCCATCCACCTAGGATAACGGAGATCTATCTTGCCACACAGTCCGTAGACGGTCCAACCAGCTCAGGGAAGCTTTACAAGCACACATGGATCCTAGCACTGCTCTGAATCCATGACCCGCGGCCTCGTAGATGGATTTCGCCGCCATCTCCGTTTTTCTGTCCAGCGGATCATGCAGACTCGCCTTCCCTTTAACAGGAAGTAATGAGGATTTGCTAAGCTGGGATAAAGGGACATCCACTTCAGGAGAAGGAATCCAATTACCAATCAACTCCGTCGAGCACGGATACAGTGCCTCAAAAAACCGTGTCCCCTGAAAACGTTTATCTGGACACAGGCGCTCCTTCTCCACTGCCCCGTTAAGCTCATCCAGAGATGGTAATGCCGATCGCGACCTATGCGTCTCCTGAAACATCCGGGCCGACTTACCAGGACGTCTAGTTACCTCCTCCGGTAACTGTAACGCCTCCCTCATGGCTCCAATAAAAGCCTCTGTACGGCCCAAAAGAGAGGCAGAATGTCCCTGCCGATCTTCCTTATCCGAATCGGACAACTCCCCATCTGAGCTTGAAGGGGAACCCTCCATAACAGAGATCTCTGAGTCGCTACGCGGGAAGGATGGCACCGGCCTGTGTCGCTTCCTGCCATGAGAGGATCTAGCTGACACCCAATAACCTAGAAGGTCAGACAGGCCATCAATAGAACGAGCGAGGGCATCCATTTTGGCATCACTGCAACCTCCGACCGCTGCGATTGACGCCGTTGAGGTCTGCGTGTCAGATACGCGAGACTGATCCTGTAGCGGATCTGGGAGACGGTCCGCACCTCCTGGACCCTGATCAGACATGCCCTCACACAGTATATGGCAGGTCAAACCTGTCAGTAACCAGAAAAAGTGTGGTTTCTTAAAGGGATGAAACAAAAAACGCTGAAGGGTTAAAGCTCTTAAAGGGGAGAGCTACCCCAGTTGTCCCTCAATTTAAAATATCAGCAGAATATGTCAGCAGCAAAAATTAACCCTTTATGTTCTGATCCATACTGGAATAGAACCTACGGCGGGTAGTTGCTGGATTCTTGTCCGCTGAAAGGGTTAACCGCCTAATAGGGGTTAATGTCGCAGACTCCCCACAACCTCTTTTAAATGAAAAGGGTGTGCGAGCCCCAGACAAAAAAAGGTCTCTATATGAGACCGCAGCTGCAGGATAGCGCAATCTGCCACTTGTTAAACAGAAAGATGTCCTGCGCTGTGGGGGTGAAGGAGTTAAGCTTCTGCCCTGACAGACAGAAGCGACTCACCCAGCTGGCCGCGGTGCTGTTCCTTCGGTTAGTTCAGGAGGAGCGGAGAATGAGGAGCCCGGGAAGCCTAGTAATGGCCGCTGCGCTGTGAAGAAGCCGGAAGAGAAGGTACAGGCAAAATCGCACGCTCAGAGCGCTTCCTGTACTAGAAGACCGGGAAGGCGCGAAGCCACGCCCCCCCGCCGGCTTCAAAAAAATGCGCGCGAACTCCTCTGCTCTCCGCTCTCCCATGTCCTGCAGGCATCCGCCTGCGGACAAAAAACAGTCACCAACAAGTTACATGTAGCAGCGGCTGCCGCAGCAGCCGCTGAAGCATTCACATACATTAAAAATGCGGAGTACTCACCCAGCTGAGCGCCACAGGGACCCCCAGGGATTTGTGGCGCTGTGCCCATCGCTTCCCCCCAGGGCGGGGAACGCAGTGACCCCAGAAGCGCGGTTTGCGTCCCCGCCAGGGAAGCAACCCTCATCCCCCAGGGCTGGCAGGGTTCTGGAGGGACCACCTTAAAGGGTAATACAGATCCGCCAAGGGAGGGGTGACGGTCCAGCAGCGCTGAGACCCCTGAGACCTTTCAAGTCTCTTTTCGGATAAAAAATAAAAAATCTTCTGAGGAGCTGCTTCAGCAGCGATTATCCTCTGAGACCTCAAATTTTAGACTGGAGAGCTGGAGTAGGAGGAGCCCTAGCTGGAGGGGCCGGTCAACACTTTTTTAATCTGAGGTGTTTCTATCCTATGTGGGCTCCGCCTACCCACTAGTAATGACTAGTGTGTCTCCCTTCCTTCCAATCTGCTGCTGAAATAGAACCTTTTGGTATCAACTCCACTCGTCGTTTTGAAAGAAAAATGAGTACAATCACCAAGAACACCATTCCAACAGTGAAGAATGGAGGAGGAAACATCATACTTTGGGGGGCTTTTCTGTAAAGGGGAAAGAAGGACTGCATCGTTTTGAAGGGAGGATGAATGAAGTCATGTATCGAGAGATATTTTGGCCAACAACACTTAGTAATAGCACTGAAGATGGGTCATGGCTGGTTCTTCCAGCACCACAATGACCCAAAACACACAGCTAGGGTAACTAAAGAGTGGCTCATTAAAGGGAATCTGTCACCCCATTTTTGCCCTATAAGCTGCGGCCACCGCCATCAAGGGCTTATCTACAGCATTCTGGAATGCTGTAGATAAACCCCCGATGTCACCTGAAAGTGAAGAAAAACAAGTTATAAAATACTCACCGAGGGTCGTTCCGCCATCCGGTCCGGAGGGAGTCGAGGTCCGGTTCGGCGCCTCCCATCTTGTAGCGAAGCTGGCCTCTTCTTTCCGTCCCGTTGCGGCTCCTGCGCAGGCGCACTGCTCTGCCTTGGTGAGGGCAGAACAGAGTGCTGCAGCGCGCAGACGCCGGACCTTCCTAACCTTTCTTGGCGCCTGCGCACTGCACTACTCTGCTCTGCCCTCACCAGGGCAGAGAAGTGCGCCTGCGCAGGAGCCGCGATGGGACGGAAAGAAGAGGCCGGCTTCGCTACAAGATGGGAGGCGCCGGACCGCGACTCCCTCCGGACCGGACGGCGGAACGCCCTTGGGTGAGTATTTTATAGCTCTTTTTTCTTCACTTTCAGGTGACATCGGGGGCTTATCTACAGCATTCTAGAATGCTGTAGATAAGCCCCTGATGGCGGTGGCCGCAGCTTATAGGGCAAAAATGGGGTGACAGAGTCCCATTAAGAAGCATTTCAAGGTCCTGAAGTGGCCTAGCCAGTCCAAACTTGAACCCAATATAAAATCTTTGGACAGAGCTGAAACTCAATATTGCCAAGCGACAGCATCGAAATCTAAAAGATCTAGAGAAGAGGAGTGGAGGAGTGGGCCAAAACCCCTGCTGCAGTGTGTACAAACTTAGTAAAAAACTACAGGAAAAGTCTGACCTCTGAAATTGCAAACAAAAGTTTCTGTATCAAATATTAGGGTGAGTTTCCACGGTCAGGAAACGCTGCGTGTTTGGCGCTGTGCGCTGGCGCAGCGCCAAACACGCAGCGTCCAGATGTTACAGCATAGTGGAGGGGATTTCAAGAAATCCCGTCTCCACTATGCGTAACAATACGCAGGTGGCAGACCTGCGTAAACGGACATGCGGCGCGTCTTTTCAGACCGCAGCATGTCCTCGCGTATTGCGGCGACGGTGCGTCGCCGCAACAGAATTAACACAGGGCTTTAGCCCTGCGCTCTTTCCGGAGGTGTTCCGGAGGTGTCCTGAACACCTCCGGAAAGAGCGCGCGTCAGAAAGGGGCGGGGCTTAGACGGAGCGGAATTTCCGCTCCGTCCAAAGCGCTATGGTTCCGGACCGTGGAACCATAGCCTTAAGCTCTGTTTTTCTAATGCATCAAATACTTATTTCATGTAATAAAATGCAAATTAATTATGTAAAAATCATACAATGTAATTTTCTGGATTTTTCTTATTAAAGATTTTGTCTCTCACAGTTGAAGTGTACCTACAATCAAAATTACAGACCTCTCCATTCTTTGTAGGTGGGAAAACTTTTGTATATGATACACTGCAAAATCGGTAGTGTATCATATACTTATTTTCCCCACTGTAGAAATAATAGTGAGACATGAGCATGATTGAATTACAATGGATTAACACTATTTTTTTTAAAAAGGATGTCAAACTCCAATGATGGCAAGAGCAGATCTGAAAGGTTAAAATTAAGAGCTAAATTATCTCCCACATGACACTATACAACAGTAATATGCCATTAATTGACTGAATTAGTAATTCACAGGAACAAGCAAGCTTGAAGATGAAGAGAAGCTCTCAAATAAGAATGGCAGCTATTGCCTTCTACTCAGCTGAGATTATTCTCGTTAGTGTAAAGCATTAAACATCAGTTTAGTCCAAATCTAAGTAGATGTTGGTTTAATATTGGCCTTTATTCTTCCTCATTAGTATTAGCCGATACGGGTGATATACTGAGCTGCTTTTATTCCTGTAAAAAATAGAATTAAAATAAAAAATATGGATATACTCACCCTCTGTCGGCCCCCGGAGTTTTCCCGCTCCTCAGCGAAGCTGCCGCCAAGTTCCGCTCCCAGGGATGCATTGCGAGAATCACCCCAGATGACGTAGCAGTCGCATGACCGCTACGTCATCAGAGGTCATTTGCGCAATGCATCCCTGGGAACGGAACTTGGCAGCAGCTTGGCTGAGGAGCGGGAAAACTCTGGGGGCCGACAGAGGGTGAGTATATCCATATTTTTTATTTTTTTGATTAGTTCTAACATTCTTTCTTTTACTATTGATGCTGCATAGGCAGTATCAATAGTAAAAACTTGGTCACACTTGTTAAACACTATGTTTGACTAGTGTGACCAACCTTTCAATCAGTTTTCCAAGCGATGCTACAGATCGCTTGGAAAACGCTAGCATTCTGCGAGCTAAATACGCTTGCAAAACGCTAGTTTTTTGCGGGAATACGCAAAACGGAATGCATGCGTATTTCCCGCGGCAGGTAAGTTGCAGGAATACAGCGGAAATTTCCGCTGCATTTACGAACGTGTGCACATAGCCTAAGTGGTAAACCCATTACATTATGCAACATATGTGCTCCAAATACATTGCAGATTCGTTTTCTGCAAAGAGTGTTTTCTTTTCTCCAAAAAATATCACCGGGGGTTCTGTTACTGGGAGGGCACTTCAATTTCCCTTTTTCTGAAATATTTGATAGGCACTCTATCGGCAATAGGCCTCCATCACAAAATTTTGTCAAACTGGCCCTGCACTTCAGGAAACTAATCAAGGCCAACTCCCTGTTCGATTTGTGGAGGGTGGATAATTTTAAGGATAGAGCCTTCTCCTTTTACTCTCCTCCTCATCACACTCACACTAGAATTGATTTCTTTTTGAAAATGTGTTAACTCGATTGGATCATCTCACTGATTTCTTTCATCTTATTGAGGGTTCAGTTTCTTCCCCTTCAGTTTTGTGGGAAACTCACAAGGTTGTGATGAGGGGTTATTTAATAAAAGAGGGCTCGAGACTGAAAAAAAAAATGTCAAAGTGAATATAACGAGCTAACTTCCCAACTTAGGAGAGCAGAAAGTAAATTGGAGGTTTTACCTTCCCTGTTGCCCTGAAGAGGGTTTTGGGAATTAGAAACAGACTAAAAGACCTTGCTATACGTAAGGTTGATAAATTGCTCCTATATACAAAACAAAAATATTACGAAAAGGGTAATAAGACCCATACATTATTGGCTAGACAACTGAAAGATAGTGTCTTGTCCTAGCACCCCCAGGACCTTTCTTCTGAAATTTCGAATATATTTTACGATTTTTACCGCAAATTATATAATCTACAGGATCCCCTTCCATTAAACGCTAATGATAGAGATACCCTACTGCAAAGTTACCTCTTAAGCCTAAATCTTCCAGTGATTTCACCATAGGATTTAACAACCCTTAATCAACCAGTAACTCAGGTTGAGGTTGTGGATATCTTGAAAGATCTTCCATTGGGTAAGTCCCCTGGTCCAGATGGGCTGACCGATTTGTATTATAAGACCTTCTTAGAGGAGCATTCTCCACATATGATCAAGACGTTTAATTCCTTTTTAGAGGGCTCTCCTATCCCGGATACAATGTTTCACTCCTATTTATTCCTTATTCCTAAAGCAGGATAATAAGTAAAAGGTAGGTTTTGTCCTCTTTCGTCAGGGAGGCGACAATACCAGATGAGCAATATATTTGACAGAGATAGCTAATAGAAATAATTTACAAACCCTTGCACTGAGTTTGGATGCAGAGAAGGCATATGGTCTGCTAAATTGGTCTTTCTTGTTTGAGACCTTGAGGACCTTTGGCATTTTTGGTGCCTTCATGACGGCCATTAGGGCACTGTATAGATCTCCTTCAACTTCTATTAAAATACTGCATCATAAGTCTCCTAATTTTAGCATTGCGAATGGTACCCGTCAGGGTTGCCCCCTATCGCCTTTACTATATGTAATGTGCATTGAACCACTGGCGGCAATGATTCGTCAAAATCCTAATATTTCGGGAGTGGAGGTTAGGAACAAAAATTATAAGATCTCTTTGTTTGCAGACGATGTCCTCCTGACGCTTACTAGACTTCATTCTACACTGCCCAATTTACTGGAGGGTTTGAGGGTTTATGGTGGCCTTTAGGGTTATAAACTAAATACATCTAAAACAGAAGCCTTTACATTAAATGTTCCTCCTAGCGCCTTGGATCATTTAAAATTAAACATAAAAATTCAGATGGAAGACTGATGCTATTATCTTCTTCCTTTTGATAATCTATACTCTTGTAATTTTCTGTCACTTTTTGGCGATTTGAGGAGATTGCTGGATAGTTGGTCGCCGCTCTCTTTCTCGTTGATAGGACGGATAGCCTCAATTGAAATGTCTCTCCTTCCCAAGTTGCTCTATCACTTGGAAACTTTACCAGTTAAGATCCCTATGGAGGAACGTAAATTTCTCCAAGCAGCTATAATGAGGTTCGTCTGGAATGGTCGGCGTCACAGGATCTCCAATCGTGTCCTCGTCTCTCATAAAGCACAAGGGGGCCTTTCAGTTCCTGACATTAACAAATATTATTGGGAAACCCATCTGCGTGGGATTCCCTCGTGGGCTTCATTTTGGGCTTTTAACAAATGGACAGAAATAGACAAATTATGGCTAGCTGCGTTTCATCCAAATTCTCTATTATGGACAATTAAGCCCATTGGGGTCCAATCGTCGCTGTTGGACCCCATGCAGTTTACTAGGAAGGTTTGGTTTGCATGTATGAGGAAGTTTTATTTGGCTTCCCCTAATTCACCAATGATATCCTTCATCTATCAGCCATTAATACCAAATAGCACAGATTCTGCAATAGTCAATCCGTGGATCTCGGCGGGTATATTTAGATTTGCAGACTTGATTGATGGGGACACGCTGGAGATTCTTTCATTTGATGATGTTAAGTCCAGATTTGCTATCTCTAATACAGAATTTTTTCAGTACATGCAGATTAAACATTTTGCTTCTTCCTAGTTTGGCCGTTTGAAGTCTATTGGTAGTCTATTCTTGTGAGGGGTCTGTAACCTCAAACTTGGCAGATCATTTGGGAAAGAGCGGCTAAATACTCTATCTGCACTCTATATAAGGAGAATCAGTACAAAATAATGATGTTCTGGTATCACATCCCGAACCGTCTCGACGGATTGAATCCTCAACTTTCAAACCTTTGTTGGCGTTGTGGTTTGGAGGTAGGTTCGCAGTTTCACATCTTTTGGTCTTGTCCCGAGATCTTTGGATTTTGGGAAGAGGTGAAAGCTTTAATATACAGGGTCCTTTTTGTGGAGGTTGGACCGTATGCAGCTATTTATCTTCTAAATGTCCCTCCCAAAGGGATGGGAAAGAAATCTGCTAGATTATTACTTCATATTCTTACCGCAGCAAGGTGTCTGATAGCTCTTCCCTGGAAGCAGACCTCCCCCCCTTCTCATCAACATATATTCATAGGATGGAATATATGATGGCTTTGATGAATGCAAGTGTTGACAGATTTGATATTGTATGGGCAACTTGGGACCATTATTGGGCTCAGAATAGCACCTAAGCTTCTTCTTTCTCCTTACTATTACAGGCTTTGTGCTTTTCCCCCTCCCTATCCTACCTTGTGTCTTTCCTGTCCTTTTATATGTAGTTAACTTAATAAGTTTTATTTTTGTGGTTTAATAATCAGAGCTAGTATACAGTGGTGTCTAATATATTCATCTGAAAGCATTATTAGAAAGTCTAGCTACATTTTAGTTTTCGATGTATTCTCTTGCAATTTTGTTTTTTTTTTACCACTGGAGGGAGCGATCCCTACTACTCTATAGTATTGTGTTTTGCCTTGTAGCTTCTTTAATTTTCAGAAATTTAATCTCTAAAAAATGTTTCTGAATATATTTGCTTGGGTTTTTCGTATCCTTATTTTCAATTGCTATACTTGAAAAATGTAATAAAAATGTAGAGTTTAAAAAAAAAAAAAAAGAATGGCACCTATAAGTCACATTCCAAAACAGGCCACTGAATTGCTCACTATTTACCAATTGATGATTAACTACAGAAATTCCTAATTCTTATTTGTGAGTTATGGAAGATTCCCATTTGTCTCTAGATTTTAAAGGGAAGAACCATACCATAGCCTTTGACTACAAAATATAAACCGTAAGAACTTTTCTACATAAAGGAGGGAGGAAACAGGAATCATCTTGACATAACCTTTCATCATTCAGTGCTTGTAAAGGGATTGTTGTGACTTACAGTGTGGACTTTGTGACAGCACTTAGTTAGGATTCTGGCAGTGCCTCAGTATGACAAAGCCCATGCAATGAAGCATAAATTCAATAGAACCTGCTTTCCCCAGTGGAGTAGAAGTATAAATCACAAGGAAGAAAAGTCCATGTAATAACTAAAATATACCTGTCATCCCATACAAATCATACGAGAAGGAAAGAAAAATTGCAATACTTACACTAAATTTGATGATGTCATATATCAAGTATCGGGGCACAGCTTGTCCTTTCACTTTATCAATAATCATTTCCTTCAAAACAGAAAATAAATAAGACATTGTAACACAGGCTTTAAGTTATCTTTCAAGAAAAATCCTGATGATTTTTTACTCTTACCATAAAGCCAAAGGGTATCTAAGTTTTTAGCTCACATTTTTGCTGACTAAGGTCTGTTTAATTGTTTGAGTTTCAAAGTGACAAAAATTACGCTCTGCCTCTAGAATAGACAAGTAAGTCAGTATATGCCTAACCCAAAGGATGATATCGTAAAAATTGAGCTACTAAGGTCATTAGTACCTTAGAAGAAAAACTCCTAGGCCCCGCTAGATACTAACGCCATCAGATCTCACTGTAAGCCATCAAAGCCACTTAGAACAACACTTTTTAGTGGGTCAACAAGACTTGGTGGAAGCAAGAAGTGATAACAAGCTCATTGTCAACCTTAAATGATCTTTATTAAATACTAGCTGAAGAGCCCGGCGCTGCTCGGGCATAGTAACTAACTACGGTTAGTTATAACAAATTATAATGATTATATCTATATGTATAAGGCCTCTTTCACACTTCCGTTGTGTGACGTCCGCCCATCCGTGAAAATGGCGGATCCGTCAGAAAAGTAAAAAAACGGATGCAAAAATGGTCAGTTATCTGACGGATCCGCCAAGAAGATTTCATCCGGAAATGAGGAAAATTTCTTTTCGGAAATGTAAGGAGAGAGAGAGAGAGAGAGAGAGAGAGAGAGAGAGAGACAGAGACAGAGACAGAGACAGAGACAGAGAGAGAGAGAGAGAGAGAGAGCCCTGACACTGGTTTCTGTATTTTACTATGGTTT
>JARQOD010000005.1:273972909-273985575 GCA_033576555.1 Oophaga sylvatica
TGAAAAGGGTTTCTCTAAGCCCCCCCGGCGTTTAAACCCTTTTTCCCAATCCCCCCTTTTATCCAAATCGATTTCCCCCCCCTGAGACCAATTTAGGAAAACCTTTGGCGAAAAAATTTGTTGAAGATTTTCGGAAAGAGGGAGGGTTACGGATCTGAACAGTAACCCATTAAGTTCGGGAAACCAAGAAGGGGGCTGGGCCCCCATTTTTTTCTTCACAAAGAAAACCCCGGGCCAGGGGGAAATGAGGTTAATACCCCCCTTTGGCCAATTTCCAAATAATTTTTCATAGCCTCCTCTAGGCAAAAAGGTTTTTAACCTATTTAGGTAATTAGCTGGGGAAAAAAAAATTAAAGGCGTCTCAGCGATGGGGGGCAAACTCCGACCCCCCCTGAAACACACCCCAAAGTCCCCAAAAAAAAGGGAGGCAAATACTAGGCACGACCGCACTGATGACTGTGTTCATGCGTTATTTTTTGCAAAACTCACCCCATTGGCTTATCTCTCTCGATGCCAATTAATCACAGGGTTATGTTTAACCAACAAGGAAGTCCCAACACAAATAGGAGTAGGTAGACCCTCCAACACATAAGATAATAGTTCCCTATGTATTGCCCCTACCCGAAGGTCAATGTTATGAACCTCATGAACAAAGCTACCTTGGCCGAGAGGCCTGGCGTCAATGGAGAATATAGGGATCGGTTTGACCAATACACTCAGATGCATACCTTGAGCCTGAGCAAACTGAGCGTCAACCAGATTAGCCCCGGACCCACTATCAAGAAGAACAGAAAATCTCTCCACTCTCGTACCAACCACCACCTCCACTGGTACAAGGAACTGAGAAGAACTAGCGGACGAAATACATACTCCCAGGTTGTCGTCCACCACACAACCTGGGATTAACAGTTTTCCGGCGACTTCTTGTTCAACAAGGCAGGGGACGGACATCCCCCAACAAAATGTCCCTCTTTCCCGCAGAAGAAACACCTTCTAGTCCTGCGGCGTACCGCCAATCCCCTCCTACGAAATGATGTCCCTCCCCAACTGGCATAGGCTCCTCCGAACAGACAAGGGGAACCTCAACATAAGGGACTTTAGTAGTAGGTGGAGTAACAACAGGGGGCGGAGTTACCTCGCACCTCTCCCGGAGCCGTCTATCAGTACGGATAGCCAGGGCCATAGCAGCCTCCAGTGATGGAGGAGAATCATACTGAGCCAAAACGTCCTTTAATTTGTCAGAAAGCCCATGACAAAACTGGCTCCTAAGAGCTGGGTCATTCCACTGAGTATCTGTGGCCATCTACGGAACTCAGAAGCAAATTCCTCCGCCGGACGATCTCCTGCTGTATCTTACGTAATTTTGTCTCAGCAAGAGAGACCCGATCTGGGTCATCATATACCAAACCCAGGGCAGTAAAAAATCGATCTACTGACTGTAGAGCCGGGGATCCCGGAGGAAGGGAAAATGCCCCGGATTGAGGGTCCCCTTGTAGGAGCGAGATAACAATTCCCACTCTCTGCTCTTCACTCCTGATGATCGAGGCCGAAGCCGAAAATACAATTTACATGCTTCCTGAAGGTAAAAAATTTGTCTCGCCCACCAGTGAACCTGTCCGGGAGAGCTACTTTAGGTTCAAATCTGGTTTGCTCCGAGGGAGACAAAACTTTGGACTTAATGTCCGTTTAGCTCCAGGGGATAATCCCTGCAACTGCAGAGCCAGCTGGGCTACTGGATCCATGGCAACTGGGAATAATTTTATAGGCCAGTGAAAATGTCACGCGGTCTTATGATATGTGTACGATGTCAGTAAACTATTCTTAAAAAGAACAACACTCTATACAACATATAGATTAGCAACATCAGCATGTAAAATTATAGAATAGATTTACCTGACACGATATCCGTTGAACTCAGGATTAATCTTGAGGACTTGATACACTGTCACAGGAAAGAAGAGGCCCGGGGGTTTCTAACCTGACCCTAAACTGGGGTCCTAACTAATCCCTCACCTTGGAGGTACTGATAATGGTTCAGAGGTCCAAGTCTCCAGCCTAAAGGGTATGCCACACTAAACAATATCGCTAACGGGATCGCTAAAAAACGACACTATTTAGCGATCCCGTTAGCGATATTGTTCAGTGCGGCAGCTTCCAGCGACGAGCTTCCTGCTGTGATCTCGCTCGTCGCTGGAATCGTTCCGGACCCTATTTCATCGCTGGCGCTCCCGCTGGGTAAGTATCTAATCTCTGTGTGGCACCTTTTCTTAGCGATTTAGCGGTACTTTTGTACTGCTAAAGTCGTTAAGAAGATCGCTAACGGCGATAGCGTCGTTAACTATATCGCTAAATGCGGCAGCATTTAGCGATATAGAAACAATCCCGCTAGCGATCTCATTAGTATGCAACGCTAACGAGATCGCTAGCGGGATAGCTTAGTGGTGGCAGTACCTTAACCCTGTCTCCTATCAGTCCCTGAACCCTGTAATCAGTCCTAAGAAGGATTCTGATTACCACCAAAGGGATATAGGCTGATCTCTGCTAAATACACAGATTAGAAATAATAAGACAGACTGGAGAAAACACAGACTTGCATACACACTCAAACACAGAAGGAACATAAATGATCTGGGATATTAAACTCTAAGCAAGGTGAGCTTAGAACAACTAAGGAGCTCTGTAACTTAAGTCTATACAGATACAATCCTATCTGTGGTCTGCATGAAGAATTTCACTGGCAACTCCCAAACAGACAACCAGAGATTTAAAGGAAACCAATCAACAAATAATTAATTGCAGCCGGGAGAAACTGCACCCAGTCCAGAACTGAGCACAGACAGAATTAACTCCCTAACTGCCAAACACAAAGAAACAGCAACTCAGCTGTGAGAAGTCAGAATGTGCAACCGCGACGATCTTCGTGGCGATGCACACATGACAAATACACAGATCTGGCCAAGTTTACAAAATAATTTCTGCAGTACTCAAGGTTCCTAAGAGCACAGTGGCCTCCATAATCCTGAGCAATCGTGGGATAAAAGCCTTGGTGAGGTAAAAAAAGAACCCCAAGATCGCTGTGGCTGAGCTCCACAGATGCAGTAGGGAGATAGAAGAAAGTTCCACAAAGTCAACTATCACTGCAGCCCTCCACCAGTCGGGCCTTTATGGCAGAGTGACTCGACGGAAGCCTCTCCTCATTGCCAGACATATGAAAGCCCGCATAGAGTTTTGCTAAAAAACACATGAAGGACTCCCAGACTATGAGAAATAAGATTCTCTGGTCTGATGAAACAAAGATAGAACTTTTTGGTGATAATTCTAAGCGGTATGTATGGAGGCACTGCTCATCACCTGCCAATACAATCCCAACAGTGAAACATGGTGGTGGCAGCATCATGTTATGAGGGTGTTTGTCAGCTGCAGGTACAGGACGACTGGTTGCAATTGAAGGAAACATGAATGCGGCCAAGTACAGAGATATCCTGGATGAAAACCTCTTCCAGAGTGCGCTGGACCTCAGACTTGGCCGAAGGTTCACCTTCCAACAAGACAATGACCGTAAGCACACAGCTAAAATAAACAAAGGAGTGGCTTCAGAACAACTCTGTGACCAATCTTGACTGGCCCAGCCAGAGCCCTGACCTAAACCCAATTGAGAATGGCAGAGGATCCCCAAATCCAGGTGTGAAAAATCTTGTTGCATCATTCCCAAGACGACTCATGGCTGTACTAGCTCAAAAGGATGCTTCTACAGTCATGGCCAAAAGTTTTGAGAATTACACAAATATTATATTTTCACATGATCTGCTGCCCTCTGGTTTTTATGTGCGTTTTGACAGATGTTTTATCACAGACAGAAATATTAATTGCAAACATATGAGTAACAAAAGCTTATATTGACAGTTAGAATGAGTTAATGCAGCAAGTCAATATTTGCAGTGTTGACCCTTCTTCTTCAGGACCTCTGCAATTCTCCCTGGCATGCTCTCAATCAACTTCTGGACAAAATCCTGACTGATAGCAGTCCTTTCTTGCACAATCAATGCTTTAATTTTGTCAGAATTTTTAGGTTTTTGTTTGTCGACCTGTCTCTCGATGATTGACTACAAGTTCTCAATGGGATTAAGATCTGGGGAGTTTCCAGGCCATGGAACCAAAACCTCTATGTTTTGTTCCCTGAGCCATTTAGTTATCACCTTGGCTTTATGGCAAGGTGCTCCATCATGCTGGAAAAGGCATTGTTGATCGCCAAACTGCTCTTGGAGGGTTGGGAGAAGTTGCTCTTGGAGGACATTCTGGTACCACTCTTTATTCATGGCTGTGTTTTTAGGCAAGACTGTGAGGAGAGCCGATTCCCTTGGCTGAGAAGCAACCCCACACATGAATGGTTTCAGGATGCTTAACAGTTGGCATGAGACAAGACTGGTGGTAGCGCTCACCTTGTCTTCTCCGAATGAGGCGTTTTCCTGATGTCCCAAACAATCGAAAAGGGGATTCATCAGAGAAAATATAACTTTACCCCAGTCCTCAGCAGTCCACTGCCTGTACCTTTTGCAGAATATCGGTCTGTCCATGATGTTTTTTCTGGAGAGAAGTGGCTTCTTTGCTGCCCTCCTTGAGACCAGGCCTTGCTCCAAGAGTCTCCGCCTCACAGTGCGTGCAGATGCACTCACACCTGCCTGCTGCCATTCCTGAGCAAGCTCTGCCACTGCTGGTAGCCCGATCCCGCAGCTGAAACACTTTTAAGAGATGGTCCTGGCGCTTGCTGGTCTTTCTTGGGCGCCCTGAAGCCTTTTTGGCAACAATGGAACCTCACTCCTTGAAGTTCTTGATGATGCGATAGATTGTTGACTGAGGCGCAATCTTTCTAGATGCGATACTCTTCCCTGTTAGGCCATTTTTGTGCATTGCAATGATGACTGCACGTGTTTCTTTAGAGATAACCATGGTTAACAGAAGAGAAACAATGATGCCAAGCACCAGCCTCCTTTTAAAAGTGTCCAGTGGTGTCATTCTTACTTAATCATGACAGATTGATCTGCAGCCATGTCCTCACAACACCCACACCTGTGTTAATGGAGCAATCACTGAAAAGAGGTTAGTTGGTCCTTTTAAAGCAGGGCTGCAATGATGTTGAAATGTTGTTTTGGGGGCTAAAGTTCATTTTCTAGCCAAATATTGACTTTGCAAGTAATTGCTGTTAAGCTAATCACTCTTTATAAACATTCTGGAGTATATGCAAATTGCCATTAGAAAAAGTGAAGCAGTAGACTTTGTAAAAATTAATATTTGTGTCATTCTCAAAACTTTTGGCCATGACTGTACTATATACTGAGCAAAGGTTCTGAATACTTATGACCATGAGATATTTCAGTTTTTTTTTTCAACCCCTTCATGACCGTTTTTTTTTTTTTTTTTTTTCACTTTTGCGTTTTCGTTTTTTGCTACCCTTTTTCTCAGAGCCATAACTTTTTTTATTTTTCCATCAATATGGACGGGTGAGGCACTATGTTTTGCTGGACGAGTTGTACTTTTGAATGACATCATTGGTTTTACCATATCGTGTACTAGAACAACGAGAAAAAATTCCAAGTGCGGTGAAATTGCAAAAAAAGTGTAATCCCACACTTGTTTTTTGTTTGGCTTACTAGGTGCACTAAATGCGAAAACTGACCTGCCATTATGATTTACGGGTCATTACGAGTTTATAGCCACCAAATATGTCTAGGTTCTTTTTCATTTAAGTGGTGAAAAAAAATTCCAAACTTTGTAAAAAAAAATAAAATAAAAAATTGTGCCATATTCCGATAGCCCTAATGTCTCCATTTTTCGTGCTCTCGGGTTGGGTGAGGGCTTATTTTTTGCAAGTTAAGCTGACATCTTTAATGATACCATTTTGGTGCACATATGATCTTTTGATTGCCCGTTATTGCATTTTAACTCAACGTTGTGGCGACCAAAAAAAACGTAATTCTGGCATTTTGACTTTTTTCTCACTACATCGTTTAGAGATCAGGTTAATATTTTTTTATTAACGCTGAAATACCAAATATGTGTATGTTTGATTTTGAATGGGGCGAAGGAGTGATTTAAACTTTTATATTTTTAAAAAAAAAATTTTTTTAATTTTTTTTTTAAATTTTTTTTTACTTTTGGCATGCTTCAATAGTCTGCATGGGAAACTAGAAGCTGCCACAACCCGATGGGCTCTGCTACATAGATGCGATGATCAGATCGCCTCTATTTAGCAGAATTATTCACTTGCTATGAGCACCGACCACAGGGTGGCGGTCACAGCAAGCCGGCACTGACAACCATAGAGGTCTCCAGGAGACCTTTGGTTTGCTATGCCAAAGAACTGGTGACCCGCGATTACGTGACGGGGGTCACCGATGGGCGGGTTTCCGGCCCGATGGCCAGAAGCGCGAGTTAAATGCCGCTGTCAAAATTTGACAGTAGCATTTAACTAGTTAATGGCCGCAGGTGGATCGCGGATTCCACCTGCGGCTATTCTGGGCACGTCAGCTGTTCAAAACAGCTGATATGTCCCGGGAAAGATGTGGCTCAGCGCCAGAGCCCACATCAAAAAGGGAGGAAGTCCGACATCAGCGTACTATTATGCCTGACGTCGGGAAGGGGTTAATAAAAATGCAAAAACTTCTACATTTCAGTTTTTTTCAATCAAGATGGGGTGCAGAGTGTACATTAATGAGAAAAAATTTTAACTTTTTTGAATTTACCAAATGGCTGCAATGAAACAAAGAGTGAAAAATTTAAAGGGTCTGAATACTTTCCATACCCACTGTAAGGAGGCATCACTGAAATCTGTATTTTAACCCTGTTTTATGCGATCTTCAGATTACAAAGCAAAAAACCTGGTAACAGATTCATTTCACATGGAATCTGTAAGGTCTCTGAAGCCTGAAAAATAAATTTTAATGCCGTCCTTGGCATATGCAAATGTACCTGACTATTCAAAGGGAGGAAGGGTGTTTCTTCCCTGAGAAGAGTCAGGATTTCCATGCTGTAATCCAGCCCCTATGGGCATGATTGACATTCTGCATCTTCTCTTCTTGGCAAGGAAGCAAGACATTGCGTGCATATGCCCGAGGCTTCAAGCAGAGAACATTCAGTGGGTCACATGGAGGTCAACGGCGCTCAGGGGACAATGATTAAGATCGAGAACGGCATTAAAACTTTATTTTATGATAATAAGAGCAACTGTCTTTGTTATCAGAGACATTATTGGGAAGCTGGATTCACGCTCTAAATTGTACAGAAGGCAGCTTCTGAGGCTTCAGGGACCTGACACGGTATTAAAAGCAAGAACAGGACAAAAGGTCTTAGTCCTTCTCAAACTGTCTGTAACTGGGCTCCACAGTTCTTGACTGGGTGTTGCATGGCTCTTAAATACCATGGAACCAGCAAAAGAGACCCACTTACCAAGGACACACATCATCTGTCCTGGCAGAAGTGATTTATCATAGACTGCTTCATCTAGAAAGTGTCAAGATGAAGCAGTTTGAGGAATACTGGTAGATATTAAAGGGGTTTTTCCTTAACTGTTATATTGGTGAACTTTTCTTACGATAGCAAAACAGTACCTGTGAGCCTTCGCGGGCAGGGTCCTCTCTCCTTCTGTACTTATGTGTTCCTGTATTGCTCATATTTATTGTACTTGTCTATATTCGCCCCCTCTACATGTAAAGCGCCATGGAATAAATGGCGCTATAAAAATGAATAAAAAATAATATTTGTGGGCCCAACACCAGACACCCTCTGCCAATAAGCTGACTGACGGTGTTATTGAAGGGTGGATTGAAACCGGACAGCAGTGCGGGGCAATACTAGGGACAGCCACTCCAGTATATACAGAGCTATGAAAGTTAAACAAGGGACAAGCCCCACCAATCATTTGATTATTAAATAGTACGGAGTCGTACCGCCTATGATGGCCATGGACTAGCTTTACAAAGCCCCCTGAAGTACCTTAAATTGGAAGCATTTAAAAAAGGAGAAATAAACACAAGTATTTTGAAGGAGAATTACCGTGCATGAATTGTGGGTGCCTTGTGTATTCAAGAACCTGCTTCAAGATTGCATTTCTATCTTCAATTCGAATGCTTTGTTTCAGAAATCAAAGCTCAGTAAGTGAAAATGAAGACGTGAATATTTGGTTATGTGAATTCTTACGGAAGTCTGTACACCCACGCTCTAAGTTCACAGGCCTCCGAAGAGCAAAAGCCATAACTCTTTAAAGTCATTAAAAAGCCAGTTGAGGGCACACATTATTAATTTTACATGATTGCTGTTTGCCTGAAATGCTGGCACTAGGACAAGCCGTACATCCACCTAAAAGAGCTGTATTAGTTCAGGCAGTAATAAACAGAACCGGACACTTTCCATTGGGCCCCTAATCCACTTATGAAATCCTGCATACATGAATAAAAAGCAGAGAAAAAGCTTGATAGCATACCAATTTATAAAAATATATTTATTTTTATATAGCGCTAACATATTCCTCAGCGCTTTACAGTTTGCACACATTACCATCGCTGTCCCCGATGGGGCTCACAATCTAGATTCCCTATCAGTAAAGTTTTAGGGTTTTTAATTAAATAGCTTGCATAAAGGAAATTTATTACCTAGATTTTTTTTTTTAATAATTAAAACCAGATACTTATCTTTTTTCCCTAAGATTATGAGGACAGCCATTTACCCGAGTTGTAAATAACATTCAGTATATAGCAGACACCTGAAAGAGTAGTGTGCACAATATTTGTTGATGTCTCTGAGAAAGTCTTCTAAGCATGTTCCGTAACCTGCGCAGAGGTCACTGTGCAGAGAAGGGGATGTGGCCAGAGTCAATCACCTACTGTTAATAGTGTTATCTCATGTTAATTTGATATATGTGCTAAAAAAAATTAACATATTGGTGATATAGTGAAATGTTTATAGTATCATTTAATTGTAAAAATGCTTCATTTTCTTCTTGCTTTTTTCCAAAAACACATGTCATAGGTAAGGTAACTGTATGGAGTGGACTTTGCAGCCTTTAAAATACTAATAACGGGAAAGTATGCATTTCCAATACCCCGTAAAAAAGGTTCTCCCTCCTGTTCTTATAATGTTGCATTCGTTATATTTTATCTCTCAAGCCAAACTTTTTTACAGATACTCACCATGAAGATCCGACCATTAGAGAATTCAAAACTAATATAATGTATTACGTTTAGAAAGCGATGTTTACCTGAAAAGGAATGCTTTACATACATTTTTTAAGATCTGAGGTATTGGTGTCACGACTCAGTTGTGGGTGACCCATGATCAGGTGCTCCTTCCCGTCCTAAGTCACCTGACAGCTGAGTCTGTGACACTGCACAAGAAGCAGAGGAGGCTGGTGGGGGGACGCGGAAGAAGAAGAAGGCCTTGTCTCCACATTCCGCCCCGAAGCACACAAGACGTCATTTTATGAAAACTTCATAAGGTGAGTATTAAACAACCACTGAGTGGATCCCTTCACATCAGCATCATATTAATCAGTATCTCAGCGCCATTATGACCATGCCTTTAGTTTATAGGGCTCAATCCTGCTGACAGGTTCTCTTTAACTATATCTTAAAGTATCTTACTAGTTTGGCTCTGATCTCCGTTACAAAAGATTAATAAGGATGGTTAATTGAAATGTCGTAAGTTTTTTTTAACAATTGTGTTTACTATATTTAAGTCTAATTTATTTTACATTCTGTATTTATAGTTTTATATCTTAAAAGTTGTAAATATTCTGCAATATGAACAAACCTAATTAAAAAAAATTATATTTAAAAAAACATGAAAATTACCAGGTGCTACTTTTTATGGGTTCTTGGCTGTGAAGATAACAATAGGCTTTATGAAAGGTAATCTCTACAGAATATGAAGAATATGAAGCATCAGCCTATTATAAGACCCAATTGCCAATAAGTAAACTGCAAGATTTCAGGATTTTTTTTTTTTAAACATACATGTTGATATGTAAAATAAAACAAACAAACTCATATAGTGAATTCTAAAATGTTTAGCAAAAAAAATACTTCCCAAATACAAGTGCCAAAATTAAACAATTTAAATATTAAGGAACATTAGATGGGTCACTAATGGTCAAAAACCAAAGCATCTGTGCGTAATAATTCGAAAAACAAGTATTTAATAAATTACTGCTTCTGCTTTTTAAATTCTAAGTAGATGACTTAAAACAGTTCTATTGACTCCTTCTTCTCTATAGGTAATGTTGGAAGCTTCACCCTAACTCCTGAGCGTCAGTATACTATATACTCAAGAAAATTTTAAAATCCACAGTGATTGGTGTTGAGATCTACCAATCTAATAGTGATGACCTATTTGGGAAAAGGTCACTTTTACCTGTACATGGGGCCTCCTATGGTTGTACAGTTATAGAAAAAAAATACAAAATAGAAAAATGTATATGAAGTTTAAATGGCTTGCACAGGTCTTTTTTGACCTATTTAGTAACAGTAAAAATCTATAAAAACCGTATTTTTCGGACCCTAAACGCAAAAAAATTGGGGGAAAATGGGGTTGTGTCTTATGATCAATATACCTACAAACCCGGGGGTCCCCATGCGCCCCCGTGTTGGGTCGTGATGTGGGGCTTGTATGTGGGGCAGGGGGCTCGTGCTGCTGGGGGGCTCCCCGCATTTCATCTAGCCGGAAAGGCCCCCGCGCTCCGCTGCTGAACCCGGGGCTCCCCTAAAAGTGGTGCGGGGGACTTGGGAAAGAGGGCCCGCCAAAACCAAATTCAAATCTCGGCAAGGTCTCTTCCGGCTGGGGCAAATTCATTGGGGAATCTAATTTTTGGGGCGCCCCCCAGCGGCCCTTTCCAAGGGCCCCCTGGGGGCCATGTTTGGAGGTCTGCGTCGCGAACAGAGCGGGGGGGGGCTTTCGGGTAAGAGAAAGCCGGCGGCCCCCCCCCGCGCAAACCCCCGCTGCCCCAATACTCTTTCAGGGGGCCCCGCGTTGCAGCAGGGAGCTGTGGGGGCTTTGGGCCCATGATGAAATTTCCCGGGGGAGCCCCCCCCGCAGCAGGGGCCCCGCTGCCGCCACTCACGAGCCCCGCACCACCGCACCCCAGAGCCAGGGGGGGCGGCTTTGGGGGCCCCGCCCCGGGTTTGTAAGAAATTTTGCGACCCCCCAGAGCACAGCCCCCCACGTGACAGCCCCCCCCAAAAGGAAACCCCCCACAGGACAGCCCCCCCAAAGAGCACAACATCCCCGAGCACCCCCCCCACAGGCAAAACCCACAGGCCCCCCTGCAAAAGGCCCCCCACCGCCCCCCCCCTGTACCCCCCAACGCCCCCCGTGACCCCCTTCCCTGTGTGATCCCTTGCGGGTAAGCGAAACATGAAGGGGGACCCCCCTTTAAAAATTTTTTTTTTTCCCTTTTTTTTTGAAATTTGGAGGGGTTTTTGGTCCGGTGCGTTTTAGTCCAAAAAATCGGTATCTCTTTGGGGTAGATTTTTGGATGGTAGGAATGTGGCGCTGGGTATTTTCTCCGTAGTTGGATGTTGAAACAGTGGCCAGAGACCCCAAAAAACAGGAGAGGGGTCCCTATGCAGTATAAGAATATGTTCCTATCCTGGTATATCACTTCCCTGCGGTATAGCACCCTCATCCCGGTATATCCCCCCCCCATCTGGGACATGCCCCCCCCTCCCGGTTTTATCCCCCCTTGTCAAAGCAAGGAAAAAAAATACAAAAAATTTATCACCTTCCTTCCTTCCCGGTGCAGTATTTTTTAAACCAGCAGCGATTTTAGCGCCAAGCATGGGGGGGGCTGATTCATGCCGCATCTTTTGGTACCCAAAATAATGTGGCCCCTTTTTTGGCCGGGTCTTTTTGGCGCCGGACCCGGCAAGTTCGTGCTCTGCAAACACTTTAGCTGGTGTGGTTGAGGACAAATCCGTGAAGTAAGGTTTTTTGGTGGGATCCCCACCCCCGGCCCCCGTTTCTGATGTGGAACGCGTGGCGCACATGCCGTTTCTGGACAGATAACCGGTTTCCCCAAGTTCTAGATTTTGGAGTAGGTGACGGTGGCTTTGGGGGGATGGTTTCCCCTTTTAATAGGGTTAACCTAAGGTAAATTATGGTTAAAGGTAATTAAAAAAGGGGGTGTTACCTTTTGCAAGGGGGAAAGGAAAATAGTGTGTTTAAGAACGGAAACTCAGTTCTATGAAAGAAAAACTCGCTAGACAAGGACGTCTTTATGTCATTTCTAAAAAAATGTGTCCCCCTGAAATTCCCCCCCCCGTGTAAAAATTTAGGTAACTTGGTAAGAAAAAGAATTTTTTGGTTTTGGGGAAGAAAAGGTTATTTGTTGAGTTTTTTGCGGACAAGCAAATTTTTTTTTCCTCAATAAAAAACCCAATGTTCCCAATCAAAAGTAACATTTTTAGTAGAAAAAAAACTTAGGAGTTAACTTAAAAGGGGCTGTTGGTCAAAAACCCAATAAACTGTGGTCACCTTTGTGGCTTTGTTCAGAACAGTTTTTTTGTCACCCCAAGTGTTCTACAATTCAGGTCTGGAATTGGGGGCCCCCATAACCCAATTTTTTTTGGGGAAAAAACTAAATTTTTTTTTAGTGATTTGGGTCATTGTCTTGTTTAAACA
>JARQOD010000005.1:273985675-274082791 GCA_033576555.1 Oophaga sylvatica
TGATTTGTGTGTGTGTATATAAGGAACTGCTGCTCACATTTATCATTATTCTTGACAAAAAAAACATTATTGTTGAAATGTGGTATTACTGGTAAATAAAACACCTTGGTTGAAGTTGGAGTGCTGCGGTTTTCTTTTCTAGTTGACCAATCATAAGCAGGAGACGTCATTAAGGTGAAAAAAAAAATCAGAAAAATGTCAAACTTTGATTTTTCTGTGTGAGACATGTAATGACACATAGCCCTTGTCTTACTACCAGCACTTACTGTGATTACAAGCAAGGTAGGGGAGTAGAGCAAAGCTATGTGTCATCACAAACATCTACAGCTCTCATCTCTGGGCACTGTCAGCTCTCCTCTACTACACTGCCCTTGAATGAGAGCTGCAGATACACAGCTTTGTCCTCCTCCCTCCCCTGCTTGTAATCACACTAGGTGCTGGCAGTGAGATCAGAGAAGACAGCAGGGCTGTATGTTATTACATGTTTCACACAGAGAAAGCTGGGTCTGACAGCCTCTGAGGGAGTCGTTTTTTCCACCCTGTATGACACCTCCTGCTTTTGATTGGTCAACATCATGCAGGAGAAAACAAACGCCTCGGAGATGCATCTCTGCTAACGCCCACTTGGTCTTAATGAAATTAGAATCTAAACCTTACTAGCTAATATATCTGCAACGAAGACGAGAAATGAACAACTAATAAGGGAGTTTTAATCATCTCTGCAGCCACTATTCCAATATGTGGCCTGTTTATAGCATGATAAAACTGATTGAGGGTTCTTTAAGTGCACATAGGCTGCCATTGTTCTCGGCAGCATGAATGCAGTTTACACACCATGATGTGATGCCAAGATCAATGATGTTTTGTGCAGCACAAAAGATTATTTCACCTGATGAACTAGTGTTTTGCTCATTTGTCGGACGATCTGTTTAGACAGCACAATAATTGTGCACTGTACATGGACCTTGAGGAACTCTTTAAGAACAACATTTTGGAAGAAATCAATTTTATTTAATTTTGCCAATTAGCCAAATGAAGGCTAACAATCGTGAAGGTTGTCTTCTTGTAAATACAGCTTTAAAGCACACATTGCTATGTACGATTACTTTTTTCCATACCCATTTTAATTTATGAATAAAAGCAGAAATGTAAGGCATACATCCTACAATCTCTAGTTACTAACCAGAGCAAAAAAAATAGGCACCTAGAGGCAATGGCAGGCTCTTTACCAAACCACTCTGTAAACACGCTGTAAATTGCTCCCAACACTGGAGGGAAGCCTAGAGAAAAACATCAGCAACTATGATCCTCAATCTCCCATTGATACAGCACAGAACATTCGCAATTTAATTAACACACGGCTACAGATCTACAATGCCGCTGATTGACATGGTACAAAAGAAAAATAATTACACTTGTCCTCAGCAATAAAGTAGTCAGTGATAATTTATCAACAAAATGTGCTAACTTCCACATTTCGCTTGTTTGTCTCTGCAAAGAAAACCCAAATATGCTGCTTTTTCTTGCTTTATTTTTAATACAGATCCCAGTGGGTAGAACAAACATTACCACTTTGCTGCCATCTAGTGATAAAAACAGCAACATGCATGGAGAGGAAAAAAAAAAAAAAAACACCCTACAAAAACTGACATTGGCCGAAAGATCAGAAACATATGCTTCTCCCCCTACCCTTCACTCACTTGACAATAAAAGCCTTTCCTGGAACTACGAAAATCAGATATTCTGACAAAGTCAACAATGTCTGTCAATAATTTCATCCTGCACTCGGATCAGACGCTGTAATCTGGCTGATATGTTCTATAGAGATTCAGTGTGACTCGCGGTAACAACACTTTACAAACTGCTGACAAGCAGAATGGTAGGAAAATGCGTCACAAACTGCTGAGCATTCAACGATTAATGAAAAACTGGAGATCCAACAACACCTGCGAAAATAGGTCATGCCTTTATTGTTTCTTTCTAGAGGTACTAGCAAAAGCGCTAAGAAAAGAAGAAACAGGCATGCAAGAACAGAGGGCCATTATACAGCCCTAACACATACAGAAGGGAATGCACACGGCGCAGTTTATTAGGCATATTCTTAAGCCCCAGAATATGACATATGGATTATTCGCACTGTAGTATGGAAAACGTATAAAGAACAATGTAATAAAGTGCAGGAGGACGTACTCCTAGGCAGACAGAACCTGTCATGACAGTCTTCTCCAGATACCAAAGCCTTGATGGCATAGGGTGTGAAATCAAAAGTTCGAGGAGCAGCAAGAAAATGAAGTTGGATCGGACACCTTCCCCACGCCCGAAGTTCCTTGATTGACGTCCATTTTTCACGTGCGTGTTCTACACATGGTTGTCACGGATAGCGCATGCACCTATTATTGTCTATGGGGCTGCTGGCCTGTTCGTGTTTATTTTGCAGACTGTGTGTCCGTGCAAAAATCAAGGGGACGTCACGGAGGAAAAGTAGTAATACAAGTCTATGGGTCCCGGAAAAAGGACGGATGACATTAATGTGCAACCTGTGTGCTGTCCATGATTAACGCTGCCAAGGATTGCAGACGCTTAGTAAGTCAGTTATCCATATGTGAAAACCACTGATGACATACTGATAGTAAAAGTGAACCGCGACTCAATAATGAAACTCGGATCCAAAACACTGACAACACTTGTGAATGTGAAAAATCACCGACGTCTGAATGTGCTGAGTGGTAATATTAATGAACAATGGGTTTGATTACAGCAGAAACTCTGATGAAATCCATGACTCTTCAGAGCTGTGGCTCCAGACAGACGACTGGAACCGAACGGCGTGTGCTAGACATTTAACTTCATTTTACATCCCATAATGCAGTGGAAGTTAAAAAGGAAAAAAAATCTCAAGACAAGTTCCTTTTAAAGAGAATCTCTCACTAGGCTTTTTCCCACCTAATCTGAGAGCAGAATGATGTAGAACAAGTGACCCCGATCGATTCCAGTGATGGGTAACTTACTAGGCTAATTTTTTACAAAATCACAGTTTTATCAGCAGGAGATTATCACTAGAGGACTAATAATCCTTGTAGTCCTCCATATTCATGAAAACTGATAGATCTGAATCAGTGACAAATTGCCTGAACCACGGTTTCTGTCTCTACATTATCCTGCTATTAGAAGAAGTAACAAAAAAATGGTAACAGATTCCCTGTAAAAGAATCTTGTCAGCAGGATTGTGCACATTAACCTACAGACGCTGTCAGGTCAGAGCCGGTATACTGAATAAAATGATATCTTGGGTGATGAAATCCGTCTTGTGGTTGTTGTTTAATCTTTATTGTCAGTTTTGAGTTACTGATACGCTCGTGCTCCAGGGTGGGTCTGCTGGGGGTCTTCATGTGGTGCTCTGATTAGGTATTCATCTGTATGGGCTTATGACAGGTCACTGATCCCTCACTGACCTGCCCCCTATTTTACATACTGTATATCTTATTGTTTGGGGGAAAAAAAAAAAAAAAAGATTACATTCATCATGCAGGCACCGGCGCTGTAGCATGATCGCATCTATAGTATTCATATATTCATTTTATTTTCTGATATAAATTAATTGAGAAAAAAAATTCTTACTCAAAATGGCGCCAGTTGTGTCTTGCGCAGTAGCATAATTCGGAACGCGATAGATTCTACTGCGCCGGCACCATTTTGCTAGAGGAGAAAAAAATTGTCTCCTCCAAGATGGCACCAGCAGCACCTATGCAGTAGCACATGATTGTTTACCTTGGTGTGGCAAAGAACACCAAAATGGCGGGCAATTAATCCCTTAACGACCGCCGACACACCTTTTAACAGAGGCAATTAAGGGTACTTATGCCTCAGCGCCGCTTTTTAACGCGACATGGCGCCACCATTGATTCCAGCCAATTTTGCATTCAAAAAGTCAAATGATGCTCTCTCCCTTCTGAACCCTGCCATGCGCCCAAACAGTGGCTTTCCCCCACATATGGGGTATTGGCGTACTCAGGAGAAATTGCACAACAACTTTTGTGGCCCATTTTCTCCTGATACCCTTGTAAAAATAAAAAAGTTTGGTGCGTAAATTTTTTCTGAAAAAAGAAAAAGGTTAATCTTTTCCTTCCACAGTGCTTTAGTTCCCTGAAGGGTTAATACATTTCTTGAATATGGTTTTGAGCACCTTGAGGGGTGAAGTTTTTAGAATGGTGTCACTTTTGGGTATTTTCTGTTATATTGACCCCCCAAACTCACTTCAAATGTGAGGTGGTCCCTAAAAAATGGTTTTGTAAATTTTGTTGTAAAAATGAGAAATCGCATGTGCACACGTTGAGGATTTTTCGCGTTTTTGCGGCGGTTATCCGCTGCAAAAACGCTGAAAAAACGCATGCATTAAGCATCCTATGATTAGAATGCATCCCGCATTTTTTGTGCACATGCGGCGCTTTTTTCCGCAAAAACAAAAACGCATCGCGGAAAAAGATGCAGCATGTTCATTCTCTTTCCGGAATCACGGTGATTCCGCCGCCATAGGATTGCATTGAACCGCTTACTTTCCACATGTGACTATGCCCACCATGCGCAAAGTAAGCAGTTCATGTGAGGATAGTACCCAGGGTCTGGAGGAGAGAGACTCTCCTCCAGGCCCTGGGTACCATATCCCTGATAAAATAATAATTAAAATAATAAATCGTGATATTCTCACCTTCCGGCGGCCCTCGCAGCTTTACCGCTCCTCAGCGACGCTCCCGGCCAATCCCGTTCCCAGTGATGCCTTGCGAGAATCACCCCAGATGACGTAGCGGTCTCGCGTGATGCTACGTCATCTGGGGCCATTGTCGCTAAGCATCACTGGGAACGGGAGTTGCCGGGAGCATCGCGAGGACCAGGAAGGCTGTGCGGGCCGCCGGAAGGTGAGAATATCACGATTTATTATTTTTTATTTTTACATTAGATCTTTTTACTATTGATGTGGCATAGGCGGCATCAATAGTAAAAAGTTGGTCACACTTGTCAAACACTTTTTCACTAGTGTGACCAACCTGTCAATCAGTTTTCCAAGCGATG
Source organism: Oophaga sylvatica (assembly GCA_033576555.1). Classification (NCBI taxonomy): domain Eukaryota; kingdom Metazoa; phylum Chordata; class Amphibia; order Anura; family Dendrobatidae; genus Oophaga; species Oophaga sylvatica. The sequence continues at coordinate 273,990,743 of JARQOD010000005.1, forward strand.
CTACAGATCGCTTGTAAAACGCTAGCATTCTGCAAGCTAATTACGCTTGCAAAACGCTAGTTTTTAGTGGGAATACGCATACCTATAAAATGCATATTTCCCGCGGCAGGGAGGTGCGGAATTGCCGTGGAAATTTCCGCAGCAATTCCCGAACGTGTGCACATAGCCTTATAATGTCCTAACAAAAAAAAATTATGTTTCCAAAATTGTGCTGATGTAAAGTAGACATGTGGGAAGTGTTATTTATTAACTATTTTGTGAGACACCACTTTCTGATTTAAGGATACAAAATTTTTGCCAAATTTCCGTTTTTTTTTCATAAAAAAACGCAAGTTATATAGAAGAAATTTTACCATTATCATAAATAATAATAATAATAATAATAATAATAATAATAATCTTTATTTATATAGCGCCATCATATTCCGCAGCGCTTTACAGTTTAACAGTTTCAAAACACAAGTCATAAGTAACAACGTTAACAATACAGTAATTAAAGCAAAAAATCATCATAAAGTACAATATGTCACGAAAAAACATTCTCAGAATCACTGGGATCCATTGAAGCGTTCAAGAGTTATAACCTCATAATGTGACTGGTCAGAATTGTAAAAATTGTCTTGGGACATCAAGTACCAAATTGGCTCTGTCACTAGGGGTTAAGAGGGGAGTATTTTTTTCATAACAATCCAAACAGTTAGAAATAAAAATGATATAGGAAAGATGTATATCTTCGTACCGTATTAGCCAGTAGATAGAAAAATATTTAGACTTGAGAGTCCTCAGTGGTTGATACCTTTTAATGGCTAACTGAAAAGATGGTAACAAATTGCAAGCTTTCCAGACTACTCAGGTCTCTTCATCAGGCGAAGACCTGAGTAGTCTCGAAAGCTTGCAATTTGTTACCATCTCTTCAGTTAGCCATTAAAAGGTATCAAGCACTGAGGACTCTCAAGTCTAGAAATAAAAATGAAATTCTGGATAACCCCTTTAAATTCAATGACAACAAAGTTGATTGAAAACAGGATGGCAAAAATTTCCCATCTACTAGACCAAAATAACACTGAAACAACAAACATAATAAAACATGTAAAACAGTGGGTCAACAACTGTAATCGGCCGCTCACTGTAAGCACGCTCCGGCATTATGACTGACAGCCAGCTCTGCACTCAAGCACTGCCAAGCCAGGAGTCAGAAAGGGGTCCGACCACCTTACTGAAAAGCACACCCCAACACTTTGACTAGTATTATTAAAGGATGTGGCAGGATCTCTTTAAAAAAAACAGCTAATGGGTATGTGCACACGGAGTCTTTTGGAGTTTCCACACAGTAACTGAAGTTTCAGAGGACTTTTGGGATTTGTAGGAGGATTAGGAGATTGTGATCAGTTTCTTCTCCAAAAACTCCTCAATCTCTGTGTTCACATAGCCAACACGTTGGAGTTGTGAAGTGAATCCCAACATCCGAATTGCTCCACATAACCCTCCTATTCAGAAGCCTTGAAATTTGGACTATTTGTCTTGGCTTTCACGTTGAACACCTGGTGGTTGTCTACTGCTATTGTCAGTAGGTTCACCCCTCCTAAGCCGTCTACATGGGCACTTAGGTCATAAGAAGCTGAATAAAACATTATCAAGTTATCTGCGATCCGATGCTATATTGCCGAGAAATCCATGTTTTTCTTAATACGTAAATGAGCCGTTAAGATCTATGGCCCAGATGTAGATCTTCCTGAGAATCTGTCTGCACAGCTCATTTTAAATGAAAGGGAGTGTTACCAGTATGAGACGTGTAGATCAGAAGACACTGTCAATAATTACACTTCTCATACTATGACCTACATGCCCATATAGACAGCTTAGGAGGGTGGAACATACTGATGATTCCCTTTAATGTCTTGGATAACTAACAAAACAAAAGCTATCTTGAAGGGAAAAAAAAGAACTATTAAATACAATGTGCTATGCATAGTTCAGGGTCGGGCACAGGGGTAAATTACCTGTAATCCTCTCAATGATGTACACACCATCAGTAGTCATGAGCGGAAAGTCCCCCCATCCATAAAGAGATGGAGGCCGGACCTGCAGGGAGCACAGCACATTTATCATTTTTTGGTAGTTTTCTGCTTATAAGATTTGTTCAAGTTATTGAACTCCTTAACCCCTTCACCCCCAAGGTTGGTTTGCACGTTAATGACTGGGCCAATTTTTACAATTCTGACCACTGTCTCTTTATGAGATTATAACTCTGGAACGCTTCAACGGATCTTTGCGATTCTGAGACTGTTTTCTCGTGACATATTGTACTTCACGTTAGTGGTAAAATTCCTGTGATATAACTTGCGTTTATTTTTGAAAAAAATGCAAATATGGCAAAAATTCTGAAAATTTTGCAATTTTCAAACTTTTAATTTTTATTCCCTTAAAACAGAGAAATATGTCACACAAAATAGTTAAGAAATAACATTTCCCACATGTCTACTTTACATCAGCACAATTTTGGAACCAAAATTTTTTTTGTTAGGAAATTATAAGGGTTAACCAGTGATTTCTCATTTTTACAACAAAATTTACAAAGCCATTTTTTCTACGGACCACCTCACATTTGAAGTCACTTTGAGGGGTCTATATGGCAGAAAATACCCAAAAGTGACACCATTCTAAAAACTTCACCCCTCAAGGTACTCAAAACCACATTCAAGAAGTTTATTAACCCTTCAGGTGCTTCACAGGAGCTGAAGCAAAGTGGAGGGAAAAAATGAATATTTAACTTTTTAGTCACAAAAATGATCTTTTACAAACTTTTTATTTTCACAAGGGTAAAAGGAGAAAATGGACAGATAAAGCTGTTGTGCAATTTCTCCTGAGTACACCAATACCCCATATGTGGGGGAAAAACACTGTTTGGGCGCATGGCAGGGCTCAGAAGGGAAGGAGCGCCGTTTGACTTTTTCAAAGCAAAATTGGCTGGAATTGAGATTGGACGCCATGTCGCGTTTGGAGAGTCTCTGATGCGCCTAAATAGTGGAAACCCCCCACAAATGACATCATTTTGGAAACTAGACCCCCTATGGAACTTAGATAGATCTGTTGTGAGCACTTTGAACCCCCAAGTGTTTCACAAAAGTTTATAATGCCTGGGTATGAAAAAAAAACAAAAAACAATTTTCCACAAAAATGATTTTTTAGTCCCAAATTTTTGATTTTTCCCAAGGAAATTGGACCCCAAACGTTGTTGTCCAATTTGTCCTGAGTACGTTGATACCCCATATGTGGGGGCAAATTGTTTGGGCGCACGGCAGGGCTTGGAAAGGAAGTAATGTTTTGGAATGCAGACGTTGATGGGGGTCATGTTAACGTTTGCAGTGCCCCAGATGAGCCTAAACAGTGGAAACCCCCCACAAGTGACCCCATTTTGGAAACTAGACCCCCTAAGGAACTAATCTAGATCTGTGGTGAGCACTTTGAAACCCCAAGTGCTTCACACAAGTTTATAATGCCCAGGCATGAAAATAAAAAATCCTATTTTTTTTTAACCACAAAAATGATCTATTAGTCACCAATTTTTTATTTTCCCAAGGGTAACAGGAGAAATTGGACCACAAAAGTTGTTGTCCAATTTGTCCTGAGTACGCTGATACACCATATGTGGGGGGGAACCACTGTTTGGGCGCACGGCAGAGCTCGAAATGGAAGGAGCACCATTTGACTTTTTCCAACCAAAATTGGCTGGAATTGAGATTGGACGCCATGTAGCATTTGGAGAGCCCCTGATGTGCCTAAACAGTGGAAACCCCCCACAAGTGACCCCATTTTGGAAACTAGACCCCCTAAGGAACTTATCTAGATCTGTGGTGAGCAATTTGAACTCCCAACTGCTTCACACAAGTTTATAATGTAGAGCCGTAAAATTAAAAAATCATATTTTTTCCACAAAAATGATCTTTACACCCCAATTTTTATTTTCCCAAGGGTAACAGGAGAAATTGGACCACAAAAGTTGCTGTCCAATTTGTCCGGAGTACGCTGATACCCCATATATGGGGGTAAACCAATGTTTGGGTGCATGGCAGAGCTTGGAAGGAAAGGAGCGCCATTTGACTTTTTCAACGCAGAATTGGTTGAACGTCATGTCGTGTTTGGAGAGCTCCTGATCTGCCTAAACAGTGGAAACCCCCGACAAATGACACCATTTTGGAAACTAGAACCCTCAAGGAACTTATCTAGATGTGTGGTGAGAACTTTGAACCCCCAGGTGTGACACTAAAGTTTATAACGCCCGAGCATGAAAATAAAAAAAATCATATTTTTTTCCACAAACATGATCTTTTAGTCCCCAACTTCATATTTTCCCAAGGGTCACAGGAGAAACTGGACCCCAAAAGTTGTTGCCCAATTTGTCCTGAGTACGCTGATACCCAATATGTGGAAAAAAAACTACTGTATGGGCACACGTCGGGGTTCGGAAGGGAAGTAGTGACGTTTTGGATTGCAGACTTTGATGGAATGGTCTGCGGGCGTCATGTCGCATTTGGAGAGCCCCTGATGTGCCTAAACAGTGGAAACCCCCCACAAGTGACCCTATTTTGGAAAATAGACACCACAAGGAACTTATCTAGATGTGTAGTGAGCGCTGTGAACCCCCAAGTGCTTCACAGAAGTATATAACGTACAGCCGTAAAAACAAAAAAATCTTTTTTTTTTTTTTTTTTTTACAAAAATGATATTTTCGCCCCCAATTTTTTATTTTCCCAAGGGTAGCAGGACAAATTGCACAATAACTCTTGATGTCCAATTTCTTGTGAGTGCGATGATACCCCATATGTGGGGGTAAACTACTGTTTGGGCGAAAGGCAGAGCTCAGAAGTGAAGGAGCACCGTTTGACTTTTTCAACGGAGAATTGGCTGGAATTGAGATCAGACGCCATGTCACATTTGGAGAGCCCCTGATGTGCCTAAACAGCGGAAACCCCCCAATTCTAACTCCAACCCTAACCCCAACACACCCCTAACCCTAGTCCCAACCCTAACCATAACCCTAACCACAAATCTAACCCTAACACACCCCTAACCCTAAACCCAACCCTAATCCTAATTTTAGTCTCAACCCTAATGGGAAAATGGAAATAAATACATTTTTTTAATTTTATTATTTTTCCCTAACTAATGGGGTGATAAAGGGGGTTTTTATTTACTATTTATAGCGGGTTTTTATGATTGGCAGCTGTCACGCTAAAAGACGCTTTTTATTGCAAAAAAACAGTTTTTTGCATCACCACATTTTGAGAGCTATAATTTTTGCATATTTTGGCCCACAGAGTCATGTGAGGTCCTATTTTTTGCTGTACGAGTTGACGTTTTTATTGGTACCATTTTTGAGCACGTGACATTTTTTGATCGCTTTTTATTTCGATTTTTGGGAGGTTAGAATGAACAAAAATCAGCAATTCATGAATTTCTGTGGGGGACGTTTATACCATTCCGCGTGTGGTAAAATTGATAGAGCGGATTTTGGTAAGAACTTACCTGTAAAATCCTTTTCAGCGAAGGAAGGAAGAGAGACACACTAGTCATTACTAGTGGGTAGGCGGAGCCCAGATATGATTGACACCTCAGATTAAAAAGTGTTGACCGGCCCCTCCAGCTCGGGCTCCTCCTACTCCAGCTTCTCCAGTCGTACACAAGCTAAGGAAGAGCCAATATCACCAGCGGAGCAACATAACCCCTTCTGAAGGACTTCAAAGAAAAGACAAGAATACAGGTTATGCATGCAACAGGAAGAAACCACACAGTCCCAGGTACTACTCACTGGACCTGACCACTGCGATGAGCTGGCGATGCTGGAACAGAGCCTTAGCGCGCCGACCTCAGCCCAGATAATTCGCTATCAGAGAAGGGTCACGCTGCATCTGAAAACAACAACACACTTCTGCCATGGGAGGGAGCTGTGTCTCTCTTCCTTCCTTCGCTGAAAAGGATTTTACAGGTAAGTTCTTACCAAAATCCGTCTTTCAGCAGCAGATGGAAGGAAGAGAGACACACTAGTCATTACTAGTGGGACGTCCCAAAGCAGTCCAAAAACTAAGGGTGGGAAAAAAAACAAAAGAGGCAGAATCCCAACAACCTAGATAAATGCGCAACCGGCGCCAAATACAAGTTAACTAGAACTTTAAACTACGGCCGCCTGCAGGATCCTACGTCCTAAGGCCGCATTAGCGGAAGCACTGACGTCCACCATATAAAACTTTGCAAACGTGTGGACGGAACGCCAGGTCGCCGCTCGGCAGAGCTGAGCTGCCGAGGCCCCTTGATGAAAGGCCCACGATGAAGCCACAACCCTCGTGGAGTGAGCCCGAATCCTAATCGGGCAAGGTTCGCCTTTAAGTCGGTAAGCCTCCAAAATGGCCGACCGAATCCAACGAGCTATAGAGTCCTTGGAAGCTCGTTGACCACGCCGACGACCTGCTGGAATCACAAACAGAGAGTCTGACTTCCGAAAACCTTGAGTAACAGACAAATAGAACTTCAAGGCCCGCACTAAATCCAATGTGTGTAAGGCCCGTTCCTTTGCATTCCTCGGGCCCGGGCAAAGCGAGGGCAACACAATATCCTGGTTAACATGAAATTGCGACACCACCTTAGGTAGAAAGTTGCCCCGTGTGCGAAGCACTACTCGATCCGGGTAAAACTCCAGGAAGGGAGGCGAGCAGGAAAGAGCCGCCAACTCAGAAACCCTTCTCAAAGGGGTGACCGCCACTAGGAAGGCAACCTTCCAAGAAAGTAAAGAAAGGTTAGCAGAGTTCATAGGCATAAAAGGCCCATGCTGAAGAGCCTCCAAGACAGGGTTGAGCCGCCAAGGAGACACAGGCGCCTTCCGCGGCGGAAACTGACGGGTTACTCCGCGAAAAAAAAGGAACGTACATCCCTACGCGAGGCGATAGTCTTCCGAAACAGCAAAGACAGGGCAGAAACCCGACCCTTCAGAGTGCTAACTGCCAAACCCTTGTCCAGCCCGTTGCAAAAGGCCAACAAATTGGGAATGGAAAGAATCCTCGGGTTCCTTGAAGAAACCGAACACCACAAAAAGAAGGCTTCCCAAGACTTGTGATAAATCCTAGTCGGACCTCTGGCAGCCCGCAAAGTGGCAATGACTTTGGCTGAAAAACCTTGACGGTCAATATTTCGGTCTCAAGAGCCACGCCGTCAAACGAAGAGACTTCAGGTCCGGATGACGAACGGGCCCTTGGGTTAACAGGTCCGGGCGAAGAGAAAGTGGAAAAAGAGGCGCTGCCAGAAGTGACACCAGTGTCGAGAACCACGTCCTCCTTGGCCAATCTGGGGCTATCAACATAGCCGGGATTCTCTCCAGTCTGATCCGACGCAACCCCAGAGGAAGTAAGGGTATCGGCGGGAACACATAGATTAGCTCGAATTGGTCCAACGGAGCCACCAGAGCATCCACCGTCACAGCCTTCGGGTCCTTGTACCTGGACATGAAAGTCGGTAACTTGGCATTGAACCTGGATGCCATCAAATCCACTTGGGGAGTTCCCCAACGGGAGCACAGCAGTGCAAAAATCTCCGGATGAAGACTCCCTTCTCCGGGATCCATCTTCTCGCGACTGAGAAAGTCTGCCGTGATATTCTGAACTCCTGGAATATGGATCGCAGAGATGGCTGGCACTCTGGTCTCGGCCCATACCAGGATCCGAGATACCTCCACCATGAGCCTGGAACTCCTTGTCCCGCCTAGATGTTCGATATACGCGACCGCCGTCGCATTGGCTGTCTGCACTCGGACTGGCAGACTGCTTAAAGGGACCGTCCAGTGTTGGAAGCAAAGGAAAACTGCCCTCAATTCCAGGATGTTGATCGGCAGGACAGACTCCTCCGACAACAATACTCCCTGAATCCAGAGATCGTTCCAGACACCTCCCCAGCCCGTCAGGCTGGCATCGGTGGTTATGACCTACCACCTCGGAAGGAGGAAGGACTTCCCCAGGGATAACGCTTCCGGACGTAACCACCATCCTAGAGACTCTCGTACCCTGTGGGAGATGATGATACTGCAATCCAGCGAAGCATGCGATCGCCAACGGCTCAGACTGAGCCTTTGGAAGGCCCTGGAATGAAACTGAGCAAACGGAAGTGCCTCCATGGACCACCATCAAACCCAGAAGGCGCATACACCTTTGAAGGGACATCGCTGTCGAAGACTTCATAACCTGTACATGTGTAATGTATGTAGTACAGTTCATATAGCGTCTTGTGCTTGGGTGCGATGAAAACACAGGAGTCACAGGTTTGATATAGAAAAGTCCTGTATTACTTCATACAAGTTGGCAGAAATAGTCACACAGTTTGCAGACACAGAAACAGGAGACACAGCAGGCCAGAGTAATCCAAGCTCAGCAATCACTCTCCAATACAGATTCAGGATCTTCTTCTCTGTTACCGTAAGTCCATGCAAACGTGGGTCTTTCAAAGAGCAGGGTTCAGAGTCCACAAGTGCTTCAGAGCTCCTCAGTAGGAATAGCTGGAGTACAAGGTCCAAGGCTTACAGGAGTTAAGTCACAGGTTCACTGCAGGCTAGATTCTGAAGCACTGATTGCTCAGCTGTGGCTGCTTAAGAAGCAAAGGAGAGAATCAGGGCGGGAACATGCAAGCTGGAAACTCCATTTTGACTGAGGGCAAGATAGCTGCAGCAAGACAGAAAGTAAAATGGCTGACGAACAAACTGAGTTTCAGGAATATATACATAGAACCTTACATTACTCCCCCCTTAAGGACAACCTCCGGATGACCTCAGACCAGGCTTGTGTGGATACCTCTGATGAAACTGACGGAGCAAGCGAGGAGCATTAACGTTATTGACCGGTTCCCATGAGTTGTCCTCCACTGGGTAGCCCTGCCATTTAATCAGATATTGTAACTGATTTCTATACAACCTGGAATCTAAAATCCTTTCCACCACAAATTCTTCCTGACCATCGACTAGCACTGGGTCAGGGCAAGGAGAGGAACGTCCAGGAAACGTATTGGGTGTCGCAGCCTTTAGTAGGGATACATGAAAGACAGGGTGGATTCTCATAGTTCTGGGCAGTTGAAGACGACAAGCAACGGCACTTATAATTTTACTGATTTTATAGGGTCCAATGTACTTATGTCCCAACTTAGACGATGGAATCCTTAACTTAAGATTTCTGGTTGACAGCCAGACCAAGTCTCCTACCTTGAAAGCTGGTGCAGGTTTACGAAATTTATCTGCTGCTTTCTTGTACCTTTCTTGAGCCGATTCCAGATTTTCCTTTAGAAGATCCATATTCTTCTGTAAAGACGTGATTCTTTCAGCCACTGCTGGTAAAGGCGTTTCTATGGGAAATCGTGGTAGAATGTTAGGATGATAACCTAGATTAGAGTAAAAAGGAGACTGTTTAGTGGAGGCACTCTGAGAGTTGTTATACGAGAACTCAGCTAATGGAAGTAGATCCACCCAATCATCCTGTAGGTGGCAGATAAAGCAGCGGAGATACTGCTCCAGGGTTTGATTGGTTCGTTCGGTCTGTCCATTAGTCTGGGGATGAAAAGCAGAAGAAAGGTTTACTTTAATGTCCAATGCTGCACAGAAATTTTGCCAAAACCTAGAAGTGAATTGCACCCCTCGATCCGAAATAACCTCATCCGGTACTCCATGTAAGCGAAACACATCTTTAATCATCAAATCTGATGTCTGTTTTGCAGTGGGTAAGCCGACACAAGGGATAAAATGAGCTGCCTTTGTTAGACGGTCAACCACCACTAGAATGGTGTTCTTCCCTGAGAGGTTGGTAACTCCACAATGAAGTCCATAGAAATGGATCCCCACGGGCGGGACGGGGTGGGAAGAGGCTGTAACAGACCAGTTGGTGAGGAGCGAGGTGTTTTGTATCTTGCACAGACCTCACATGAAGTGACATAATTCAAAACATCCTTCCTGCAAGTGGGCCACCAAAAGAAACGAGAAAGAAATTCCTGTGTATTTAGAATTCCTCTATGCCCAGCTATCTTGGAATCGTGAATGAGTTGCAATACTCTTAATCTGACTGTTTCAGGAATATACAGACGTTGTCCCTGAATCCACACACCATTCTTAAAGACAAGACTTACGTCCCTTGGGGGTTGTGCCAAAAAGGAATCCGCATGGTATGCTTCCTTGATGTCCTTAAGTAGGTCTTGATTATGAATTACTCCTAGGAATCTAGAGTCAGGAAGAATAGTCTTAGGAGGAGTAATTGGACGTGTCTCTGCTGAGTAAATCCTAGAGAGTGCATCAGCCTTTCCATTGCGCGATCCTGGTCTATAAGAGATGATAAAATTAAATTGGTTTAAGAAAAGATTCCAGCGAGCCTGGCGAGGAGTCAGGCACTTAGCCGACCTGATAAACTCAAGGTTACGATGGTCTGTCAGGACGACTATTTGCTGTGCAGCTCCCTGAAGAAGGTGTCTCCATTCTTTGAAGGCGGCAATAATGGCCAACAACTCTCTATTGCCCACATCGTAGTTCCTCTCAGCCGAAGACAACTGCTGGGAAAAGAAGGCACAGGGATGCAAGACATTCTTCTCACCTGTTCTCTGAGAGAGTATAGCTCCAACGGCACAGTCTGAAGCATCCACCTCTATTATGAAGGCAAGCTCGGGGTTGGGATGTACTAGGATAGGTGCAGTGGTAAATTTATCTTTTAGACGGGAAAATGCTTCCTGGGCTTGGGGAGTCCAGGAAAACCTAGACTCTTTCCGGGTAAGTTGAGTGATAGGTGACACTACCTCAGAGAAATTTCTAATGAAACGTCTATAGAAGTTGGCAAACCCGATGAAGCGCTGTACCTCCTTCACATTTCTAGGACTTGGCCAATCCTTGATGGCTTGGGTTTTGCTTCCATCCATACTAATTCCTTGTGTAGACAGTACATACCCCAGAAATTGAATTTCGGTCCTATGGAATTCACACTTTTCAAGTTTGATGTAAAGATGATTTTGTCTTAGACGTTCCAAGACCATTCTCACATGTCCATGATGTTCCTCTGTGGAGTTAGAAAAAATTAGAATATCATCCAAATAAATTACCACGAATGTATCTAGGAGATCCCTGAAGATGTCATTCACCAAGTGTTGGAAAGTGGCTGGGGCGGTACTCAGACCAAAAGGCATAACTAGATATTCAAAGTGTCCATAGCGTGACCTGAATGCAGTCTTCCATTCATCCCCAGGTCTAATACGGACTAAGTTATAGGCCCCACGAAGATCTAGTTTAGAAAAAATTTTGGCATGTCGCACTCTCTCCAATAACTCAGGGATTAAAGGCAATGGATAACGGTTTCTAATAGTAACCTTATTGAGTTCCCTATAGTCTACGCATGGTCTCAGAGATCCATCTTTCTTCTTTACAAAGAAGATGGGTGCACCTGCAGGAGATGAAGAGGGGCGTATGAAGCCCTTGGCTAGATTTTCATCTATGTAATCCTTTAAAGCCTTTAGCTCGGGCCCCGCCAGGGGGTAGATCTTACCAAAAGGTATCTCTGCTCCAGGCAATAATTCAATTGGACAATCATATGGACGGTGAGGAGGAAGCTGGTCAGCGTTCTTCTTGTCACATAAATCCACATAGTCCTGGTATACAGCTGGTAGTTCAGGGACTGACATGATTCCTTTAGGAACAGAGCAAGCTGAAACTTTTGGACTCATCTGTTTCTCTGGAAAGTGTAATTCCTTGGTCTCCCAGTTAATGGTAGGATTCTGAGCCTGCAGCCATGGTAGCCCTAGAATAATGGGAAAGTGGGGAGAAGAGATAAGCATAAAGGACAGTTTCTCTTGATGATCTTTACCCATAAGAACCCTCAAAGGCTCTGTTTCCTGATCCACTGGTCCAGAGGTCAGCAGGGAGCCATCCACAGTTTCCATCTGTACTGGAGTAGCCTTCTTCACTGAACGTATTCCCTGTTTCAGAGCAAAGGAGACATCCATAAAATTTCCACTTGCCCCTGAGTCGATCATAGCAGAGCTAGACACCCAAGCTGAGTCAACCCAGAGTTTGATGGAAAGAAAGCAATGAGAATTGTTTTTCTTACAACTCAGCTGGGACACCGCTGAGGAAACTTGAAAAATGGCAGCGTTTACACAGTCAACGTCCTCAGAGGTAACGGAGTTTAAGTCCGAGAAATCAAGATCTGTTGCTGCAGATCTCTCTGGAGCCTGAGGCTCGGACCTGACAGATCCCCTCTCGCAACACTCACAATGAATGAGTGCTGCAGTAGTCTTACGAGAACGGCTGGGGCAGTTTATAATGAAGTGCCCTGACTTACCACAATAGAAACATAGATTCTCCTTAAAACGATGTTCCTTGCGTGCATCACTAACCCGTCGTTGTAAAGAGTCTACCTGCATGGGTTCAGGTTCAGGTTCCCGTGTAATCCTACTCAAAGGTTCCTTAGCTGGAGAGGAAGGTAGGAAAAGGTTAGTACGATTGCTTTCGAACCATCTCTCTTGCCTGCGTTCAGTCAGACGAGTATCAATACGGATGCAGTAGTTAATAAAGTCACCTAACGCAGTGGGAGGGTCGGCACGAGCAAGTTCATCCTTAATCAGTGGAGATAACCCTTTCGAAAAATAGATTTTTTGGCGGAACTGTCCCAGGTGGTATCAAGGGCCCATCTCCTGAAATCCAAGGCATATTCAGCTACCGAGTGCTTACCTTGGCGCAAAGCTAACATGGCTGCTTCAGCTGTTGCACCTCGATTGGGGTCATCAAACACCTGCCCCATGGCTGAAATAAAATCATCAAGGTGATTCAAACAATCATCCTCAGTCTCAATCAGAGGGTTTGCCCACATTAAAGCCTTGTTGGTAAGCAACATAATTATAGTAAGCACCTTAGATCGTTCAGTGGGAAATTGTGAAGCATGTGCAGAAAAAAAAAGATTGCATTGATTAATAAATCCCCTGAATTTCTCACGTTCACCGCCAAAACGAAAAGGGGGCAACTTGGGAATCCCAGCACTGGGGGCTACGGCAGGAGCCTGGACTCGCCCTCTAGAACCTCAATCCTGGCTCGCAAATCCTGGGTAGTCTGTCCAACCACTTGCAAATTGTGATTATTGAGGTCCTGTAGATTTGTAAAACGTGTCTTTATATTCTGCAAATCTGCAAGGATATTATCAGTCACTCCGCAAAGTTCCTTTATGCGGGCCTCCATTTTCCAGATCTTTTAAGACAGGATTACTGGAAGAAGAGGAGAGAAAAAAAAACAATAGTGTTCACCTGTGGCAACACTGCAGAGAGAAAAAAAAATTAAGGGAACTGCTCACCTGGAATGGTTGTGAGAAGTCACAACCACTATCATCACAGAAAGTTTCAACCAGACATCTGATATCCAGAGTTACAGCAGACAAAAAAGAGAAAAGAAAGGAAAAAAAAAAAAAAAATAGTGTTTACCTGTGGTAACACTGCAAAAAGAAAAAACTTAAGGGAATTGCTCACCTGGAATGGTTGTGAGAAGTCACAACCACTGTCATCACAGAAAGTACAACCGGACGTCTGATATCCACAGTACAGCAGACACAGCCTTCCAGACCCAGCAGACACTAACGTTTTGGCTTCAGAATCTTGTAATGTATGTAGTACAGTTCATATAGCGTCTTGTGCTTGGGTGCGATGAAAACACAGAAGTCACAGGTTTGATATAGAAAAGTCCTGTATTACTTCATACAAGTTGGCAGAAATAGTCACACAGTTTGCAGACACAGAAACAGGAGACACAGCAGGCCAGAGTAATCCAAGCTCAGCAATCACTCTCCAATACAGATTCAGGATCTTCTTCTCTGTTACCGTAAGTCCATGCAAACGTGGGTCTTTCAAAGAGCAGGGTTCAGAGTCCACAAGTGCTTCAGAGCTCCTCAGTAGGAATAGCTGGAGTACAAGGTCCAAGGCTTACAGGAGTTAAGTCACAGGTTCACTGCAGGCTAGATTCTGAAGCACTGATTGCTCAGCTGTGGCTGCTTAAGAAGCAAAGGAGAGAATCAGGGCGGGAACATGCAAGCTGGAAACTCCATTTTGACTGAGGGCAAGATAGCTGCAGCAAGACAGAAAGTAAAATGGCTGACGAACAAACTGAGTTTCAGGAATATATACATAGAACCTTACAACATGTCGAATGAGACATGCTTGCTTGTCTGGAGGCAGAGACACCACTGCTCGTACCGTGTCGAAATGCAACCCCAAAAACAGGATTGACTGCGACGGTTCCAGTCTCCCAACTGATCAGCCACCCAAAGTCCTCCAGGAGCTGAAGGGATAGATTGCGAGCAGTCACTGCCTCCTCCTTTGAGGACGCCACATCAAAAGGTCGTCCAGGTAGGGAAGAATCTAAACCCTCTGTCTTCGAAGAATTGCCATGAGAGGCGCCAGAATTTTTGTAAAAATTCTGGGCGCTGAGGCCAACCCGAATGGCAGAGCCACAAACTGGTAATGGTCCTCCGATTGGAAAGTGCAAATAAGATTCGCGAATGTCGATTGACACCAAAAAAGCGTTCTGCGACAGTACCGCCAAAACGGAGCGAAGAGACTTCATGCGGAATTTCCTGGCGTGGACATGCCGATTCAATCTTTTGATCCAAAATGGGCCGAAATTTGCCCTCTTTTTTGGGGACCACAAAGAGGTTAGAATAAAACCCTCTTCCCCGGCCCTCCGGCGGAACCGGCACCACCACACCTTTCTGCAGAAAGGAATCTACCTCCCGCAGTAGAGTGGCAAAAAAACTTGTGTCTGGGGGTCGAGAAGGAAACTCTATGAAGTAGCCTGCCAACAAAACCTGTGTCACCCAGGCGTCCGACACGCACGAAGCCCAAATCGGTTTGAATTGGAGTAAACGACCCCCACTCGAGAGCGCTCGAGTGAGACCCAGGCGTCAGTCCGCTTTAGCGGGCTTTTTGCTAGCTTCCCGCTTGTCTTAACGGAAGTTCTGTTTCCAGGGAATGCGGAATTTCTGAAAATTATTATTATTTTTTTTTCTTTTAAAAAAGAGGGACAACCCGATGACCGAATCATCCCCTGGACCGAAAGGACCGCCGACAACTACCGGCACTAGTCCTGCGAGACGCAGAAGTCACAGCTCTGCGCTGCGGTAAAGCTGTTTCTTTTGCCTTGCCTTGGCAATCAGCTCCGTGAGGTCAGATCCAAAGGCTGACCACCTTGTAAGCTAAAGATAGCATACCCTGTTTGGAAACCGCGTCCCCAGTCCACTGTCTAAAGGGTATGCCACACTAAACAATATCGCTAACGGGATCGCTAAAAAACGTCACTATTTAGCGATCCCGTTAGCGATGTTGTTGTGTGCGGCATCTGCCAGCGACGAGCTTCCTGCTGTGATCTCGCTCGTCGCTGGAATCGTTCCGGACCCTATTTTCTCG
This sequence comes from Oophaga sylvatica, assembly GCA_033576555.1. Taxonomy (NCBI): domain Eukaryota; kingdom Metazoa; phylum Chordata; class Amphibia; order Anura; family Dendrobatidae; genus Oophaga; species Oophaga sylvatica. The sequence goes on from JARQOD010000005.1 coordinate 274,006,184, forward strand.
TCGGCGCTCCCGCTGGGTAAGTATCTAATCGCTGTGTGGCACCTTTTCTTAGCGATTTAGCGGTACTTTTGTACCGCTAAAGTCGTTAAGAAGATCGCTAACGGCGATAGCGTCGTTAACTATATCGCTAAATGTGGCCGCATTTAGCGATATAGAAACAATCCCGCTAGCGATCGCATTAGTATGCGTCGTTATTGTGATCGCTAGCGGGATTGTTTAGTGTGGCAGTACCTTAAGCCACAGTGCTCTTCTGACTGTGACTGCCGAGGATTGCGCCCTGGATAGCAGTGACGCAGTATCCTCCAACAACTTGAAAAGCCCATCTACCTCGATAGTGGGGATCCATCTTGCCACGCCGTCCCGTAAACGGTCCAACCGGCTCAGGGAAGCTTTACAAGCACACATGGATCCTTAGTACTGACTCCATGACCCGCGGCCTCGCAAATGGATATTGCTGCCATCTCCGTTTTTCTGTCCAGCGGGTCCTGCAGACTCACCTTCCCTTTAACAGGAAGATTTGCTAAGCTGGGATAAAGGGACATCCACTTCAGGAGAAGGGATCCAGTTATCAATCAACTCCGTAGAACACGGATATAGTGCCTGAAAACGTTGTAATGCTGATCGCGACCTATGCGACTCCTGAAACATCCGGGTCGAATTACCAGGACGTCTAGTTACCTCCTCTGGTAACTGTAACGCCCTCATGGCTCCAATAAAAGCCTCTGTACGGCCCAAAAGAGAGGCAGAGTGTCCCTGCCAATCCTCCTTGTCCGAATCGGACATCTTCGTTACGCGGGAAGGAAGGCACCGGCTTGTGTCGCTTCCTTGAGAGGATCTAGCTGACACCCAATAACCTAGAAGGTCAGACAGGCCATCAATAGAAACTAGCGAGGGCCTCCATTTTGACACCACTGGAACCTCCGAGCGCTGCGCATGACGCCGTCGAGGTCTGCGTGTCAGATACGCGAGACTGATCCTGTAGCGGATCTGGGAGACGGTCCGCATCTGACATGTCCTTGCACAGTATATGGCAGGTTAAACCTGTCAGTAACTAGAACAGTGTGTTTCTTAAAGAAAAAAAAAAAACGAACGCTGAAGGGTTAAAGCTCTTAAAGAGATAGCTACCCCAGCTGTCCCCCATTAAGAGTTAACCGCCTAAGAAGGGGTTAAAGTAGCAGACTCCCCACAACCTTGATAATGAAAAGGGTGTGCGAGCCCCAAGTGCCTCTTATAAGGCAGCAGCTGCAGGGCAGCTATGCCACACTAAACAAGAACGTTCAATGAGATCGCTAAAAAATTGCGTGTTTTGTACATCGCAATGACCGCCAAATTCGTAAAGGAGATCGCCCAGATTGGCAGCTACTAGCGACATTAAAACGATCACACCAACGATCGCATTAGTATGCGTCGTTATCGGGATCGTTAGCGGGAACGTATGGTGGCATTAATGTCGCAGACTCCCCACAACCTCTTTAATGGAAAGGGTGTGCGAGCCCCCTTATGGGATAACAGCTGCAGGACAGCGCTGTCTGCCACTCATTTGTACCCCAGAAAGGCGCCCGCGCTGTGGGGGTGAGGGGGTTAAGCTTCTGCCCAGACGGGTAGAAGCGACTCACCCAGCTGGTCACGGTGTAGCGTCTTGCCGGGAGGGGAGGAGTGAAAGGCCCGAGGAAGCTTTCAGCCTGCTTCAGTAATGGCCGCCGCGCTGTGCCTCCGATGTGCTCCATGAGAGAAGCCGGAAAAGGAGACAGCAGTAAAGCGCGCGCTCAGAGCGGCGCGAAAATTCAAATAAAAAGGCGCGCAAACTCCTCTCTCCCCCGCTCCTATGTCCTGCAGGCATTTACCTGCGGACAAAAAAACACCAGTCACCGACATGTATACATGTAACAGCGGCTGCCGCAGCAGCCGCTGAGGCACTCAAAACACATTAACATGTTGAGTACTCACCCAGCTGAGCGCCATAGGGATCCCCAGGGATTTGTGGCGCTATGCCCATTGCTTCCCCCCAGGGCGGGGAACGCAGTGACCCCTGCAGCGCGGTTTGCGCCCCCGCCCCGGGCCGGCAGGGTTCTGCAGGGACCACCATACAGGGTAATACAGATCCGCCAAGGGAGGGGTGGGGGTCCAGCAGCGCTGAGACCCCTGAGACCTCTAGACCCTGAGTCCAAGTCTCTGTCCGATAAAAATAAGAAAATCTTCTGAGGAGCTGCTTCAGCAGCGACCATCCTCTGAGACCTCAAATTTTAGACTGGAGAAGCTGGAGTAGGAGGAGCCCGAGCTGGAGGGGCCGGTCAACACTCTTTTTAATCTGAGGTGTCAATCCTATCTGGGCTCCGCCTACCCACTAGTAATGACTAGTGTGTCTCTCTTCCTTCCATCTGCTGCTGAAAAAGCAGTTTTATTCTTCGGGTCAGTATGATTACGGCGATACCTCATTTATATCATTTTTTTATGTTTTGGCGCTTTTATACAATAAAAATTTTATATAAAAAATAATTATTTTTGCATCGCTTTATTCTGCGAGCTATAACTTTTTAATTTTTTCGCTGATGATGCTGCATGGCTTCTCGTTTTTTGCGGGACAAGATGACGTTTTCAGCGGTACCATGTTTATTTATATCGGTCTTTTTGATCGCGTGTTATTCCACTTTTTGTTCGGCGCTATGATGATAAAGCAATGATTTTTTGCTTTTTTTTTTTTTTAAGGGGTTCACTAAAGGGGTTAACTAGTGAGACAGTTTTATAGGGGGGTTGTTACGGACGCAGCGATACCAAATATGTGTACTTTTATTGTTTGTTTTTTTAATTTACAGGAAGAAATGAATTTATTGGGGAATATTTTTTTTTCCTTTATTTTGTTTTTTTTTTTTACACTTGTGATTTTGATTTTTTTAACTTTTTTCTTTTCCTCAGGGTGGGACATTACAGTATAGGGTCAGATCGCTGGTCTCACAGCGTGCACAGCACTCTGTGAGGCCAGCGATCTCACAGGCAGTGCAGGACGCTTCCCTGCAGGACCCGGCGGCCATCTTGGATCCGGGGTCCTGCAGGGAAGGGGCCTTCAGAACAGCGCGGTCACATCGCGCTGTTCTGAGGGCCTCAGGGAAGCACCCAGGGAGCCCCCTCCCTGCGCGATGCTCTCCTGTGCCCCCGGTACACCGCGATCATGTCTGATCGCGGTGTGCCAGGGGTTAATGTGCCGGGAGCGGTCCGTGACCACTCCTGGCACATAGTGCCGAGTGTCAACTGTGATAATCAGCTGACTCCCGGCCGCGATCCCCGGGAGCGCAGCTGATCGCCTTGGACGTACTATTCCGTCCATGGGCAGATTGGCACGGGTTTCATGGACGGGATAGTACGTCCGATGACAGAGAGGGGTTAAAGTCCATGGTCTTAATGAGCCACCATTTTTTTTTTTTTCATTTTTGACTCTCCTTTTCAGCTGTGATAACCTTTTTTTTTCCCATTTTTTTCACTGACGTGGATGAATGAAGTTTTATTTTAGCATGGTTTAGGATATGCATAAATTACTTAGTCACTTAGGTCATCATTTTTTGCTATGCAGATTATAAAATAAAGATATTTATGATTTAGATTGTGTTTGTTTATATTTTATACTATTCATGTCTAACACCAAATAACCTGTTGAATGAGTTCTCCAGGTTATTACGGCTGTCCAGAAACCCAATGTTTGTATTCAGTGAACACATGCGGATTCACCTGCGTTCAATAGACGGCAGCGCTTTGGACACTGCGAGCATGCACTGCATACAAAGTACTGCCACTTCCGGATAGTGTGCACCCAGCCTAAAAGGCGAGATTCCTTCCCGGATTCTCAGGACCTCTGGCTGGTCTTACTGATGCATTTTCACGTGTCACAGTCACCGCTGCATTCGCTTCTTTGACGATGCTGTTGGCACTGCTTCAATGGGTCAAGCTGCTCTTACTTCATCACAGAGGAGAGCTGGAGAATCACAACCTCCACCTCAGCTTGCACCTTTCTTTTAAACATGGTGCCTACACCATCTTCCTAACTCCTACGGCACCTTGAAAAGTGAAATCACTTCCTGTAGGACTCCTGACTCGAGTCAAGCTTTTGTAACTTGTGTCGGGCGGTTACCAGGTTACTTGGCGCCATCATCATCAGGGCAATTCTTCTTGCATTCACCCGGCGCGCAGCATAACAAGGCCTACCATCTTGTGGATAGCAGTGTGTGAACGCAGACCTGAGCAGCGTGCTAGCAGCGGATAGTGCCAGACCCCTTGCTGCCCACCCTCGCCTACCTCATAGGATATTTAAGGACCTCGGGTGGCGCTTCCAGACCTGACACTGGTGCCACCTCCAGGTATGCCACTCTTCCAGCTACTGGGTCAGGCCTGGGACATTCTCCAGCTGCACCTTCTTCTTGAGGTCTCCCATCAAGGACAGGAAACCGAACTGATGTGGAGGAGAGGTTTCATTTCAGTAGGTTTCCTGTCCTATATGGGCAGATACTCGCTCTTCCAATTAGTACATATAAATTATATTTTAGAAATCTAAAAGCAATACCAAATACATGTATCCGAAAAGATGGCACCTCTGGCTTTATTTTCTTTAGCTAATAATGAGTAGTCACGGTGCCTCTATCATGGATGACGAGCTTCTATCCCCTGAAGACAAGCATAGATCCAAGGAAGTGTACCCTGCAGAGCAATGTTCTGAAAATATTTACCCATAATGAGTTGTAGGGGCAAATTTAGAATCTGATTTACATGTCAAATGTTCATCCGGCAGAACAAAAGTACATGGGGGGTATATGTATTCTCCCATAATTACACACACAGTATGCAGAGAGCAACGTGACCAAGAAAATAATCAAGGAAGGATCTTCTTTCGACGTGAATACATGAGGGACATTGCAGAGACTCATAAGATTTCTTTTCTTTCTGGAGGCAGAAATTCATCATGCAGACAGGCCCTGTTGCTATGACAGCACAAGTGTCAACATCCAGCAAATAATGAAAGGTCAAATCAATGGGCGAGCTGTAGTCTCATCAATGCAAACTATGGAGTGTATCATAAAAAGTGTGTCAACATGTCTCCGGCTAGTAAACAGTTGTTCTCAATGACAGAACTCGAGCTAACAAAGACTGTAGTCTCTGCGTGACATGACAGCGCTTCAGACAGAGAAAATAAGCCGCTCCTTTATTGTCACACAGGTTGTACATGACATTTATTTCCATAATCGCACAGTTCACCACCTGCCTCATAAGGTCAATGGCTCAGGCTGTCATTTGTCATTGTAAGGTTCGTGACATGAAAAAGGCTCTTTTGATTTCACAATAACTGTTATTATTTGCATATACAAATTTCCAATACACCTTTTCTATAGATTGCTTAAAGAGAACCTTTCACCAAATTGTTCATGTTGCTCTGGATACACACTGCAATACTGGCTGCAGAGCTGAACAAAATGTTTTTTTTTTGCATTTCCGTTGTTGAGATATTTGCGATCAAAGTATTTGGCACGTAATAAGTTAACCAGTGTTTCATTTTTTTTGTTTGGTAGTTAAAGCCCAGTTTAAATAATTTTATATTTTGATTGATCAGGCATTTTTGGACACTAAGATACGATAACAAATATTTATACTTTTTGTTTTATTGGAGTGGAAAAGGTGAGGTGATTTAAAACACATAAAAAACATTTCTTTTTAATTTTTTACTCCTTTTTTGGCATGTAAGGGACTTGAACCTGTGATCGTTCTAACGCTTTAACTATTTCAGTATATACCAATACAAAAAGAAGGAGCTTTGCACACAGCCAAGATAAAAAGGTATACATTTTATTGAGACACAAAAAACATTAAAAAATGGCAGTAACCATAGAACACAAGAAAGGTGGGTACACCCAGGTAGAAAAAACATGTGATAATAATTAGATACCATTATGCACCTGATAGCTAACAGTGCTACTAATCCACTAATGCGAGAAGGAACACATAGAAAAAACAATAAATAAATAATAAACTATCATATAAACACCACACAGTGGTGGTAATGATAAATATATAGAGAAATAAATACAAATTTAGCCCAAGTGGGACCAAAAGATCAATAATATTGGAAAAAATAATAACTAAATAAAGAAAAAGAAACAATAATAGCGCATCTGTGTTCCTACTAGCAAGGAGTATCCATGATTATAACATATATGGAAGGATAAACTAGGCACATGTCAGTGCAGTAATGAAGTCATATATAGGCACATATGTTAGATGTATAAAAACAATGTTACACAGCAATAGCATCACAATGTCAGATAAAGCTAAATAGAGGCATAGTTACCGTTAGTCAGAGCCCGGGGAACCCACAACACCCGACGACCCAGCATTTCTTGCGAAACGCGCGTCGGGTGTGGTAGGTTCCCGGGGCTCTGACTAACGGTAACTATGCCTCTATTTAGCTATATCTGACATTGTGATGCTATTGCTGTATAACATTGTTTTTATACATCTAACATACAGTACAGACCAAAAGTTTGGACACACCTTCTCATTCAAAGACTCTTCTGTATTTTCATGACTGTGAAAATTGTAGAATCACACTGAAGGCATCAAAACTATGAATTAACACATGTGGAATTATACATTACAGTTTACAAAAAAATGTGAAACAACTGAAAATATGTCTTATATTCTAGGTTCTTCAAAGTAGCCACCTTTTGCTTTGATTACTGCTTTGCACGCAGAAAAGGTGATTGGATGGACTCTACATGCCTGGTTCCCACCATGAAGCATGGAGGAGGTGGTGTGATGGTGTGGGGGTGCTTTGCTGGTGACACTGTTGGGGATTATTCAAAATTGAAGGCATAGTGAACCAGAATGGCTACCACAGCATCTTGCAGCAGCATGCTATTCCATCTGGTTTGCATTTAGTTAGACCATCATTTATTTTTCAACAGGACAATGACCCCAAACACACCTCCAGGATGTGTAAGGGCTATTTGACCAAGAAGGAGAGTGTTGGGGTGCTATGCCAGATGACCTGGCCTCCACAGTCACCAGACCTGAACCCAATCAAGATGGTTTAGGGTGAGCTGGACAGCTCACCGCTTCAATTTTGAATAATCCCCAACAGTGTCACCAGCAAAGCACCCCCACATCACACCACCTCCTCCATGCTTCACGGTGGGAACCAGGCATGTAGAGTCCATCCGTTCACCTTTTCTGCGTGCAAAGCAGTAATCAAAGCAAAATGTGGCTACTTTGAAGAACCTAGAATATAAGACATATTTTCAGCTGTTTCACACTTTTTTGTAAAGTGTAATGTATAATTCCACATGTGTTAATTCATAGTTTTGATGCCTTCAGTGTGAATGTACAATTTTCTAGTCATGAAAATACAGAAGAATCTTTGAATGAGAAGGTGTGTCCAAACTTTTGGTCTGTACTGTATGTGCCTATATATGACTTCATTACTGCACTAACATGTGACTAGTTTATCCTTCCATATATGTTATAATCATGGATACTCCTTGCTAGTAGGAACACAGATGCGCTATTATTGTTTCTTTTTCTTTATTTAGTTATTTTTTCCAATATTATTGATCTTTTGGTCCCACTTGGGCTAAATTTGTATTTATTTCTCTATATATTTATCATTACCACCACTGTGTGGTGTTTATATGATAGTTTATTTATTATTTATTTATTGTTTTTTCTATGTGTTCCTTCTCGCATTAGTGGATTAGAAGCACTGTTAGCTATCAGGTATGGCATAATGGTATCTAATTAGCATCACATGTTTTTTCTACCTGGGTGTACCCACCTTTCTTGTGTTCTGTGGTTACTGCCATTTTTTAATGTTTTTTGTGTCTCAATAAAATTTATACCTTTTTATCTTGGTTGTGTGCAAAGCTCCTTCTTTTGGTATTGGTTTATGATTTTGCTTTGTGACCTATTCTATGGGATTAATGTAGGTGTATATTTCAGTATATAGAGAAGTCGCAGTTCTCCTATAAAGCTCGGTCTGTGGCTGAGCTTTGCGGATGGGCCAAGGTAGCAGATACGCTCTGGCTACTACCTGGCTTCAGCAGGCCATCGGCTATCATGGTAACCCTTCGGTTCCCCACAATAGCGTCAGATTGACAGTGGCATTTAAATGGATAAATAATGCAGTGATCAAAAATAGCTACAGTTGCTGTAGTCACAGGCAGATGTCAGTTATGCAACACAACATATATATGCCTGCTATGAGGCGGGCTCAGCTCCTGAGCCAGCTCCATACTTTCCTTATCAATCTATGATGAAAATGCATGTTGTAGGTCGTTAAAGAGTTTTGGTTGGAAAGCAAAAATCCAATCAATGAAGCTAGTGGAGCATAGTTCTTATGGTGACGTTAATGACAGCGCACATTTGGAGTGCTGCAGCTATTGAGTCAGCAGAGTATTGGCGACTTTTATGCACTGTGTGTATAGTGCTCAATGACATCGGTCTGTAACTACGTGGTTTGCGAATTCTGGACTGAGATACTATGGTTTGTAAATGTTTCCACTTTTTAATAATACAACCTCCAGTTATTCATGGAATATTTAGGAAAGAAGAAATTTCTCTAACTCAAATTCAGTGAGCTCTATGGAATGACCCATTCTTTCACAAATCGTTGTAAAGGTAGACTGCATGGCTAGGTGCTTGATGTCATACACTTTTGGCAAAAGGGACTGAATGAAAATCTTGTCCATAGGGTGAATAGAGCCCTGTGGACAGATTAGGTATATGTGGTACATCGACTGTAATCACAGTGTGAGCACAAATTAGGCCAATAGTGTATTACGTTAGTTCTGACAAGGTTAAAAATAAAGACATTAAAAATAATGCATATACCGTATATACTCAAGTATAAGCCGAGTTTTTCAGCACATTTTTTGTGCTGAAAAAGCCCCCCTTGGCTTATACTCAAGTGGGTTCCCAGAAGATGGAGGGTGAGCGGAAGGGGCGGAGCAGCAAGTCGCAGGAAGCAGGAGTCGGCGGCTGCGGCTAAAGCCTGTGCCCGCTGCTAAAGAGAAATTAATATTCACTGTGCTCTGAGGAGCCATGCATACCAGGATGGGGATGAGGGGGCCATGTATACAAGGATGGGGATGAGGGGGCCATGCATACCAGGATGGGGATGAGGGGGCCATGCATACCAGGATGGGGATGAGGGGGCCATGCTCACCAGGATGGGGATGAGGGGGCCATGCACACCAGGATAGGGATGAAGGTACAATGCAGGCTATCAGGTTTATACTTGAGTTAATAAGTTTTCCCATTTTTTGAGGTAAAATTAGATGATTCGGCTTATACTCGGGACGGCTTATACTGGAGTATATATGGTAATAAATATTCTTCTAAAGATCACTGTTTCTGAAAACCAATAAATTACATTACCTTGACAGTGCATGTGTATTGTGTATATTTAATAGTGCAGTCAGAAATTAATGTGCATATTTTAGGGGATTTGCTTTCTTTCAGCTGCTTTCTGTAAATGCACTTTTTCTCTATGCTTGGTAAGCGTCCTCGTCCTCTCTTCTACTCCCCCTCATGTGTTTCTCTGAAATACTATGCAAATTGTCTCTTCAGAGAGGAAGAGGACTAGAACTCTAGTGCCACCTATTGGAAGTAGCAATACTAAAAGTCAGTCTTGACCCTTTAGCGAGCCTTGTCATATGACTTAGGATAAAAGCCAAAATCAAAATCTCAATTTGCAGACACTGTATTTCAGGATACCGCCTCTTGTCAGTGCAAAGTGTGAGATCTGGTTTGGCTGGGTGAGAGCCGTCTGACGGGATCCAAGGGGTAACGTTTCTCCTTACGGAGAGCGGCTTTAAACCTAAGTCATGTGACAAGACTTGTTAAAGGGTTGATACTGACTTTTAGGATTGCTAATTCTTTTAGGTGGCACTAGAGTTATAGTCTTCTTCCTTTCTGATGAGACAATTTGCATATTTACCAGAGGAGCATTGCGGCTTAAAAGTCTCCTCACCTCGGCATGTCGCTCTCCACAAGGAGAAATGTAACCCCCTAGATCTCTTAAATATTAGTGAGACACTGCAGATTTACCTCCCTCTTTTCTGTCTGTTCTTTATCTTTAGTTTTCCACTACACACATTGGGGGAGATTTATCAAGTTAAATACACCATAGGTCTATAAGTCTTAGCCAAAACCTGGCTTTCATGACTTGCACTATATTCATAGGTGTATATTTATTGTGAGTTTTAGAAGCTTTCCGCAGCTTTGAAGTGTAGTGGTGTAAACTTAGACTAAACAGTCTAAACATATGCCAGTATATCTTACAGCATGAGCCACTGTGATAAATCGGATGCATTTTAAGGTTGTCTAGTCTAAGTTTCCAATAGCTAAGAATTAGATTGTATTGATAAATATCCTTCATTATTTTCAGATCTAAAAGCAACTTCCATTCTTAGAACATAAAAGTCCTAATCTGTCAGCCTTCATGCCAGGCCTCATTCACACGTCAGTTATTTGTATGCCAAAGCCAGGAGTGGAATTTACAGAGAAAAACTATGAAAGATCGACACCTGTTCTGCATTTTGGAAACAGATTTTGGCACACAAATACGGATGAAATACTGATACATGAATGAGGCCTCAATGTTTTTTTTTAAAGGCCAACAAACTGATCAAAGTAGAATTCTGGAGTTCCAATTTTCTTCTGCACAAGTCCAAACTAGATTTACTCTACAAAAAGTTTGTTTCTCCAAAGCACTAGGGATCCATGTACAATATAAGCCATCCGTATGTCAGCCCTACCTTCAGCAATTAGCTCTGGAGGAATACTGCCAATGAAAATAACATGACAACGTTTGCAATATAACAGGAAAATTAACAAAAATACTAAAAGAAAGATTATCTGTAATTATTTGGGTAATATTAAGACCTGCATTACCAAGCAAGAATGAAACATTACAGAAATCTCTCTACACTGCACACGGAGGTGTACTGCCAATAGCATACGGATCATGAAGCCCCTATGGGGTCCATGAGTCAAGAGGGACCGATAACCATCACAATTTCAACGGTATCTGGATGGTGAGGCAGGGAATCATTGGCTCCCTTTTGGCACCATTCATCCGGTGAGTCAGTGCAGCAAGTGCAATCATGTCACTAGATGGCGCCTGCTGTGTAGAGCTTCAGTTCACAAACGCAATGAGTGGAACAGCGCATTGGGGGAAAGCATCTAGGGGAGGTGGGCATGAAGCAGAGTGAAGGGCTGTGGGGGCATAATACTGTGTAGAGAGAAAATACTGTGTTTCTGGAAGAACTATAGGTACATCATATTATATGGTTGCACTTTAGGTGAATCATGCTGTGTTGGAGGCAGCATCTTAACGTCACCATGACACTTTGGTTTTTAAAAGTTGAGATATGACGTCGCTGAGTTTTTTTTTTTTTTTAGGTGTGCAAAGCAGGGAGCATTTTGCTATACTTTGCTATGGGGCTTCGGGATTTCTATTTATGGTGCCGACTACACATTTTCTGCTCTAAGAAAACCCCAATGACAAAACTATCACTCTTCTCCAACACACTCCACTGGATCATTTATGGACACACACCCCAATATAAAACATTTCACCTCCATCCCTCACTCATCCTGATGAAAACTATCACAGATTGAAAGGCTGTAATGGCACAATTAGATCTTAAATCTACCTGCATGATATAAAGACTGAATGATTCCTTCCTTTCTGCGTAGATTTAGGAAGACTGCCTGCAATGCCTCTACTAACGATGACAGCTTTAAGCCCAGAAAGCAGGTGATGTGTTACTATGACTAATATCTATCATGTAAAGGGGGATATAATATCTTGTTACATGCGATCGATTGGGCATTGCTCCAGGCAGTGAGAGCCGGGTATCCGCTATCCGATTCGCGGAACACCTGGCGGCGATTGTGCACGAACAGCAAAATCGCCAGGGCGTATCCACACGTCCAAGATTGAGAAGGCCTTCCATACCAAGTTGTATAGATAGCTCTAAGGTCGTGAGTGGTTAACCCTTTCACTCCAGGCCATTTTCCGTTTTTTGCTCCCCTTCTTCCCAGAGCCATAACTTTTATTTTTATGTCAATATGGCCATGTGTGGGTCTGTTTTTTGCGTGGCAAGTTGTATTTTTGAACGAAACCATTAATTTTACCATATAACGTACTGCAAACCCAGAAAATGAATTCAAAGAGCGGTGAAATTGCAAAAAAGTGCAATTCCAAAATTGCTTTTTTTGTTGGTTTTTTTATCATGTTTAATAAATGCTACAACTGACCTGCCATTATGATTCTCCAGGTCATTATGAGTATGTAGAAACCAAACAGCAAGTTCTTTTTTATTTAAGTGGTGAAAGAAAAATCCAAAGTTTGTATTAAAAAAAAAATGCGCCATTTTCAGAGACCCATAGCTTCTCCATTTTTCTGGATCCGGGTGAGGGCTTATTTATTGCGTACCAACTTGACATTTCTATTGATACCATTTTGGGGTACATATGACCTTTTAGTCACTTGTCATTGCATTTTATTACAATGTTACGGCGATAAAAAAAACTTAATTCTGGGGTTTTGAATTTTTTTCTCGTTACGCAGTTTACCAATCGCTTTCATTCTTTTTAGATTTTAATAGATCGGGCGTTTCTGAACGCAGCGATACCAAATATGTTTTTTTTTTTTTTTAATGGGGCAAAAGGGGATGGATTTGAACTTTTATATTTAAATTTTTTTTTTTTTTTTTTTTACACTTTTTACTGATCGCTTGTGCTACACATAGCAGGACTTCAGACCTGCTATGTGTAGCAGAAATGCTCATCTTCTATAAATGCAGGCCACTGGGTTGCGCTCACAGCAGATCGGCAATGACAACCAAAGGGGTCTCCTGCTGACCCAGAGCTAGTGACGTGTTTCTTTCTGCCGATCATGTTAAATGCCGCTGTCATAGATTGATTATCTCAAGATGATCAAGAAGATGAAAAAAAAATTTAAACACATTCAATTCTGGAAATTATTTTTTAAATATCTATTGATTAAAAATAACTGTTTGTGGGAAACCCCTTTAAAAATCCTTTCCATTCTCCAGAATACAGGGATTTTCAATTGTGCACTGCTCATTGCCTAGGTTACCGGCCACCTATACAGTTTAAAGCTCTGAGCTTAAACACCTGCGAGACATTCTTTGAAGCTGGGAGGATCATTTGTTTCAAGCCGACTGAAAGCATTTTTAATGTGGATTTTGGTGTGCAATCTAGGCCTAAAACAGAGTAAAAAAAAACCTCTGAGCCAATTCTAACCATAGCTATTCGTGCTGCAGCTTCAACTAAATCTCTCCTCTCTCACTATGCTGTCACCTTGATCTCCTTTCTTTCTATGACTATCATCTCAATCTCTTCACTGGTTATGACGGTTTTGTCGTTACCTCAAGCTTTTTGGTTTCACTGTGAGAGTAGCACCATAGCTGTCATGATCTGACTTCAGTGTCCAAAGGATTGTCTATCAGGTATGTGTCTTGACAAATTAGGGAATTCATTGTAACTTACAACCAATGAGTCTCACTTTTAGGCCGGATTTACACTAGAGAGGCATACAGATGAGTGTTGAGCGGGAAAAAAATTGCACAGCACTCGGACCGCTGTTAATCTATGGGGCAGCTCCCATCACCGTTTTTCTACTTGGCCGTATTATACGTGTGAAATTGCAGCATGCTGAGATTTACAGTGTATATCGGCCGAGTCTTGCCAATGCAAGTCTATGGGCGCGAGGAAAAAAAAAAAAAAAAATCGCACACCACACAGACCATCATTGTGACTTGCGAGAAATACGTAAGCATTTTCCAGGTCATTTTCAGGCCATGGATCCATTTTATGTCCATTTTTCAAGTCTGCTATTAAATCACGGCATATGCACCACATACGGATGTTACACGGATACATAAATGCGAGGAAATCGCATCATCGCATTGCAAACCGATTACATACAGATCATCGTACGGAGAACATTGGTGCGATTCTCAGCCGAGAGAATCAGACCGATTTTTCATACGGCAAGTGTGGCTCCAGCCTTAACAAGAAAACAACAGGACCTTCTCAAAAGGTATTGATGTTGTCACCGTCACATAGCACAAAAAACAAACGTCCTTTTTGTCTTCGGCAAAGCATAGAGAATTTATACCACCCAGTTCAGTTTTAACCTTCATTAGTACAAGGCTTGGAAACCATTGATCTACGAATAAAGGCTTGAGGTCATACTACAAGCTACTGTAGGTAGGCATATTCTACTGGTGATAAAACATGGATAACCAATGTTCTTTCATTTGTTGATGAAAAATATTCATTTCATGTGTCAACCCCTGTCCACTTCACTTCAACAATTCTGACTCAATAATTGTCCATCTGTGCCCAGAAAAAAAGTAGAAAGGGCAACTACTTGTATTGCGCTCTACAGGCAGCTGTGCACACAGCCATATCTTAACCCATTAAGTCCAATGCACTTTTTCATTTTTGCACTATTTTTTCTTTCCTTCTGTTAGGAGCATCACATGAGTACCAAAATGGCAGCAATGGGTCTTTAACAGGATCCCAGCTGCCATGGTAACCCATCAGTACCCTGGGAGCCAGTCCATTTAAATGCCGCTATCAGAGAATGACAGTGGCATTAATATGGTAACCAGCCCGTATTGGAGGATAGCTTAGGCCACATTTGTTAGAGTCAGATACTGGCTATGTAATACAGCCGGCATCTACCACTTGTGGGAAACCAAACACTGACATACTGGTACGTCCATAAGTGTGAAGGTGTAAGCTAAGTCACTAATTTTCTGCAGTTTTGTAAGGCAGATAGCAGTAATATTCTTTCATTATTTTAGTAAAAATGTATTCAAACAAAAGGTAAAAAAAATGATCGATTTAAAAGAATAATGAAAAAGTAATGCAATCTGAGAAATAGGAAAACCACAGTACATCGAGCATTTCACAGTGCCTCCAGCTCAGTTGATGCTACAATTTCCTAGTAAATTTATAGACCACATTCTCTGCAATATTGAAAATGGCAGAAAATGGCTGCTTCTACTATGTCTGTATGACAGCTACACAAATTACTGTCATATCTTTCTAGGCTCAACGTTAACAGCAAACTTTCTTGTTTCTAAATGGTAGATGGCTAAGCAGCATCCTTAATGCACGTCTTCAGCAAGCTACTTTATAAAGGACACATACATTCTTCATTGCCAGGGAAATAACTGTATTAAGACAGAATCACATAAAGATCGCATACAAACGTTCCTCCTCGCCACTGTGTTTAACCGCAGTATGCTACAATAAATGCATCATGCAAGTAGTTTTCGGTTCCGGTAATAAAGGAAGGCACATGCTTTGTATTTTTTTCCCCACAAAAAAAATTTTTTATTTTTTTTTCATCAGAAAATAGTCCATCCAATGATTTTCTGTAAAACACAGCTTGGATTGGATTAATAAATGTAGAAATGGAGGGGAAAAAAAAAATCAAATTTTAGGAATCAAAATTATGTTGCATTTAGAAAAAATACACAACATGGACTTAATATTTTAAATGCAATTTAACGTGCATGGAAACTACAGCTCTTGTTCATTCATGATGAGTTTTTTTTTTCTTAAAAACTGAATGATGTTAAATTATGAGCGTCCGATGTTTGGCTGCAGGGTTTACTATTTAGTCAGATGTCCGACCTGACTTAATATTTATGCACTGCAGCCAAACACCGGGGTTGCTCATTGGCTGCAGTAAGAGCATGGCACAATTTAGGTTATCCGCCAGAAACATTGGTGCCACCATAGCTGGAATGGCGCCGCTATTGGAGGCAAGTATCCACTGTTTTTTTTTTAATTGGGATCCTGAATTGATTATATAGAGATTGTTCAGTACATTGCAAGTTGGGAGACGGTGTATTGAGCAGGCTCACAGTCTGAGCCCGCCTACACACCCTGCAGATAATGGTTGCGTGTCACAGCTGGGGTCTGCCTTTAACAGCCGCGGGTGGAGCCGAGCCCTGCCTGTCACTGTTGTCCTGTTAAATGTTGTTAATCGGGAGAATTAACAGTGTGCCGCTACAGAGGTGTGCAATTCTATGGGCCATCGAGTTGCTATTGGCAGCTAGGGGGCTGGAGAAACCCAGTCTTGAGCTGGGCTTCCAAGGACACCATGATTTTTATTATGTCAAGCAATATTGAAGTACTGTACACAGTACAAGCGATCAGATAATCTCAGGTTCAAGTTAAAAGTTAACAAATAACTTGTACAAAAAATAAATAAACACCACAACAAGACATCATAAAATTGAATCCCTCCCACTTTCCCCATTTAAAATAAAGATATTTAAAACAAAAAAAAAATACACTAATGTGGTATTGTCGCATCCATAAAAGTTTGATTTATCAAGATGTAAAACTAATTTTATCAATCGGATTAGAAACCCCAAAGTTGCATTTTTTTTGTTCACTGCAAAACAAAAAAATGCTATAAGAAGCAATGTAAATGCCATATCATGCCAGATCAATGTCATATCTATCCCAAAATGATAGCAATAAAAACATTCACTCACCCCGAAATAAACAAGGGCTCACACAGCTCCATCGATCCACAAATGAAAATGTTATGGAGCTTGGAAAATGGTGACACAGTCAAAGGAAAAAATGTCACTAAAATAATTTATGTAAATAAATAAATAAATTGGTATAGCCATAATCACACTTGCTCGGACAATCATATTGGCAGGTAATTTTTACTTCACAATGTATGCCGTAAAAACTATTCCCAAAAAAACAATGTCAGAGTTGCATTTTTTTCACAATTTCACTGTACTTGAATTTTATTTTTTTCCCAGTTTGCCAGTGCTATAATGGATGGTGTCAATCAAAAGTACAACTCGTCCCACAAAAAAACCAAGCCCTCAAACATCTATGTGGACGAAAATTATAAAAAAGTTGTGGCTCCTGGAAGAAAGGGAGGAATAAAACGAAAATGTAAAAACTGAAATTGAATGTCAGGAAGGGGTTAAAAGGTTGTTCACACACAGAGAGTAATGCAATAGGTAACGTCCTGATTGGTGGGTGGCAGGAAATCCTGCGTGATTGATAGTTTGGACCAGCAGCATACTTGCGCCCAAACTACATGCCCTTAATGCCTTTACATATGGAAGCTTTGAGTCAGCAGCACGGTAAATCCAGTGGCACTGAAGATGGCTGGGATCAGGAAATGAGCACTCTAGCGATCCCAGCCTGTTTCAGAGCAGCACTTACAAGTTCTATTGCAAAGAGCTTGTAAGCACTGCACATTATGCCAATGGTGACTGGTTCCCCTGGCGACAAGTTGTTCACAGTAAAAAAATTAAAAACTTTTATTAGGGGAACTGAGGGGGGTTTTAATAAATAGCAAATTATAAAATTGCTTGTTTTATGAGCACTTTCCAACAATAACCATCAATGAACATTTGAAAACCCTGTAAAACAATTCAGTCAAAAAAGTTATAATTTGTGGATACAGATTTCATGCAAAATGATTGCATATAAATAGCACTGATATTTTTCCTACAAAACAGCATGGGGGGAAAAAGTCCTATAGCAAGAAAGAAATTAGATAACCATAAGGTTATGATCCTTTATTATGCTTCCAAACTGCACTATACCTTATGTAATGAAAGCAAGTATGTTCCTATTTTAGTGAAGCATCATGGTACAAGGTAACAATCAAGCTAAACAGATGGTTTACTTCTTCCAAGAACAGAACACAAAGTTTGCAAATTACTACTTGGAAAAGGTCAAAACATAACACTTGTGAAAAATAAGCTCGGCAAACAATATACCTCACTGTCACACAACCAGGCAATATCACAGAGAAAGATGGATTTAATAGAACCGTATCACATTCTGTACTTTGACATTTGCTAGATTAACTGTACTAAATATTCTCTATATTTTATTTAAATATAATACTCACAAGTCACAAACCATGGTAAGTGTATGCCATGGATGACAGGGCTTGAAACATGTAGAGTTACAATATGACATGCTGGAGTATGTGGTATATTCTCTAGATACTGTATATTGTGTAATTCCAAAGTTTCATTAACCTCCCAAATTGCAGAGTTAAAGGGGCTGTTTCAAATCCTTTTGTTCAGGAGCACACTGCTCCTGGCCCCCTGCTTTGCTTTGTTCTCATGGCTGGTGGGGCGCAGCCATCAAACACTTATCACTAGAGATGAGAGAACATCGTTGGCTCCCTCCTTATCCGAATAGCTATAGCGCTTACCGAAGAAGCTGCATCAGGAACCCGATACCTGGAGCGCTCCCGATAATCAGCTGTTCGGCGCAGCAGCATGAGTCGCGGCTGTGTGACTGTCACAAGATACGGGCTCTCCATACATGTGTTGTGACTGTCACACAGATGAGACAAGTCGCCGAACAGCTGATTATCGGGAGCGCTCCAGGTATCCAGGTTCCTGATGCAGCTTCTTCGGTAAGCGCTATAGCTACCGTATATACTCGTGTATAAGCCGAGATTTTCAGCACCTTTTTTCGTGCTGAAAATGCCCCCTCGGCTTATACACGAGTCATAGGGCAGAAACCAGCGGGGGAGGGGATGCCGCGGCAGGAGCCGGTGGCTGGGATCATACTCACCCCTTCCCGTGCCATCGCTGAGCGTCCCTGCAATCCTGTGTTCTCCCCGTCTTCTTGCAGCTCTCAGCACTGAGCGGTGATGTAATACCAGCTCATTAAGGTCATGTAATATGGACGCGACGCCACTCCCATGGGCGTGGCCTCCATATTCATGGCCTTAATGAGCGGTATTACATCACCGCTCACTGCTGAAGAGCTGCAAGAAGACGGGGAGAACACAGGATTGCAGGGACGCTCAGCGATGGCACGGGGAGGGGTGAGTATGATGGAGGAGAGGACAAGGAGCACGAGCAGGACGGGGGGGGGAGTGGAGGGGAGTGAGAGACGGGGACGGGCGGATGGGGGAAGCATTGAGGAGGACGGGGGAAGCTGGAGCAGGAGGGGGGGAGACCGGTGGACGGGGGAAGCTGGAGCAGGACGGGGGAAGCATGGAGCAGGAGGGGGGGGGGAGATCGGTGGACGGGGGAAGCATGGAGCAGGAGGGGGGGGATCGGTGGACGGGGGAAGCATGGAGGAGGACAATGAGCACGGAGCAGGACGGGGGAGGATGGAGGGCACAGAGGAGCACGGAGCAGGAGGGGGGGCACAGGAGGACGGAGAAGGAATGGGGGAGCACAGCGGAGGACGGAGCAGGAGGGGGGAGTACAGAGGAGAATGGGGGAGCACAGAGCTGGATGGGCAGCACAGAGCAGGAGGGCAGTTTATACACCCGGCTTATACATGAGTCAATAATTTTTCCCAGTTTTTTGTGGCAAAATTAGGGGGGTCAGCTTATACACGGGTCGGCTTATACACGAGTATATACGGTATTTGGATAAGGAGGGAGCCGACGATGTTCACTTAACTCTACTTATGACCTATCAGTAAGATTCCTGAATCCTCTAATCATCAAAAAAAAAAAATCGAAATATTTAGGCTTTCCTTTGTAAGGAGAGTTCACAGCAACTATTTCACAATTTGACCTTTTCAAGTCAAAATGTAATCTGAACAGTTTTTATCCACAGTAAAAATATACATTAAAAAAATGCATCAATATTGTATGCAAAAAAAAAAGCTAGAAAAACATATTTTACGCATGTTTTTTTCTGCCAAAACTCCAGTATTTGCAGCAGAAAAATCCAATACTGGACATGTGCACTTACCCCAACACAAAGAGGACAGGATTTCTGGATAACAAGTTTTATATGAATTATCAGAGTATTATTCCAGCGAACAGACCAAGCTTTGCAAAGTAAATGAAGCAAACTAAATTTCTCGCCATTAAACAAGACGGCAGCATCTTTATGTTGTCCAGTGTTCCTTGCAATGAGCGGTCTGTTCCAAGGCAACTGCACCGCTAATTATGTTATGTGGCAGTTTGTCTGCTTCAAAGAAGGTCATGCAGCTCCTTCCCGTCCCGTCTATTTGCCTTTGCGCAGCTAAGGATTGATAACATACACATCACAAAGTGAAATGAGCGGCACAAAATTAATTAATTATGGTTGTGATTCTTCAGGAAATAGTTAAGGTTTTCCACATTAGCATACTCATTTCTCTATATTAAAGGGATTAATCAACTTTAAAAAATGGAAACAAAGCGGCAAATGTATAAAACAAAAAAAGGAAACTATTACTCATTTCTTCTTTCCTCAATGAAGGAACATTGCTCCAGCACTCTTCCCATTCCTTCACTTCACGGCTCGCCACCGATGATGCCAGCATAGTAGTACCTGACTACTGTGATGACCTTGAAGGGCAGCTATGTGTCAGCTACTCATGTACAAAGACCACCAAAGTGTTGGATAGCTGGAGGAAACAAGTGAGAATTGGCTTCTTGAGGAGCCCTTTGATATGGAGGAACTTGAGGCCGCTCTGGCCTCTGTACCTAGTGAGAAGGCCCCAGGGGGGGACGGTATCCCAGGAGAAGTCTACAAAAAATACAAAGAGGTGTTGCCTCCCAAGTTGATGGAGGTTTACACTGCGAGTTTGGCGGGGGGGGGGGGGAGGAGTTGCCCGGGTCCATGCGAGAGGCGATAATTGTTGTCCTACCAAAGCAGGGAAAAGATTTAACGGATCCACTTCATATCGTCCGATCTCTTTGTTGACCACTGACATTAAGTTATTGGCCAAAATGCTGGCGAACCGACTTAACAAGGTCATCGAATCCCTAATTCACCAAGACCAGTCAGGGTTTATGCCCAATAAATCCACAGCTATAAATCTCCGGCGATTATACTTAAACATGCAGGCGAGGGGCGGATAATGTGGGACAGAGGGTAATAGTTTCCTGGATGCCGCTAAGGCGTTCGACAGTGTGGAGTGGAGGTATTTGTGGGCGGTAATGAGAACCATGGGATTTGGTGATCAGTTTGTGGGTTGGGTACGTTTGCTATATACATCCCCTAGTGCTAAAATACGGGTTAATGGTCTGCTGTCTGAGAGTTTCTCCCTACATAGGGGAACGAGGCAGGGGTGCCCCCTGTCCCCATGCTGTTTGCAATTGCTGTAGAGCCGTTAGCGGCAAAGATTCGGGGTACCACAGATATTCAGGGATTCCAATATGGCTGCCACGTAGAGAAAGTGGCCTTATATGCAGATGATGTGCTGCTGTTTCTGGCTGACCCGAGCGACTCCCTAAGTTCGGCTATGGCAGTTATTGGTAAATTCGGCTCTATTTCTGGACTGACTATCAACTGGGATAAATCCGTGTTGCTTCCCGTGGACTTGGCGGTTCCCTAGCGCTAGACCCTAGGACCCCTTTGAGGGTGGTTAGTGAGTTTAAATATTTGGGCATTGTGATCTCTGCTAAATTGGAGGAATATGAACGGCTCAATCTTAACCCCCTTATCAATAAGTTTCAACAAAAAATTGCAGCGTGGAAGAAACTATTCCTGTCTGTGGCGGGTAGAGCAAATTTATTAAAAATGATCCTCATGCCCCAACTCCTATATATACTCCATAATACGCCTGTCTGGTTGACGCAAAATAAATTCTACCGGATTGATTCTCTTTTCCGGGACTTGATCTGGAAGGGTAGTAGGGCACGCATTAAACTTGAACATCTACAGAGGTCAAAAGAGGAGGGGGGCCTGGCAATCCCGAACCCGTGGGTTTATTATGTGTCATCCCAATGTCAGCATATGGTGGGGTGGGGGGAGCCTACCCAATCTACGTCGGCTGGGAAGCTCATTGAGTTTATAGTGGGCAGAGGTCCGCTGCTTGCTAGTCTAGAGGCTGGTAGGTTCCGGGTGAACCCTAAAAGGCTCCCGACGATCGCTATGGTGGACAAGATTTGGCAAAGAGTTAGACAATGGAGGGGCATTACGGAGCTCACGCGCTTCTCGTCGGTTTGGTTTGAGCCGAGACTGGGGGAGTTAATGCGTCTGAGGGGATTTGCTCAATGGAGAAGGGTCGGGATATGGTTTGTGTCACAGCTGTTTGTTGGCGGCATGCTTAAGACTTTTGAGGAGATCAGGAAGGAGTTTCCTCTGAGTCAATCCCTCTTTTTTCAATATTTGCAGCTGCGGCATGCAATCAATCGACAGCTTAAATCATCAAGAACAGTGGTGCAATCAGATGCGATGGTGAATCTTATAGGGTCACTAAGGGGCACTAGGGGTTTCATCTCCCTCGTATATAGGGTTTTTTGGATTCATTCCTGGTACGGCACCCGGCTAGGTCCAGAGAAAAATGGGAAGAGGATGTGGGACCAATCTCGGACTCTCAGTGGGAGAGCGTATTACAATTCATCCCCAAGGTCTCTATGAGTGAAGCCAGGAGAGTCTCACAACTCTACCTAACACATAGGGTATTCAGGACCCGGTCTGGATGAAGAGGGCGGGCCTGAGGAGGGATTCCTGCTGTCCGCGCTGCTCTGAGGATGGGGCAGATCTCCTACATATGATGTGGTCCTGCCCTGCCCTGCAGAACTTTTGGGTACAAACACTTAATTTGACTCAGGAGGTAATGGGAGTGGATCTTATAAGGAACCCGCTGACGTGTGTATTGGGGTGCATGGAGGATATCGCGGTTGATGAGTGGGGGAAGCTGACCATAGCCAGAATCCTATATGCTGCCAGAAAGCTCATTGCGGCCCACTGGTTAGATGACAAAGCGCCAGTTAGACAAGAACTGATTAATAAGGTTAACTTTATTGTTATGATGGAACAGAACATATATGCGAAAAGAGGTCAACACATGCTGTTTGAGAATGTGTGGGGTGGCTGGATGGAGCACCCGGGCCTGGCTTCGGAGGCTCTTATGAGAGAAAGAAGGCGTCTGCCTACGCGCCCTTGACCCTCTGAGTTGGTACTTTAAACAGGGATGTTAAGTGGTTGTCTCGATAAAAAGGATTCAAAATGTGACATGGTGTGTGATATATGCAGTGATTTAAAGGGACGGGGTTAGGGTGGAGGGGGGAGGGTAGGGGACTTAGGATGTAAGAACAGTTATATTGCCTGTCAGGTTGAATACGGTTTATATTATATGCTAAAGTTAAATGTACTGTCAAAGTTTCATGCTGACAAATTTTAAATAAAAATCATCTGATTTAAAAAAAAAAAACAAGTGAGAATTGTTTTTTTTTATGTTTTACAATATTTGGAGTTGTTTTTTTCCTCAAGTTTGATAACCCCTTACTCTATAAGCCATCAGGTACATTCATCGCAGTGTGTATAGTTATGCAGGTCTTAACATTTTCCTGAACGCATATTTATACAATGCAATCTTTACTAGAGCAGAGCGAAACAGGTCGGTCAGATTCAAAAGTCGCCGACTTTCGCCAAAGTCGAATTTCGTCGAGATAAACCCGACCATAGCGTGAAGTTGGCCATGCTGTCGTCGACCCGAGTGCCAAAGTCAGTTTTCCCATAATGCTTGTAGGTGCCTTTTTACAGCCAATGATCAAGGACGTACACTGTGGGCAACGAGATGACATGGGCAGCGTCCACCACCATCTTAGAGAAGGGCATTGCAGTGATTGGCTTGCTTTGGGGGCGTCATAGTGTCTATAAAAGCCCTGACCGCCGACCTCCATTTTACTTCTGCCGATCTTAACAGTAGAGAGGTTGCTGACGCTGTTTATCAGTAGGGAGAGAGTTAGGGCTGGAAAGAAAAGTTCTTCTGTGCTTGTGCTGATAGCAATTGTGCTGTACAGTTCGTGTGCAGTGACAGGGGAGGATTTTCTTGTGTGCAGCAGTGCTGGTTATTAGGCTGCCTGCTAGCTGTAATGCTGTGTGTACACTGCTGTGCAGACTGCTTTTTACACAGCACTAATACTTAAATTCTTTTTTTCTGCACAGTTACTGAGCGTTCATTTTTTCCCACACCATATAGAGCTGTATGCTCCTCACACACTACCGTGTACCGGCTGGTATCACGGACAAATACATGCTGACTATCTCTGTGTGACTTCGGAAATAGATACGGAGATTTAAATTTTTCCCTACACTATATACACCTGGTATCTTCTGATACAGTACCTTTTTACTTCCTTTTGTATTACGGTCAAATCCATACTG
The DNA here is from genome assembly GCA_033576555.1 of Oophaga sylvatica. Lineage (NCBI taxonomy): Eukaryota > Metazoa > Chordata > Amphibia > Anura > Dendrobatidae > Oophaga > Oophaga sylvatica. Next base: position 274,030,345 of record JARQOD010000005.1, read on the forward strand.
AGAGAGCGTCTGTGTGTGACTCCGGAAATATATACGAAGATTTAAATTTTACAATAAACTATATACATCTGGTATCTTCTGATACAGTACCTTTTAACTTTCTTTTGTATTACGGTCAAATCCATACTGAGAGAGCGTCTGTGTATGTCTCTGGAAATATATACGGAGATTTAAATTTTCCCCTATACTATATACACCTGGTATCTTCTGATACAGTACCTTTTTACTTCCTTTTGTATTACGGTCAAATCCATACTGAGAGAGCGTCTGTGTGTGACTCCGGAAATATATAAGGAGATTTAAATTTTCCCCTACACTATATACACCTGGTATCTTCTGATACAGTACCTTTTTACTTCCTTTTGTATTACGGTCAAATCCATACTGAGAGAGCGTCTGTGTGTGACTCCGGAAATATATACGGAGATTTAAATTTTCCCCTACACTATATACACCTGGTATCTTCTGATACAGTACCTTTTTACTTCCTTTTGTATTACGGTCAAATCTATACTGAGAGAGCGTCTGTGTGTGACTCTGGAAATATATAAGGAGATTTAAATTTTCCCCTACACTATATACACCTAGTATCTTCTGATACAGTACTTTTTTACTTCCTTTTGTATTACGGTCAAATCCATATTGAGAGAGCGTCTGTGTGTGACTCCGGAAATATATGCGGAGATTTAAATTTTCCCCTATACTATATACACCTGGCATCTTCTGATACAGTACCTTTTTACTTCATTTTGTATTATGGTCAAATCCATACTGAGAGAGCGTCTGTGTGTGACTCTGCAAATATATACAGAGACTTAAATTTTCCCATACACTATATACACCTGGTATCTTCTGATATAGTATCTTTTTTTCTGCTTTTTGTATTCTGGTCAAATCCATATTGAGAGAGCGTCTGTGGGTAACTTCGGAAATAAATGCGGAGATTTAAATTTTCCCCTACACTGTATACAGCTGTATGCTTCTGATACAGTACCATATATCTGCTGGTATTTTTGGTACATTTTACCAAACATGAGGAAGTATGGTGGAAGAGGCCGCGGAAGTGGGTGAGGGGGCCAACTGGTACTGATGGTGGTGCATCTGCTGGTAGTGCCAAAAGCACAATAGCACCTAAGGCAGGAGGTGTTGAGCCTGCGTCATCGTCTGGCTCCAGAAGGCCTGGAAGGCTCCCTTTTCTGGGAGTAGATAAACCGCTTTTAAAGACGGAGCATCAGGAACAGGTTTTGGCTTACATTGCCGAAACAGCCACCAGCTCTATCGCCTCCTCTTCTGAAGTTTCAAAAACTGCAAGCACTGAGTCGTCAGTGCAGGCTCCTGGTCAGGAACGACACCTTTCCTTGTGTCCTTCACCCCCAACAAAAGTGAAGGATGCGGCAGGCAACACTTCAGATTACTCCCTGGAGCTCTTTTTACATACCATACCTAACTTATCAAGTCAAATCCTGAATTCCCCAGTCCAAGATGAATATGACATGGAGTGCACTGATGCACAGCCATTGCTAGATGATTCTGCTGGTACATTCACCCAGAGCACTGCATTGCCTTCGCAGTCTACAGAGCCAGATTCTGACCCTGATGAAACTCAAGTGCCCCTTCCTGGATACTCTACCACCTTACACGGTGACACAGAGGAAGGTACAGATGAAATTGAAGAGGAGGTGATGGATGACCCAGTTGTTGACCCAGATTGGCATCCATTGGGGGAAGAGGGTGCCGCTGGCAATAGCTCAGAAGAGGAGAAGGATCCACAGCAGATATCGACATTGCAGCTGCGGTTATCTGGCAGGCCCGTAGCAGTCCAAAAATGTGTTAAAACAACAAAAAGGGTTGCAGTACAGCTTGGCCAGACGGTCAAATTAGCACAGCGTGCAAGCCCTGAAAAGTTTTACTACAGTAGGAAGAGTGCAGTGTGGCACTTTTTTGACCAAAATCCTATTGATGAGGCAAAGGTTATCTGTAAGAAGTGCGGAAGAACCTTTAGCAGAGGGAAAAATGTCAGAAATTTGAATACCAGTTGCATGCTTAGACATTTAAACACCATGCACTTGCAAGCGTGGACGGACTACAAAACCTCAGGTAGCACATGTGCACCTGCTCGAACTGAAGGTAGCCAGCAACGCTACATCGCTTCCCCCACTGTAAGCCCACCGGTTAGCACACCACCAGCAAGAAATGTTGAGGTGTCATCGCAAGGCCAAAGCAGTCAGGGAATCACAATGTTTTTCCAACGGAAGGCTGAAGCTAGGCCATCACCACCACCATCCCCAACCCCTCTCTCAGTCCGCCATGTCCATCGCTAGTTCCCACATATGCAACTCTCAAATCCAGCTCACCCTACCAGACACTCTGAGTAGGACAAGAAACTACTCATCCTCTCATCCGCGTACACTGGCTTTGAACGCCTACATTGCCAAACTGTTCTCATTAGAGATGATGCCCTTCCATTTGGTTGAAAGCGCAGCGTTCCGAGAGCTCATGGCCTACGCTGTCCCACGCTGACCTACCCAGTCGGCACTTCTTTGCTAGAAAAGCCATCCCTGCCCTCCACCTGCATGTGAAAGACCGCGTTGTCCATGCACTCAAACAATCAGTGAGTGGAAAGGTGCACCTCACAACAGATGCATGGGCCAGTAGGCATGGCCAGGGCCTTTAGGTGTCCATCAATGCTCACTGGGTTAATGTGGTGGATGCAGGGTCCACAGGGGACAGCGACGGTGGGACAGTGCTGCCTAGCCCACGGTATAGTCAACAGTTGGCTGTAGGCGTTCAACCCTCCTCCTCCACCAGAAGCGAAAGCTCGTCGACAGAGCATAGTCGCACGAGCACTCCATCCGCAGCTGCCAGTGTTGCACACGAGGTGTCCCACTATCGAACAGCTACTGGTAAGCATTAACTGGACTGTTTTACAGATGTTGTCTTTGGGCGACAACAGACATACCGCGGAGGTACTGGCTGACTACTTGCAGTGAGAAACTGAGTCATGGCTGGGCAGTCTACATCTTGCACCAGGCAAGGTAGTCAGTGATAACGGCTGTAATTTTGTGGCGGCTGGCAAAACTCAGACACATACCTTGCCTGGCTCACACCTTGAACCTGGTGGTGCAGTGCTTCCTAAGTACCGTATATACTCATGTATAAGCCGACCCGTGTATAAGCCGACCCCCCTAATTTTGCCACAAAAAACTTGGAAAACTTATTGACTCACGTATAAGCCGGGTGTATAAGTTGCCGTCCTGCTCTGTGCTCCCCCATCCAGCTCAGTGCGCCCCCATTCTCCTCTGTGCTCCCCTCCTCCTGCTCCATTATCCTGTCCTGCTCCGTGCTTTCCATCCTCCCCCCGTCCTGCTCCGTGCTCCCCCATCCAGCTCTGCACTCCCCCATTCTCCTCTGTGCCCACCCCCGTCCTGCTCCGTGCTCTCCGTCCTCCCCCCGTTCTGCTCCTGTGCTCTCCGTCCTCCCCCCGTTCTGCTCCGTGCTCTCCGTCCTCCCCCCCGTCCTGCTCCGTGCTCCTTGTCCTCCTCCATGCTCCCCCCATCCTCCTCCATCATACTCACCCTCCCCGTGCCATCGCTGAACTTCCCGGCCGGCAATCCTGCGTTCTACCCGGCTTCCTGCAGCTCTCCAGCGCTGAGCGCTGACGTAATACCGCTCATTAAGGCCATGAATATGGAGGCCACGCCCATGGGAGTGGCGTCACGTCCATATTACATGACCTTAATGAGCGGGTATTACGTCACCGCTCAGCGTGAGAGCTGCAGGAAGCCGGGGAGAACGCAGGATTGCAGGGACGTTCAGCGATGGCACGGGGAGGGTGAGTATGATGTCCCAGCCACCGGCTCCTGCCGCGGCACCCCTCCCCCGCTGGTTTCTTCCCTATGACTCGTGTATAAGCCGAGGGGGCATTTTCAGCACAAAAAAAGGTGCAGAAAATCTCGGCTTATACACGAGTATATACGGTAATTATCCGGAGTTAACAGCCCTGCTCCATAAGGTGCGAAGAATGTGCTCGCACATCCGTTGCTCGCCCGTAGACTCCAGTCGTATGCAGAGGCTGCAGCGATCGCTCCACCTCCCCAAGCACCGCCTAATTATAGACTTGAAACAAGGTGGAACTCCACCATGCACATGGTTGACAGGCTGTGCGAACAGAGGCAGGCTGTAATGCATTTGTGGGAGGATACATGGGCAGGCAGTTTGAAGGCAGACATCGAGTTGTCGAGTGTGCAGTGGTCAAAGCTGAAAGACCTCTGTAAAGTCCTTCAGTGTTTTGAGGAATGCACACGGCTGGTAAGCGCAGATGACGCCATCATAAGCACATAAGCATGAGCATCCCACTTATGCGTCTGCTCATGCAAACTTTGACGCATATTAAGGATCAGGCGTCTGCAGCGGAGTAGGAAGAGGAGGTGGAGGAGGGAAGTCTTGATGACAGTCAGCCATTGTCTGCTCAGGAAACTGTCCTGGACGAGGTGGAGGAAGAAGAGGATGAGGGGGATGATTATTTTGGGGAGGAGGATGCTTCTCAGGGGGCAAGAGAAAATGTTGGCTTGCCAAGGTCAGGTACAGTGTTTGTGCGTGACTGGAGGGATGTGGATTTGGCAGAAAGTGCTCCTCCACCCACCACTGGCAGTGCATCATTGACACCTGGAACATTGGCTCACATGTGTGATTATGTCTTGCGGATCCTAAAAAGGTACCCCCGCATTGCCAAAATTATGAAGGATGATGACTACTGGTTGGCCAGCATCCTCGATCCACGCTAATGCAAATTACAGAACATCAGGCCACAGGAGAACCTAGAGCTAATATTGGCGAACAAACAAGCAACTCTGGTAAACCGTTTGTTAGAGGCATTCCCAGCACACAGCAGCGGTGCAGGTTCTACCACGAGCCGTACTGAGCCAAATGGAAGAGGTGTTCGTGGTGCACACAGCCGAAGTGGCGTTTGAGACAGGGGTTTCATGACCATGTTGTGGACTGATTTCTCGAGTACCGCTCACACGACTGGTAATACTGAATCGATTGCAACAGACAGGAGACAGCAGTTGTCAACTATGTTTCAAAATTACCGTATATACTCGTGTATAAGCCGAGATTTTCAGCACCTTTTTTTGTGCTGAAAATGCCCCCTCGGCTTATACACGAGTCATTGGACAGAAACCAGCGGGGGAGGGGAAGCTGCGTCAGGAGCCGGTGGCTGGGACGGGAAATATGGGCGCATCTCCACTCCCATAGGCGTGGCGTCCATATTCATGGCCTTAATGCGCGGTACCACGTGACCACTCAGCATAGGAGAGCTGCAAGAAGCCGGGACAACGGATGATTGCAGGGGACGTTCAGCGATGGCACGGGGAGGGTGAGTATGACGGGGGAGAACGGAGAAGGACGGAGGAAGCACGGAGCGGAATGGAGGAGGACGGGGGAAGCACAGAGCAGGACGGGGGAAGCACAGAGCAGGACGGGGGAGCACAGAGGAGGACGCGGAGCATGGAGCAGGATGGGGGAGCACAGAGGAGGACGAGGGGAGCACAGAGGAGCACGGAGCAGGACAGGGGGAGCACAGAAGAGGACACGTAGCACAGAGGAGCCACACAGAGCAGGACAGGGATGAGGGGACAATGTACACCCGGCTTCTACTCGAGTCAATAAGCTTACCCAGTTTTCCGTGGCAAAATTAGGGGCCTCGGCTTATACTCGGGTCGGCTAATACTCGAATATATACGGTACCTCTCCTCCCCTATCGATGTTCTCCCTCACAGGTCATTCCCCTTTGACTACTGGGCCTGTAAGCTGAACACCGGGCCAGAATTGGCACAATATGCCTTACAGGAGCTCGCTTGCCCTGCTGGTAGTGTGCTATCAGAAAGAGTCTTCAGTGCTGCTGGATCAATCCTGACAGAAAGAAGGACCCGGCTGTCGACACAAAATGTTGCTGATCTCACCTTCATTAAAATGAACCATGCCTGGGTTTCAAAGGATTTTGTACCACCTTCCCCTGATGACACATAGGTTGCCAGCAAAATGGCTCGCTTTGTCCTCCTCTTCCTCCGACTTCTCCAATTCCTCCATTTGCAGCTGCTGAACGTCCAGCCTACACCGCAACATATGCCAGTTTTTCCACCTCCCTAACTGGGCTGTATCACCCCCCAGGGCTGGCGTCAGCACCTGGCGCACCCGGGCAAGTGCCGAGCAGGACAGGGCAAGTGCCGAGGCACTGAGCAGGTGGGGGGCCCACTCGCCGTCAGAGACACCGGCATACTATGAGAGGCCCTGTGCAAGTGCCCACGAGTGGGCCCCCCCTGCTTGCTCAGGGCCCCAGCACTTGCAATACTTACCTCTCCCTGCTCCACCACTGTGACGTCTTCCGCGTTTCCTGACAGTGACATTCAGGTCAGAGAACGAGATGACGTCACGTCTGTGCGCCCTCTGCCTGAACAGTCACAGTGCAGAGAGCTGGAAGATGGCGACGCTGAGGAGTCCAGAGAAGAGCAGTGCCCAGGGAGGAGAGGTATTTCATTTTTTTAATGTTTGGAGCAATATATGAGGCACATCATACACTGGAGCATTATAAATGGGGCCCATCATTTACTGGAGCATCATATACGGGGCCCATTATACACTTGAGCATCATATGGTGCCCATTATATATGGAGCATTACCGTATATACTTGCGTATAAGCCGAGATTTTCAGCCCATTTTTTAAGGCTGAAAGTCCCCCTCTCGCCATATACGCAAGTCATATACCGGGGGGTCGGCGGGGGAGATCATACTTACCCCCCCGCCGGCGCGTCTCTGCAGCCCCCCTGCTTCTCCCACAATCTCAGACTCCTTCCTGCAGCGGTCACGTGGTACCGCTCATTAAAGTCATGAATATGCACATATTCATGACTTTAAAGAGCAGTGCCACGTGACCGCCGTAGGAAGGAACATCTGCCGAAGACCGCGGGAGAAGAGCAGAGGCTGCAGAGACGTGCCAGGAAGGGGTGAGTATATGCGATATTCACCTGTCCCCGGTCCACCGCTGCACGCCGCTCTGACCTCCTCGTCGTCTGGCTGTGATGTTCAGGCAGAAGGCGCGATGACGTAGTTCGTGCACGCCGCACCCTCTGCCTGAGCTTTCACTGCCGGAGGACCCGGAAGACTGCGGCATGCAGCGGTGGACCGGGGACAGGTAAATATCTCAGGTGCCTTGGCCCTGAGCGAGCGGTGACACCGGTACCTGTCCCCCATAGCGCGCCGGTGTCCCCACCTGCTCAGGACACCGGAAACTGGCCCCCAGCAACGAGATGTGAGCATGTCTTTTTTAGTTGCAGCGGCAGCATGAGGGACCTAAACTATGGAGCATATGGGGCATAACCTGTGGAGCATATGGGCAGGGGCGTGCTGGCTTATGAAAAGGGCGGTGGATAGTATAGTCATGAGGGCGCCATGCTCCAACCCGTTCTCCGCTCCTTCCCCCGCCTATTCTCTGCCTCAACCAAAGGGGGGGAATGAAATGACAAAAATTATCAGTAATGTACCCCTTTCTTAACCACCACCCACATCCAGTAGTAATGCACCCCCTTTTAACCCCAACCCAGTAGTAATACACCTTTTTACCGCCACCCCATCCAAAAGTAATGCACCCCCATACACTGACCATATAAATACGGATTATAATCCACAATCCAGGCACTAACGAGCAGCTGGTGGATCGCGATCCCCAATCAACCTCCATATTAATGCTAATGGTCCAAGTAATTAGATTACCAGGACTGCCAACGACAACTTCCATGTGTGGTATAGACTCCAAAATGGTACCTTCTTCACTGGGGCCACCGGCTCTTGTGAAGGACATGCACCTCTACAGTATATACACCTCTATATACACCTCACAGCACCCCCCCATGCACCTCTATATACATCACAGCCCCCCCATGCACCTCTACAGTATATACACCTCACAGACCGTGTATATACTGTAGAGGTGCATGGGGCCGGGGGCTGTGAGGTTATACACTGTAGAGGTGCATGATGCACCTCTACAGTGTATACTACACCTCACAGCCCCCCATGCACCTCTACAGTATATACACCTCACAGACCCCACCCATGCACTTCTACAGTATTTACATCTCACAGACCCCCCCATGATGCACCTCTCTATATACATCTCACAGCCCCCCAAGCACCTCTACAGTATATACACTTCAAAGACCCCCACCTCTATAATACACCTGACCTCACACAGACAGCCCCTGACTGTGCTTTACAGGGTTCAGCTCCTCAGAGGTGACTCACAGCCGCCTCGCGCTTCCCGCCTTCACACAGGAGAAGTCTCTCCATGGCAACGGGCACAGCGCAGGAGCCCCGCCCACTCCCGTCATGTGACCCTCGCCACTGCTCCCGCAGCCTCTTCCCCGCCCGCCCTATCGCCGTCTCGCGACACCGCAGCCGCAGGTCCTTGTCCTCCGTCCAGGGCCGGCTCCAGGTTTTTATGGGCCCAGGGCGAAAGAGCCTCAGTGGTCCCCTTTAACACAGACCACGATTCATGATGCACAGATACGGCAGAGAAATATGGGTATAGTACAATGCCAAATACTTCACTTCTTCCATTACATGAGTGATATCTATTGTAAATTGTACAATAGCTCAAAAACCGCCAAATCCTCACAGCGCACAGTACAGACCGGACAGTACAGTCCTCCATACAATATTATGGGCACCACAGTCTCCCCCTCATCACCCATATAATACCCCATGCAGGATGTCACCCCATATAAGCTCCATCGAATATGGACCAAAAATGCTCCATACAGAATACTGGACCCAAATAATGCTCCATACAGGAATACTGGTCCCCATATAATGCTCCATACAGGATACTGGTCCCCATATAATGCTCCATACAGGATACTGGTCCCCATATAATGCTCCATACAAAATATGGAGCTCTCCTCTGCGCTGTACTGCGTTCTGCACTGTTACAGCTCAGGAAAGGGCGCTGTGGAAAGACTCCCCATTATCATCATGATTGCCTCCCCATCATCATCAATTCCTCCCCATCATCATCAATGCCTGCCCATCATCATCATCTTCTCCCCATCATCATCAATGCCTCCCCATTATCAGCAATGCCTGCCCATCATCATCTCCTCCCCATCATCATCATCAATGTCTGCCCATCATCATCTTTCCCCATCATCAATGCCTCCCCATTATCAGCAATGCCTGCCCATCATCATCTTCTCCCCATCATCAATGCCTCCCCATTATCAGCAATGCCTGCCCATTATCATCTTCTCCCCATCATCAATGCCTCCCCATTATCAGCAATGCCTGCCCATCATCATCTCCTCCCCATCATCATCAATGTCTGCCCATCATCATCTTCTCCCCATCATCAATGCCTGCCCATTATCCCTCTTCTCCCCATCATCAATGCCTCCCCATTATCAGCAATGCCTGCCCATCATCATCTTCTCCCCATCATCAATGCCTGCCCATTATCATCATCTTCTCCCCATCATCATCAATGCCTCCCCATTATCAGCAATGCCTGCCCATCATCATCTTCTCCCCATCATCAATGCCTCCTCACATTTCCCATATCATCAATGCCTCCCATATCGCAATGCTGCCATTCATCTTCTCCCCATCATCAATGCCTCCCCATTATCAGCAATGCCTGCCCATCATTATCTTCTCCCCATCATCAATGCCTCCCCATTAGCAATCCTGCCTCAATGCTCCCATCAGCATGCCTGCATCATCACACACAGACAGCACACAAGCACTCTCTCTCACATACATACATACATACACACACACATACACACACAAAGCACTGCAGTACATACACACACAGAGACAGAGACACACACACAGAGACGTCTTACCTGTTCAGCGTCCCCGCGCTCTGTGCCACAGCCGGCCGCTGAATGATGACGTCATTCAGCGGCCGGCTGTGAGAGGAAGCGCCGGCGCCCCCTGGAGCCCGGAGGTGCCTCAGCGGAGGCACGGGAGAGGTAAGTATTGTTGCCAGCTGCTGCCGGGGCCCTGAGCAGGCGGGGGGGTGCCAGACTGCGAGTGGGCCCCCCCGCCTGCTCAGGGCCCCGGCACTGGCCCGGGTGTGCCAGCCGGTGCTGACGCCGGCCCTGCCTCCGTCCTGCGGCGGATAGCGCCCACCCCGGATCGGATTCGGAGGCGCCGGCCGACTCCGAGGGCGCACCGGGACACGTCCCGGTGTCCCGGTGGGCCAGCACGCCCCTGCATATGGGGCATAATCTATGGAGCATATGGGGCATAATCTATGGAGAATATGGGGCATAATCTATGGAGCATATGGGGGCATAATCTATGGAGGATATGGGGGCATAATCTATGGAGCATATGGGGCATAATCTACGGAGTATCATATGGGGGCATAATCTATGGAGCATCATATGGGGCATAATCTATGGAGAATCATATGGGGGCATAATCTATGGAGCATCATATAGGGGCATAATCTATGGAGCATCTTAGGGGGCATAATCTATGGAGCATCATAAGGGGGTATAATTTATGGAGCATCATATCGGGCATAATCTATAAATCATATGGGGCATAATCTATAAAGCATCATATGGGGCATAATCTATGGAGCATCATATGGGGGCATAATCTATGGAGCATCATATGGGGCATAATCTATGGAGCATCATATGGGGCATAATCTATGGAGAATCATATGGGGGCATAATCTATGGAGCATCTTAGGGGGCATAATCTATGGAGCATCTTAGGGGGGCATAATCTATGGAGCATCTTATGGGGCCATAATCTATGAAGCATCAAATGGGGCATAAAATATATGGAGCATCTTATGGGGGCATAACTTTTATGGAGCAGCATATGAGCCATATTATTCTATGGAGCATCTTATGGGGCCATTATTAACCTTTATGGAGCATTATATGGGGAGTATTTTGTATGGAGCATCTTATGGGGCCCATCATTAACTGTATGGAGAATTATATGGGGCTCCTGATTCAATATGGATATTCAAAAACATTTAACCTACTGATGTCTCAATTAATTTTACTTTTATTGGTATCTATTTTTATTTTGTAATTACCAGTAGCTGCTGCATTTTCCACCCTAGGCTTATACGCGAGTCAATAAGATATCCCAGTTTTTTGTGGCTAAATTAGGGGTGGTCGGCTTATACACGGGTGGGCTTATACATGAGTATATACGGTATATAGGCCCATCATACACTGGAGCATCATCCATGGGGCCCGTCATATACTGGAGCATCATATGGTGCCCATTATATATGGAGCATTATATAGGCCCATCATACACTGGAGCATCATCCATGGGGCCCATCATACACTGGAGCATCATATACGGGGCCCATTATACTCTGGAGCATTATATGGCGCCCATTATATATGGAGCATTATATAGGCCCATCATACACTGGAGCATCATCCATGGGACCAGTCATATACTGGAGCAGCATATCGGGCCCATTATATATGGAGCATTATATAGGCCCATCATACACTGGAGCATCATCCATGGGGCCCATCATATACTGGAGTATTATGTGGGCCTCATAATTTACTGTATGGAACATTATATGGGACCAATTATGTATGGAGCAATATATGGGGCTCATTATTCTGTATGGTGCACTATGTGGTGCCCATAATACTGTATGGAGGACTATACTGTCCGGTTTTTGAGCTAATCTAGAATTTACAATAGATATCACTCATGTAATGTAAGAAGTGAAGTATTTGGCATTGTACTATACCTATATTTCTCTGCCGTATCGGAGCATCATGAATTGTGGTATGTGTTAAAAGGGGCCAACTGAGACTCTTTGGCCCAGGGCCCACGAAAACCTGGAGCCAGCCCTGCCCTCCCCCCCACAACTTTAGCCAAATAACCCCCAGTTTTCAATGCGTTACTATTATTATAAAGTAAATGAAGGTTGACAAGCTTAAGTAAGAAGAATTGATGTCGTTGTCATTGAAATGGGCACTGTAGGTGTGTTTACTGTCCTCAAACTCACTGCCGACTTTTCTTCCCCATTGACTTGCATTGGGGTCGTGTTCCGATCGAAACACGACTTTTTCCGATAGTCGGCCGATTTCGTTCGACTCGACTTTTGGGAAAGTCGGTTGGTCCGAAACCCGACTCGACCCTCCCGGAGGCAAAGTCGCTCATCTCTAATCTTTACATTATATTTTCTGGAATTCATGCATGTTATAGACTTGGAAATATGGCACGCCTAGGGTCTCTTGGTGCCCGGATAGGGTCCCACCCTGTAAATATAATAGGAATGAAAGAATATGGCCCTCTGAAGTAAGAGGAGATGATGTTCTTTATTCGTATAATCCAATACACAGTGTACGACGTAAGTGTGACGATGCAGACTTAAATCTTAGACGTTGCTCAGCCAAACAGATTGTAGATGTAGTACAGGATAGACGAGCTGAAAACAAACAGGACACTGCTTATATTCCACAGCAACAGTCAACACGTTCCCTCATGTGCTGTCCTCTGTCTTTACCCAGTCTTTCCTATACCATCCACAATCTGTGTATGTATGAGTAAGATCTACGGAAACATTGCATAAATAACACACATCTTCTGAGTGCTAGGGTCTTTCAGCTCTATATCATGCATAGACTGGTGTACTAGCTGAATGCTACTCAGATAGCAGCTTCCTTATCATAAGAGTGCACCCAACTAAAGAACACAAGCTTTCATTGGAAAGCACCTAGATAAACAACTATCCACATTGTATGTTCTAGTTACAAACAAAATGGACATAAATTACCTTGGCTACAGGGCTTCGATCATTTTAATTAAACCAATAAAACGCTTCCATTTTTTTTTTTTTTTTAGAAGCAACGAGTGAATTTTCCTTTGCTTATACACTACCCTAACACATTTCATTTTTTTATTCATTAATCTTGCTATTATATGCCAGTAAATGCATCCATACTCTTATTATAGTAATATATACCTTTATCATGCAGCTAGCATGCAGATCCCTCCTTTTGCTCTGATTACATGCACCCCTGTGTTTGTTATGCCAATTTCAGCCAGTATTCTAAAGCAATAGCCTTAAGGCCCCATTACACGCTACGATATCGTTGCAACGTCACTGGTTTGGTGATGTTGCAGCGATGTCGAAACGACATTGTTGCGTGTGACACGCAGTAACGATGAACGATCAGTCGGCTCATCGTTAATCGTTGCAGAATGTACTGGACCATAAATCTATCGTTGGTCTCCCGCTGGGCAGCACTCATCTCTGCGTGTGACAGCGGGAGACCAACGATCCAGCAAGCTCCCAGCTCCGTACAGCAGACGCTGGGAGCTGGTATCCAGGGTAAACATCAGGTAACTAAGTGCCGCGCGGCGCTTAGTTACCCGCTGTTTACCCTGGATACCAGCGTGCTTGCTGATCCTGATCGCTGGTGAGTCTGCCTATGTGACAGCTCACCAGCGATCAGCTAATGATGTCCCAGCGATGCCATACACGTCGGATCGTTGGTGGGATCGCTGGGACATTGAAGCGTGTAACGGGGCCCTTACACAGATTAATTACATAACCCCTTTGCTTTTGAAATGCAGATCGCAGCACTAGAATAGCAAAGGTGTGGGCCCCTGCTCTACTGCTGTATCACACTGTCTGCCCAGCTTGGCGAGGCAGACTAAGGGTATGTTTCCACGTTCCGGAATACATCCGGATTAGCTGCGAATTGAACGCTGCATACAGCCACAGCGTTTAATCCACAGAGTCCAGATGTTACAGCATAGTGGAGGGGATTTGAAGAAATCCCGTCTCCACTATGCGTGCAAACATGCATCCAGCGGCCCTCCGTTTCCGGACATGCGGCGCGTCTTTTTAGTCAGTCTCAGTCTCCGCAAGGTAAATAACACAGTCTATGTATAGGGTGCGCCAATTCCGGATGTGTTCAATGAACACATCCGTAATCACCGCGCGTTCAGAAGGGGGCAGCGCTTTGGGCGGAGCAGGGTTTCCGCTCCGTCCAAAGCGCCGACAATACGGCCTGTGGAGACATACCCTAATGGTGTCTTTAGGATGCATGCTCAGGCAAGCTGTCATTCAATCCAAAACGTCTACACCCACCAGCAGGAGCACAGTGACAACTTCCTTTCATTTTGTACAATTCCTGTGCAGGAAAAGGGAAGCAACACACAAAACAGAGGAGGAAGAAGAAATCTCCATTACAGCCCAGTACCATGTGATCCCTGCCGAGATGCGCTTATAGAAGCTGTATATGCAATACAAGTATATCACAAAAGGCATTGTTTCAAAAGCTGATATATAATGGGAGGTGAAAAAGTAGTGAAAAAAACCCTGATGCAGATGGCAGATACCATATATCACCTATTGATCATGTTTGGGGTGCTCTGAATCGGCGTACAAGACAACATGTTCAAGTTCCTGGCAATATCCAGCAACTTTGCACAGCTATTGAAGAGGAGTGGACCGACATTCCGCAGGCCACAATCAACAACCTGATCAACTCTATGCGATGGAGATGTGTTGCACGGCGTGAGGCAAATGTTGGTGACACCAGATACGGTTGGTTTTCTTACCCCTGGGTTCCCGCAATACTGTAAAACGGCACATATTAGAGTGGCTTGTTATTGTAGCCAGGCTAAGGCACACCTGTGCAATAATCATGCTGTCTATTCAGCAACTTGATATGCCACACCTGTGAGGAGGATGGAGTACCTCGGCAAAGGAGAAATGAAATAATTGAGAGAAAAATTACTTTTGTGTACATAGAAAAAGTCTTAGATCTTTGAGTTGAGCTCATGAAAAATAAGAGCAAAACCTAAAGTGTTGCGTTTATATTTTTGCTCATTGTATATACCCTTAGGCACCCATGTATACATAATTATATACAAGTCTGATATAGCCAGTCATCATGCAGTAATATTAAGATCTTAAGTTATAAATATCCTATCTCTTAATAGCTCTAATGGCGACAATCCAGAAGCATTTAACCAAGTGGCCCGCTTTTCTTGAGGTCTACACTTCTTTCTATAAGAACAATATTATTAAATTTTGAGAGGAGCTGGCCACAGACTAAAGACTATTTGACCAATGGACATAGAGCGGAGTCCACGGCTCTAAAGGATGCTGACTTTTTCCAGCACGAAGCACCATTTACGTTGATCTTATTGTTGTGTTTTATTAGAGATTTGCTTGCTCGTCAGTTTAAGTTGCACAAATCTCACCTGGAAAGTGTTCAGCCTTGGGACTCGATGTTTCCATTCAGTGACAGTAGGCAGAAGAAAACATGTGGGCTGGATCTTATGTATACATAAGACCAAACAAGAGATTGGTAATCATGTAAAGCAATAATTCCATTACTCTCTTCAGTGTCTCAGGGGCTTCAATTAAGTCATTGTTCTCCCAGTCACTAGTCCCATTATGTGGATGGGGATAGTAGACCCAGTGGAGCAGTCACCATAGGGGGTCTCACCTGCAGTACCAAGTGATGGAGCTTGTCCTCAAGAAAATACCTACACCAATGCATACTTAGCTTTGGGGGGTAGGGGATGTTTCATGAAAGCCAGGCTCAAGTCCGGGGTTCTAAAAGGTGTGGGGGGGGGGGGCTTGGGGCACGTAGGACATTGATGAGGGAAAGAGGAGGTTTGTTGCTGGCTGGAGTTGGATACATGTGCGGCAGTTGTGGTATCCGACATCTGGATGAGCATAGGCTGTGACTATACCGGCAGTAGATACAAAAGATGTGGGCCAACCAAAAGTCGGTAGACAGTGGGTATCGCTGGTACAGTGGCAGAGGAACTACCGGTCTCAGGTTGGGATCTTGTGGACTGGGGGAATCTCATTGTGGCCACCTACCTGAAGTTGCTTTAAGACCGTGGACGGAAGAAATAAGACTAATTGCATCGTTAACCTGTCTAGATGGATATTACATCCCACAACCTCAGATCTTCACAACCTTATTAATGTAGGTGGATTTTCTGATAACCAATGTGAGAAATCTAGCATTAGTCACCTTACCAAGTTCATCACTGTGAATGTGCTTTATAGTACAGACCAAAAGTTTGGACACCCCTTCTCATTTAAAGATTTTTCTGTATTTTCATGACTATGAAAATTGTACATTCACACTGAAGGCATCAAAACTATGAATTAACACATGTGGAATTACCCATATACTTAACAAAAAAGTGTGTAACAACTGAAATTCAGTCTTATATTCTAGGTTCTTCAAAGTAGCCACCTTTTGCTTTGATGACTGCTTTGCACACACTTGGCATTCTCTTGATGAGCTTCAAGAGGTAGTCACCGGAAATGGTCTTCCAACAATCTTGAAGGAGTTCCCAGAGATGCTTAGCACTTGTTGGCCTTTTTGCCTTCACTCTGCGGTCCAGCTCACCCAAAAGCATCTCAATTGGGTTCAGGTCTGGTGACTGTGGAGGCCAGGTCATCTGGCGTAGCACCCCATCACTCTCCTTCTTGGTCAAATAGCCCTTACACAGCCTGAAGGTGTGTTTCGGGTCATTGTCCTGTTGAAAAATATATGATGGTCCAACTAAACGCAAACCGGATGAAATAGCATACAGCTGCAAGATGCTGTGGTAGCCATGCTGTTTCACTATGCCTTTAATTTTAAATAAATCCCCAACAGTGTCACCACAAAGCACCCCCACACCATCACACCTCCTCCTCCATGCTTTACGGTGGGAACCAGGCATGTAGAGTCCATCCGTTCACCTTTTCTGCGTCGCACAGACACGGTGGTTGGAACCAAAGATCTCAAATTTGGACTCATCAGACCAAAGCACAGATTTCCACTGGTCTAATGTCCATTCCTTGTGTTCTTTAGCCCAATCAAGTCTCTTCTGCTTGTTGCCTGTCCTTAGCAGTGGTTTCCTAGCAGCTATTTTACCATGACGGCCTGCTGCACAAAGTCTCCTCTTAACAGTTGTTGTAGAGATGTGTCTGCTGCTAGAACTCTGTGTGGCATTGACCTGGTCTCTAATCTGAGCTGCTGTAAACCTGCGATTTCTGAGGCTGGTGACTCGGATAAACTTATCCTCAGAAGCAGAGGTGACTCTTGGTCTTCCTTTCCTGGGGGTTCTGTTGTGAATGGGTTTGAGATGAGTTCTCAGCAGAGGCTTCCTCTAGAGGTTACAAGCGGTGCTGGTCTGTCCAGTGAAGATTGTGAGGACTGGGAATCAGGTGTTACTGACTGGTCTTATATAAGGGAGTCACCTTCCCATCAGGGTTGCCGGTGATCAATTGTTCTGGTCTGAATCCTTCATTCCTGTTTCCCTTGTAGCCTGCTGTGTCGTGTCTGCATTTCCTGCTAACAGATAAGACATTTTCTTCTTTTTGTTTTTTGTGCTATATTTTTGCATTTTGTCCTGCACTTCTGTGGGGGCCTTCTGGGTCCCCTCCGGGGGCTTTTGCCCTCTCAGTTTAGTTCAGCCACTGATGTTTGTACTTTTGCTTTTTCCAGTTTTTTCAGTGGCTGCTGTTTTGATTTTGTTACACCAGAGAACTAATTTAGGTGGAAGAGGTCGTGTGATCTCAGGCGTTTTTGAAATTAGTAAAGTTGGTGCTTTTCAGGGTTTTCTGGGATTGCAGTAAGTGCCCTTCCTATCCTTTTCTATTTAGTTAGTTTGGGCCCCAGCGTTTGCTCATACTATTTTCTTTCTGTGTCAGTATTTCATCTTGTCTAACCGCCATTACATGTTTGGGGGCTTTCTATTATCTTTGGGGTTCTGCTCCGGGGCAGATAGCTTTCCTATTTCTATCTTTAGGTGTAGTTAGTTTCTCAGGCTGTGACGAGGCGTCTAGGACCAACGTAGGAACGCTCCACGGCTGCCTCTAGTTGTGGTGGTTAGTCAGGGTACTGCAATCTCATAGATTCCAACTGCTCTGGTGTATTGCCTTTTTTGCCAGCACTCCTCAGCTGCCGAAACATAACAGTATCACCGGCCAAAAAGTTGAAAATTGTATGGTACTCACAGAAGGGAAAAAATATTGTGAAAGAAAAAAGGTTGTCAGAGTTGTCAAAGATATTTTTCTGTATGTTGCTTTTTTTTTTTTTCCTCTGTATCTCTGGGTGCTGGGGAGGATCTTTTCTCTCAATGGAGTTTGCACAGTTGTCTGGCCGTGTGAATCAGCTTGCCGCTGAGGTTCGGAGTATTGCTATCTATCTTGCTGGGTTGCCTGTTGTGGAACCTAGGATTCCCATGCCAGATTTGTTTTTAGGGGATCGAGCTAAGTTTCAGAATTTCAAAAATAATTGTAAATTGTTTTTTGCCTTAAAATCTAAGTCCTCAGGGAACGCAGCGCAGCAGGTTCAAATTATCATCTCTCTCCTGCGCGGCGATCCTCAGGATTGGGCTTTTTCCCTGACACCTGGGGATCCTGTTTTGAGTGATGTTGATGCATTTTTTCAGGCTTTGGGGTTATTGTACGATGAGCCTAATGTCACTGATCAAGCTGAAAAAGCCTTGTTGGCATTAAATCAGGGGCTTTATGACGCTGAGTTATACTGTCAGAATTCCGTAGGTGGGCAGTCCTGACCAAATGGAATGACGACGCTTTGGCAGCCCTTTTCCGGAAGGGTCTGTCAGATAATGTAAAGGATGTTATGGTGGGATTCCCTGTCCCCTCTGGTCTCAATGATTCTATGTCATTAGCGATTCAAATTGACAGACGTTTGCGTGAGCGGAGAAGTATGCGTGGAATAGTGTTGCCTTGTGAACCAGCTTCTGAACCCATGCAGTGTGATAGAGTGGTGTCTGGGGCACAGCGTCATGAGTTTCGAAAGCGCAATGGGTTATGTTTCTACTGTGGTGATGCCTCTCATGCTATTTCAGTCTGCCCTAAGCGGGGAAGACGTTTTGCACGCTCAGTTGTCTTGGGTAGTATTCAGACTAAGTTTTTATTAACTGTCACTCTGATATGCTCTCTGTCCTCATTTTCTGCTCAGGCTTTCGTTGATTCTGGAGCAGCTATTAACCTGATGGATTATGATTTTGCTAAACGTTGTGGGTTTCCCTTGATACCCCTACAGAAGTCTATTCCCCTACTGGGGATCGATTCTACCCCTTTGGCTGAGAATAAACCCCAGTTTTCTACTCAGGTGATAATGAGGGTTAAACCTGATCACCAGGAGTGCTGCAAATTTTTGGTTCTGTATAATCTGCATGACATTATCGTGCTGGGTTTCCCTTGGTTACAGTCTCATAATCCTGTTTTGGATTGGAAATCTGTGTCTGTAACCAGTTGGGGCTGCCAATGTGTTAATACCAACACTCCTGTTTTTTCTGCCTTCCCCAGGCTCAGGATGTTCCTGACTTTTTGATTGATTTTTCTGATGTGTTTAGCGAAAGTAAATCTGCGTCCTTGCCTCCCCATAGGAGCTATGACTGCGCTATTGAATTAGTGCCGGGTAGTAAATTCCCTAAAGGTCGCCTTTTTAACTTGTCTGTACCTGAACATGACGCTATGCGGTCTTATATCAAGGAATCATTGGAGAAGGGTCATATCAGACCATCCTCTTCACCCTTAGGTGCCGGTTTTTTCTTTGTGGCCAAAAAGGATGGTTCATTAAGGCCGTGTATTGATTATCGTCTCTTGAACAATATTACTGTGAAATATCAATACCCGTTACCCTTGATTTCTGACCTGTTTTCCAGGGTGAAAAACGCTACTTGGTTTACCAAGCTTGACCTCAGGGGGGCGTATAACCTTATTCGCATTAAGCACGGGGATGAATGGAAGACGGCATTCAATACCCCTGAAGGGCATTTTGAGTACCTAGTGATGCCCTTTGGGCTCACTAATGCTCCTTCCGTCTTCCAGTCCTTCATGAATGACATTTTCAGGGATTTTGTGGACAAATTTCTGATTGTTTATTTGGATGATATCTTGATGTTTTCTAATGACTGGGACTCTCATGTGAAACATGTTCGAACTGTGTTCCAGATTTTGAGAGAGAATGCTCTGTATGTGAAGGGATCAAAGTGTCTTTTTGGCGTACAGAGGATCTCATTTCTGGGATTCATTTTGTCCCCATCTGTTATTGAAATGGACCCGGTCAAGGTTCAGGCCATCTGTGATTGGGTCCAACCTACTTCATTAAAGGCTCTTCAGAGATTTTTGGGTTTTGCCAATTTTTACCGTAAATTTATTGGTAATTTCTCGGTTATTGTTAAACCTTAACTGATTTGACCAGAAAGGGTTCTGATGTGGTGAATTGGCCTCCTGAGGCAGTCTCTGCATTTCAGGAACTTAAGCAGAGATTCACTTCTGCTCCTGTTCTACGGCAGCCTGATGTTTCTCTGCCATTTCAGGTGGAGGTTGATGCCTCTGAAATTGGGGCAGGTGCCGTTTTGTCCCAAAAAGATCCAGAGACCTCTAAAAGTAATCCTTGTGCCTTTTTCTCTCGAAAATTTTCTCCTACTGAACGTAATTATGACGTGGGTAATCGGAGTTATTGGCCATGAAGTGGACTTTTGAAGAGTGGAGACATTGGCTGTAGGGAACCTAACATCAGGTGGTGGTCCTTACGGACCATAAGAATCTGGTTTATCTGGAATCTGCCAAGCGACTCAATCCTAGACAGGCCAGGTGGGCCTTGTTTTTCACACGTTTTAATTTTGTGGTTTCCTTTCTTCCTGGCACTAAGAATGTTAGGGCGGATGCCCTCTCGAGGAGTTTCCTTGCGGACTCTCCTGAGTTGTCTGATCCTTCTGTTATTTTGAAGGAGGGTGTGGTTCTTTCCGCCATCTCGCCCAATTTGAGACTTGCTCTGGAGGGGTGTCAGGATGATAGGCCCGAGTGCTGCCCTGTTGGAAAATTGTTTGTCCCGGACCAGTGGAAGAAGAGTGTGATGTCTGAGATTCATTGTTCCGCATTGGCTGGGCATCCCGGAATTTTTGGTACCAGAGACTTGGTTAGTCGGTCCTTTTGGTGGCCTACCTTGTCTCGTGATGTCAGGGAATTTGTGCAGCCCTGCGGGACTTGCTCTCGCTCCAAGCCTTGCTCTCGCTCTAGTGGTTTGTTGATGCCATTGCCTGTGCCCAAGAGACCATGGACCCATATCTCTATGGATTTCATTTCCGACCTTCCTGTTTCTCAGAGAATGACCGCCATCTGGGTGATTTGTGATAGGTTTTCCAAGATGATACATCTTGTGCCATTACCTAAGTTGCCTTCCTCCTCTGAATTGGTGCCGTTGTTCCTTCAGCACGTGGTTCGTTTACACGGCATTCCTGAGAACATTGTGTCTGACAGAGGAGTCCAGTTTGTTTCCAGATTTTGGAGGACTTTTTGTTCTAAACTGGGTGTTCAATTTCTTTCTCCTCGGCATTTCATCCTCAGACCAATGGTCAAACTGAGAGAACAAACCAGACATTGGAGACTTATCTAAGATGCTTTGTGTCTGCTGATCAGGATGACTGGGTCTCTTTTTTGCCTTTGGCTGAGTTTGCTCTTAATAATAGGGCTAGCTCTGCCACTTTGATGTCTCCGTTTTTCTGTAATTCTGGGTTTCACCCTCGATTTTCTTCAGGACAGACGGAGGCTTCAGTCTGTCCAGTTGTTGACTCTGTTGTGGAGCGTATGCAACAGATTTGGGACCAGGTAGTGGAGAGGTTGTCCCTCTCTCAGGAGAAGGCCCAGCGGTTTGCTAACCGGCATAGGACTGATGGTCCTCGGTTTAAAGTGGGGGACTTGGTCTGGTTGTCCTCAAAGAATATTCCTATGAGAGTAGCATCTCCTAAATTTAAGCCTAGGTTCATTGGACCTTATAAGATCATGGAGATTATTAATCCTGTTTCTTTTCGTTTGCTTCTTCCAGGGACATTTAAGATCCATAACGTGTTCCACAAGTCCTTGTTGAAGAGGTTTGTTGAGCCAGTGGTTCCTGCTGCTGTGCCTCCTGACCCTGTTTTGGTTGAGGGCAATCTGGAGTATGTGGTTGAGAAAATATTAGATTCTCGTTTTTCTAGACGGAAACTCCAGTATTTGGTTAAATGGAGAGGTTATGGTCAGGAAGACAATTCTTGGGTGTTTGCTTCGGACATCCATGCTAGGAGACTTATCCGTGCGTATCATAGAACTCATCCTGACCGACCTGGTTGCTCAAATGAGGGTTCGGTGACCCCTCCTCAAGGGGGGGTACTGTTGTGAATGGGTTTGAGATGAGTTCTCAGCAGAGGCTTCCTCTAGTGGTTACAAGCGGTGCTGGTCTGTCCAGTGAAGATTGTGAGGACTGGGAATCAGGTGTTACTGACTGGTCTTATATAAGGGAGTCACCTTCCCATCAGGGTTGCCGGTGATCAATTGTTCTGGTCTGAATCCTTCATTCCTGTTTCCCTTGTAGCCTGCTGTGTCGTGTCTGCATTTCCTGCTAACAGATAAGACATTTTCTTCTTTTTGTTTTTTGTGCTATATTTTTGCATTTTGTCCTGCACTTCTGTGGGGGCCTTCTGGGTCCCCTCCGGGGGCTTTTGCCCTCTCAGTTTAGTTCAGCCACTGATGTTTGTACTTTTGCTTTTTCCAGTTTTTTCAGTGGCTGCTGTTTTGATTTTGTTACACCAGAGAACTAATTTAGGTGGAAGAGGTCGTGTGATCTCAGGCGTTTTTGAAATTAGTAAAGTTGGTGCTTTTCAGGGTTTTCTGGGATTGCAGTAAGTGCCCTTCCTATCCTTTTCTATTTAGTTAGTTTGGGCCCCAGCGTTTGCTCATACTATTTTCTTTCTGTGTCAGTATTTCATCTTGTCTAACCGCCATTACATGTTTGGGGGCTTTCTATTATCTTTGGGGTTCTGCTCCGGGGCAGATAGCTTTCCTATTTCTATCTTTAGGTGTAGTTAGTTTCTCAGGCTGTGACGAGGCGTCTAGGACCAACGTAGGAACGCTCCACGGCTGCCTCTAGTTGTGGTGGTTAGTCAGGGTACTGCAATCTCATAGATTCCAACTGCTCTGGTGTATTGCCTTTT
Organism: Oophaga sylvatica; assembly: GCA_033576555.1. Lineage (NCBI taxonomy): Eukaryota > Metazoa > Chordata > Amphibia > Anura > Dendrobatidae > Oophaga > Oophaga sylvatica. The sequence continues at coordinate 274,053,389 of JARQOD010000005.1, forward strand.
TTGCCAGCACTCCTCAGCTGCCGAAACATAACAGGGTTCCTCATGTGAGCCAGTTTCTTTGTAGCGCTTGATGGTTTTTGCAACTGCACTTGGGGACACTTTCAAAGTTTTCCCAATTTTTCGGACTGACTGACCTTCATTTCTTAAAGTAATGATGGCTACACGTTTTTCTTTACTTAGCTGCTTTTTTCTTGCCATAATACAAATTGTAACAGTCTGTTCAGTAGGACTATCAGCTGTGTATCCACCAGACTTCTGCACAACACAACTGATGGTCCCAACCCCATTTATAAGGCAAGAAATCCCACTTATTAAAGCTGACAGGGCACACCCGTGAAGTGAAAACCATTTCCGGTGACTACCTCTTGAAGCTCATCAAGAGAATGCCAAGAGTGTGCAAAGCAGTCATCAAAGCAAAAGGTGGCTACTTTGAAGAACCTAGAATATAAGACATAATTTCAGTTGTTACACACTTTTTTGTTAAGTATATAATTCCACATGTTAATTCATAGTTTTGATGCCTTCAGTGTGAATTTACAATTTTCATAGTCATGAAAACACAGAAAAATATTTGAATGAGAAGGTGTGTCCAAACTTTTGGTCTGTACTGTACATATTCCAAAATTCAAATTATTGGGTCTCTAGGAATCATTGTTCCATTAAAAAGTATTAAATTCAAAACTATTGTCCAAAACATCTGTAACCATGGACAACTCCATAGAATGTGTAGAAGGCCTGCCTCCTCTGTGGTACAAATCTCAAGAAATCTGAATCTGCGGGTAAACCAGCTTTAGACATAACTAGATACATTTTATATACCTGTACACAACAGAATTGTGAGTCTTTTAGTCTCAGTAAAAGATATTTTATGCATAAACTCTTAAAATTGAGCATCATACCACAATACGACAGGTCCTATATCATTCACCTATTTATTATTGTCTTATAAGATGTCTATTTAAAAAATTATGATAGACAATAGCTATAAAACCTTCGGTAGTACTTAACTTTCCTATTCTGTCACAATGTAAACTTTTGTGAAGGAGAGAATGGCTAATGAAATCAATTATTAACCTTACATAAGCTAGTTCAGATGTGTTGTGACAAGATGGCGTCTGTATCCTGAAACAATTCCCTGGAAGGAATCTTTGGAATGTGAAGTGGATACACCAAAGACTATATATGGAGCAGACCTAACATGGACCAATCACAGACTGACACGATAACTGCTCAGGAGCTGTGCGACGCCCTTTTTCTGCCTGCTACATGATCTTCTCTTTGTACTAATAAAATCAGTTCAGTGCCAGCTCTTGCGGAGGAAGGAGCCTACATCTGACTTTGTGTCCGCTGTCTCTCTTTTATGGATGCACTCGGCTCATATTTACTAGGTCAGGGGCAGGCAATCACTGAGATCTCACCTTAAGAGATCACCCCAACACTTTTAACACACCTAAAGACTGGAAATCACAGGTGACAATCAAAACTAATCGCATAATACTCATCATCGAAGAATGTAAATGCCATAAAAGCCCCTTAAGAGTCATGGCCAAAAGTTTTGAGAATGACACAAATATTATATTTTCACATGATCTGCTGCCCTCTGGTTTTTATGTGTGTTTGACAGATGTTTTTATCACAGACAGAAATATAATTGCAAACATATGAGTAACAAAAGCTTATATTGACAGTTAGAATGAGTTAATGCAGCAAGTCAATATTTGCAGTGTTGACCCTTCTTCTTCAGGACGTCTGCAATTATCCCTGGCATTCTCTCAATCAACTTCTGGACCAAATCCTGACTGATAGCAGTCCATTCTTGCACAATCAATGCTTTCATTTTGTCAGAATTTTAGGTTTTTGTTTGTCCACCCGTCTCTTGATGATTGACCACAAGTTCTCAATGGGATTAAGATCTGGGGAGTTTCCAGGCCATGGACCCAAAATCTCTATGTTTTGTTCCCTGAGCCATTTAGTTATCACCTTTGCTTTATGGCAAGGTGCTCCATCATGCTGGAAAAGGCATTGTTGATCGCCAAACTGCTCTTGGAGGGTTGGGAGAAGTTGCTCTTGGAGGACATTCTGGTACCATTCTTTATTCATGGCTGTGTTTTTAGGCAAGACTGTGAGAGAGCCGATTACCTTGGCTGAGAAGCAACCCCACACATGAATGGTTTCAGGATGCTTAACAGTTGGCATGAGACAAGACTGGTGGTAGCGCTCACCTTGTCTTCTCCGAATGAGGCGTTTTCCTGATGTCCCAAACAATCGAAAAGGGGATTCATCAGAGAAAATAACTTTACCCCAGTCCTCAGCAGTCCACTGCCTGTACCTTTTGCAGAATATCAGTCTGTCCATGATGTTTTTTCTGGAGAGAAGTGGCTTCTTTGCTGCCCTCCTTGAGACCAGGCCTTGCTCCAAGAGTCTCCGCCTCACAGTGCGTGCAGATGCACTCACACCTGCCTGCTGCCATTCCTGAGCAAGCTCTGCACTGCTGGTAGCCCGATCCCGCAGCTGAAACACTTTTAAGAGACGGTCCTGGCGCTTGCTGGTCTTTCTTGGGCGCCCTGGAGCCTTTTTGGCAACAATGGAACCTCTGTCCTTGAAGTTCTTGATGATGCGATAGATTGTTGACTGAGGTGCAATCTTTCTAGCTGCGATACTCTTCCCTGTTAGGCCATTTTTGTGCATTGCAATGATGACTGCACGTGTTTCTTTAGAGATAACCATGGTTACCAGAAGAGAAACAATGATGCCAAGCACCAGCCTCCTTTTAAAGTGTCCAGTGGTGTCATTCTTACTTAATCATGACAGACTGATCTCCAGCCATGTCCTCATCAACACCCACACCTGTGTTAATGGAGCAATCACTGAAAAGAGGTTAGCTGGTCCTTTTAAGGCAGGGCTGCAATGATGTTGAAATGTGTTTTGGGGGATAAAGTTCATTTTCTAGCCAAATATTGACTTTGCAAGTAATTGCTGTTAAGCTGATCACTCTTTATAACATTCTGGAGTATATGCAAATTGCCATTAGAAAAAGTGAAGTAGTAGACTTTGTAAAAATTAATATTTGTGTCATTCTCAAAACTTTTGTCCATGACTGTATACTCAAATCCTTATATCAAGTTCACAAACCGGACCAAAATTGGTCTTCCAGCATGAAAAGCATGTACAAATACATACACTGTCCTATCACAGGGAACATATAAATCAGAGAGCATAATGCTGGAACGGAAGTTGAGCAATTTTTAACATTTCTATTAGTGATATATTTCATTTTCTTCCAGATTGCTCCCTTCTTACTATATACTTGTTAATCCTGTCTGAACATTCAGCTCCACTCATTAGAACAAACATCTGCTACTTGCGTTGTTAATGAGACGTAATGACAAGATGAAGGAAAGACAGTGACACGTTGATTATTACAAAAGCCAACGGCTTCAAACACAACATTCTACCAAACTCAATGCAACAATTGGTACTGAGAGCCCACATCACTGATTGCAGGCCACACACATATTAAGACTTCACCAGTGGCTCCAAGGCCATAATCATTACAGAGGAATACAGCTTTAATTAGGGGATGGCTAAATAATTATGAATTTCATACTACTTAATCCATAACCCCTGCTTTAATCCATGCACCCCTGACCATAGTAAACCAGTATGAAATCAGCATGTCTTCCTTATGCTTGGAGGCTTAAGTTAAAGTGAAATTAAGTGAAAATTGGCCTTTGTATACATAAGGTAGACGCATTTCAAGTTTTCATATTTTATATTTCTTTCCTCAGTCATGCAGATGATAAAATTTTCAAAGGTGATAGTTACTCAAGTAAATGACCGTACTGCAAAGCGAGGATATCATACAGCTTTCCAAAACCATGAAAGGCCTAGTAAAATGCAGCTACACAACGTTACATTCTCCATTTCAGCATTTTGCCATTGTATTCATTTCCCAGAAAATAAATAAAATGATTAATGGAAGCCTGTTTTCTGATTCATACTGCCTGAACCACAGCGTGAATCAGATGCTAGCTGAGTTATCGCAGCCTGTTATGTTTTACTCTGGTACACTGTGGTGTTTCGGAGAAAACATACTTTGAAAGGCCAAACGGGAAAAAGCGTCTTGGATGACAAGTATGAGGAAGATCCCTGGCAACTTCTCCTGACTTTGCTTCCCTAGTCTCTCCGTATCCAATATAAAGAAAGCAAGCCGGCGACTCCGAAAAAATCTTGGCAACTATTAAGGGTATGCCACACTAAACAATATCGCTAACGAGATCGCTAAAAACGTCACTATTTAGCGATCCCGTTAGCGATATTGTTCAGTGCGGCAGCTTCCAGCGACGAGCTTCCTGCTGTGATCTCGCTCGTCGCTGGAATCGTTCCGGACCCTATTTTCTCGTCGGCGCTCCCGCTGGGTAAGTATCTAATCGCTGTGTGGCACCTTTTCTTAGCGATTTAGCGGTACTTTTGTACCGCTAAAAGTCGTTAAGAAGATCGCTAACGGTGATAGCGTCGTTAACTATATCGCTAAATGTGGCCGCATTTAGCGATATAGAAACGATCCCGCTAGCGATCTCATTAGTATGCAACGCTAACGAGATCGCTAGCGGGATTGCTTAGTGTGGCAGTACCTTTACACTTTTATTAAAATTAGGTCATTAGCAGGACAGTTTTCTGGTGTTAATGCGTTTCAACTTGAACAGTCTTAATTGCTGCGATTAAGACAATTCAAGTCGAAACTCTTCAACACCAGGACACTGTCCGGTTTGTGACCAGATTTTAATGAAAGTGTAATAATTGCCAAGATTTTTTCAGAGACTCCAACTTGTTTTCTTTATATTGGACTAGTAGAATATCCACGGCTTATCGTCTTGCTGGACCACAGAAACCTATGCAATGGTGCGTACCTACAACGGTGAGCTCATCTAGGTCTCTCCTTATATTTATGTGATGGGATGAGAAATCTGTTGGTGTAAGGGTGCAAGGCAGAGAGAAAATCACAGAGAACCCTCATTAAACTAGTTAGCCAAGACACTTGGTCCCCATCAGGCTTTTCAAAGAATGTTTTCTCTGTAAAGCCGCAGTGCTTCAGAGTAAAACACAAGATGTTTTCAAGACTGTCTTAATGAGCTGTTTGTTGGGTGGAGTGAGAGGCGCCGGATTCATTAAGAGGAGGAGGTCTCAATAAATCAGGCAAGGTGCCAAGTGGTGTGCACCTCTGTAAGCAGCTTGTGACAAATCTTACTCCGTCCAGTAACTCGAGTAAGATTTGATGTCATGAATTTGACAAGCGGTGGTCACCATACTCCACCACGATCCCGTCCTAGCTCAGCCAAAATGAGGATAATGACATTAAAAAGGCTAAGAGTCACAAAATGTTTGTGCAGCTCCACATTGCACCAAACTTTTGTGACTTTTCAAAGGTTTTTATGTTAGTTTTCTATAAAAAAAAAGATTTTTTTAAAAAACTAATAACTCGGGGACATAGTCCCAGTCCAGTTTTCAAAGCATGTTTTCTCTGAAATACTGCAGTTCAGAAGAGCAAAACATAACTGGCTGCAATAACAGCCAGTGTCTGACTCATAGTGCCCATGGTTCGGGCAGCATGACTGAGATAAAAGGTTCCCTCCAATTAATCAATCAAAAGAGTAGTCTCCCTGAGGGTCATTCACACGTCCATTTTATGTACGAATTCTGTGTTGTTCATGGATAGAATTCACAGCTATTTTAGTCACATGTTCATGTATTTTTTTCAGACCAGACAGAAAACACAAAGAGGATATATCCAAATTTTCATCTGAGTCACGGATCAAACATGCCAATGCAAGTCTATGGGTCTGTGAAAAAACACAGGGATGCCACCAGTGTGCTGTCCGTTTTTCACGTTTCGTGGACTGTTTGAGAAACCTCCATCTTTTTTCATATACGAAAACCTGATGAAACTGATGGCAAACACTGACACACTAACCAAACTGATGAAAATTGGATAACAAAAAATATAATGAAACTAGGACCATATTTTTGTGTTTGAGAAATATCACTGACGTCTAAATGAAGCCATAGACAGCCACTTTGTTTTTGCTTTGGACAAAACAAAAAAACACCACCACATGATCACAGGGGACAAAAACATTAAGCATCCCTTTAACAATCATCAGGTGGTTGGAAAATGAGATTAAAAATGTTTTAATGTAGTTTTACAAAAAAAAATACACAAAATATTAATGAAATTTTTTTTTATTAGAATAGAACAATTGCTGTGCAATAATAGCACTTTGACTGGCTACTAAAAGAATATAAAAAACAGAAAACAACTAGCTATAACACTGATGTGATTTCATGTCACAGTTCCACTTACCGGGTACCATCTGCTTTCCAGCTCACTTTATATGACTTCTGCTCGAGAAATTTGATATTGTTTCTGTCCATAGATACAGGCTGTGCTCCAGGGAACCCAGATCTGAAAGACATTTTTTTCCTCTTAATGATGTTATTGGGATGAAAAATTAAATCATGTCTGAACGACATTTCCTACAAAAAAACGACACCGCTCTGAAGACAACACTTTACAAAGTAAGCGAGTCTGTGTGAGCAGTATTTAATGTGTTCTCAGGACGCGGATAAGGAAGATTATACATCATCCACTAGTTAATGATCCCAGACTTCAGGAAGGATAAATATTTAAGTTTTAGTTTAATGATGCCTGGATTTGCCATTATGTGTTGGGCCATTATATAATGACAAAATGGGGCATAAAAGAAGGTAATCCATTACATTGTAAATTAAACTCACAATGTTTTAATTGAAATTGGTCTCTAAATTCAGTGACTGAGCACAAAGCGTAGAAAATGTACATTACTTTCTATATGCAGTTATCCAAAATAGAAGCAATTTTTCAGCCCAGTCAAGAAAATCTGCCAAGAGCATTTGACAGTGCTGAAAACAGAGTGCTCCCTTGTTTCTTCAACACTATCGGGGAAGATTGGTGGGTAAAGCAAGTCATTTTGAAGATGAAAGGGGAGGCTCAACTTTTTACCATTCTCGCTCTTTGAAGAAAGCAAAATGTATGACAAGAGCACAGCAGCTTTCATCTGAAAATGTATGCTTACACTTCAAATCTGAGCACATTTCTGTTTTAGCCTGCATAATAGTAAATTAAGCAAATTTTAGAATACCCTCAGTCACAAAAATAGTGCTCAGCAGTAGGATATATTTATCCACAATCAGAACAGCAGAAACCATGCAGAATGTCAATTATTTAAAGATAAAGACTAGAGATGAGCGAACCTGAACTGTAAAGTTCGGAGTTCGTACCGGACACCTAGTGTATGGTGCTGAACCCTGAACATGTACTTCTCTAAGAGCCAGTTTTACAGTTTGGAAGGAGGGAAGGAAAAAAGGGAGAGAGAGGTGGGGGTGAAGAGAGAGAGAGGTGGGGGTGAGAGAGAGGTGGGGGAGAGAAAGAGTGGTGGGGAGAGAGAGGAAGGGAGACAGAGAGAGAGGTGGAGAGAGAGGTGGAGGGAGAGAAAGAGAGGTGGGGAGAGAAAGAGGTGGGGAGAGAAAGAGAGGTGGGGAGAGAAAGAGAGGTGGGGAGAGAAAGAGGTGGGGAGAGAGAGAGGTGGGGAGAGAAAGAGAGGTGGGGAGAGAAAGAGGTGGGGAGAGAAAGGTGGGGAGAGAAAGAGGTGGGGAGAGAAAGAGGTGGGGAGAGAAAGAGGTGGGGAGAGAAAGAGGTGGGGAGAGAAAGAGGTGGGGAGAGAAAGAGGTGGGGAGAGAAAGAGAGGTGGGGAGAGAAAGAGGTGGGGAGAGAAAGAGGTGGGGAGAGCAAGAAGTGGGGGGAGAGAGAAAGGTGGGAGAGAGAGAGAGGTGGGGGAGAGAGATGGGAAAAGAGAGAAGTGGGGAAGAGAGAGGTGGGGAGAAAGAGGTGGCTTGAGAGAGGTGGGGAGATAGAGAGAGGTGGGGAGAGAAAGAGGTGGGGAGAGAAAGAGGTGGGGAGAGAGAGGTGGGGAGAGAAAGAGGTGGGAGAGAAAGAGGTGGGGAGAGAAAGAGGTGGGAGGAGAGGGAGAGAGGTGGGGAGAGAAAGAGGTGGGGAGAGCAAGAGGTGAGGGGAGAGGAGGGAGAGAGAGAAAGGTGGGAGAGAGAGAGGTGGGGAGAGATGGGGAAGAGAGAGAGGTGGGGAAGAGAGGTGGGGAGAAAGAGGTGGCTTGAGAGAGGTGGGGAGAGAGAGAGGTGGTGAGAGAAAGAGGTGGGGAGAGAAAGAGAGGTGGGGAGAGAAAAGTGGGGAGAGAAAGCGGTGGGGAGAGAAAGAGGTGGGAAGAGAAAGAGGTGGGGAGAAAAAGAGGTGGGGAGAGAAAGAGAGGTGTGGAAAGAGAGAGGTGGAGAGAGATAGAGAGAGGTGGAAGAAATAGAGGTGGGGAGAGAAAGAGGTGGGGAGGGGGGAAAGAGGTAGGAGAGAGAGGTGGGGGAGAGGGAGGGAGAGAAAGGTGGAGAGAGAGAGGTGGGGAGAGAAGGTGGAGAGAGAGGTGGGGAGAGAGAGGGGAGAGAGGTGGGGAGAGAGAAGGGGGAGAGAGGTGGGGGAAGAGAGTGGAGAGGTGGGGGGTGAGAAGAGGTGGGGAGAGAAAGAGGTGGGGAGAGAAAGAAAGGTGGGGAGAAAGAAGGTGGGAGAGAAAGAAGGTGGGGGAGAGAAAGAGGTGGGGGAGAGAAAGAAAGGTGGGGAGAGAAAAAAGGGTGGGGGAGAGAAAGAGGTGGGAGGAAAGAGGTGGGGAGAGAAAAGGTGGGGAGAGAAGAGGGGGAGAGAGAAGAGGTGGGGGAGAAGAGGTGGGAGAGAAAGAGGTGGGAGAAGAGGTGGGAGAGAAAGAGGGGGGAGAGGAAAGAGGTGGGGAGAGAGAGGTGGGAGAGAGAGAGGTGGGAGAGAGGGGGGGGGGGAGGGGGGAGGGGGGGGGGAGGGGAGGGGGAGGGGGGGGGGGGGGGGGGGGGGGGGGGAGGGGGGGGGGGGGGGGAGGAGGGGGGGGGAGGGGGGGGGGGGGGGGGGGGGAGGGAGGGGGGGGTGGGGGGAGGGGGGAGATGGGGGAGGGGGGGAGAGGGAGGGAGAGGGGAGGAGGGGGGGGGGAGGGGGAGGGGGGGGGGGGGAGGGGGGGGGAGGGGGGGAGGGGGGGGGGGGGGGGGGGAGGGGGGGGGAGGGGGGGAGAGGGGGGGGAGGAGGGAGGGGGGGGGGGGGGGGGGGGGAGGGAGGGGGGGAGGGGGGGAGGGGGGGGAGGGGGGAGGGGGAGGGGGGGGGGGGGAGGGGAGGGAGGGGGGGAGGGGGGGGAGGGAGGGGGAGGGGGAGGGGGGGGGGAGGGGGGGAGGAGGAGAGGGGGGAGGGGGGGGGGGGGGGGGGGGGAGGGGAGGGGGGGGGGGGGGAGGGGGGGGGGGGGGGGGAGGGGGGGGGGGGGGGGGGGGAGGGGGGGGGGGGGGGAGGAGGGGGGGGGGGGAGGGGGGGGGGGGGGGGGGGGGGGGGGGGGGGGGGGGGGGGGGGGGGGGGGGGGGGGGGGGGGGGGGGGGGGGGGGGAGGGGGGGGGGGGAGAGGGGGGGGGGGAGGGAGAGGGAGGAGGGGGGGGGGGGGGGGGGGGGGGGGGGGGGGGGGGGGGAGGGGGGGGGGGGGGGGGGGGAGGGGGGGGGGGGGGGGAGGGGGGGGGAGAGGGGGGGGGGGGGGGGGGGGGGGGGGGAGGGGGGGGGAGGGGGGGGAGGGGGGGGAGGGGGGGGGGGGGGGAGGGGGGGGAGGGGGGGGGGGGGGGGGGAGGGAGGAGAGGGGGGAGGGAGGGGGGGGGGGAGGGGAGGAGGGGGGGGGAGGGGGGAGGGGAGGGGGGGAAGGGGGGGAGGAGGGGGGGAGAGGGAGGGAGGGGGGGAGAGGGGGGAGGGGAGAGGGAGGGGGAGGGGGGGGGGGGGGAGGGGGAGGAGGGGAGGGGGGGAGGGGGGAGGGGAGGGAGGGGAGGGGAGGGGAGGGGGGGGGGGGAGAGGGAGGGAGGGGGGGGGGGGGGAGGGAGGGGAGGGGGGGGAGGGGGAGGGGGGGAGGGGAGGGGAGGGAGGGGGGGAGGGGGGGAGGGGGAGGAGGAGGGGGGGGGAGGGGGGGGAGGAGGGGGGGAGGGGGGGGAGGGAGGAGAGGAGGGGGGGGGGAGGGGGGGGGGGGGGAGGGAGGGGGGAGGGAGGAGGGGGGGGAGGGGGAGGGGGGAGGGAGGGGAGAGGGGGGGAGGAGGGGAGGGGAGGGGGGAGGGGGGGGAGGGGGGGGAGGGAGGAGGGGGGGGAGGGGGGGAGGAGGGGGGGAGGGAGGAGGGGGAGGGAGGGGAGGGGGGGTGGGGAGGGAGGGGAGGGAGGAGGGAGGAGGGAGGGGGAGGGGGAGGGGGAGGGGAGGAGGGAGGGGGGGGGGAGGGGGGGAGAGGGAGGGGGGGGAGAGGGGAGGGAGGAGGGATGGAGGAGGGGGGAGGGGGAGGGGGGAGAGAGGGAGGGGGAGGGGAGGGAGGGAGGGGGGGGGGGGAGGGGGGAGGGGGGGAGGGGGGGAGGGGAGGGGAGGGGGGGAGGGGGAGGGGGAGAGGGAGGGAGGGGGGGGGGGAGGGGGGAGAGGAGGGGGGAGGGGAGGGGGGAGGGGAGAGGGGGGGAGGGAGGGGGAGGGAGGGGAGGGGGAGGGAGGGGAGGAGGGGGGGAGGGAGGAGAGGGGGAGGGAGGATGGGGAGGAGGGGAGGGGGGGGGGGAGAGGGGGAGAGAGGGGGGGGGGGAGGGGAGGGGGGGAGAGGGAGGGGGGGAGGGGAGGGGAGGAGGAGGGGGGGGAGGGGGAGAGGGGGGGGGGAGATGAGGGGGAGAGGGGGAGGGGGAGGGAGAGGGGAGAGGAGAAAGGGGGGAGGAGAGGAGTTGGGAGGGAGGGAGGGAGAGGGAGGGGGGGGAGAGGAGGGGGAGGAGGGGGGAGGGAGAGGGGGGGGGAGGAGGAGGGGAGAGAGAGGTAGGGGGAGAGAGGTAGGGGGAGAGAGGTGGGGAGAGAGGTGGGGGAGAGAGAGGTGGGGGGAGAGAGAGGTAGGGGAGAGAGAGAGAGTAGGGAGAGAGAGAGTTGGGGAAGAGAGAGGTGAGAGAGGGAGAGGTGGGGTGAGAGAGGTGGGGGAGAGAGAAAGGTGGGGGGAAAGAGAGAAAGGTGGGAGAGAGAGAGGTGGGGGAGAGAGGTGGGGAGAGAGGTGGGGAGAGAGGTGGGGGAGAGAGGTGGGGGAGAGAGAGGTAGGGGGGAGAATGAGGTGGGGGGAGAGAGAGGTAGGGGGAGAATGAGGTGGGGGAGAGAGGTGGGGGGAGAGAGAGGTGGGGGAAATTTATACAATGTGATTTTCTGGATTTTATTTTTGATATTCTATCTTTCAATCTTAAAATTAACCTACCGTATATACTCGAGTATAAGCCGACCCCCTAATTTTGCCACAAAAAACTGGGAAAACTTATCGACTCGAGTATAAGCCTAGGGTGGAAAATGAGGGAGCTACTGGTAAATTTCAAAAATAAAAATAGATACCAATAAAAGTAAAATTAAAGTAGGTTAAATGTTTTTGAATAGCCATATTGAATCAGGAGCCCCATATGCTGCTCCACAGATTATGCCCCATATGCTGCCCCATATATTATGCCTCATATGCTGCCCAATGTATTATGCCTTACAAGATGCTCCATAGATTGTGCCCCATATGCTGCCCATGTATTATGCCCCACAAGATGCTCCATAGATTGTGCCCCATATGCTGCCCCATGTATTATGCCCCCATATGATGCTCCATAGATAATGCCCCATATGCTGCCCATGTATTATGCCCCACAAGATGCTCCATAGATTGTGCCCCATATGCTTCCCATGTATTATGCCCCCATATGATGCCCCATAGATTATGCCCCATATGCTGCCCCATGTATTATGCCCCACAAGATGTTCCATAGACTGTGCCCCATATGCTGCCCATGTATTGTGCCCCATATGCTGCCCCATGTATTATGCCCCATATGATGCCCATGTATTGTGCCCCATATGCTGCCCCATGTATTATGCCCCACAAAATGCTCCATAGATTGTGCCCCACATGCTGCCCCATGTATTATGCCCCCATATGCTGCCCCATGTATTATGCCCCCATATGATGCTCCATAGATTATGCCCCATATGCTGCCCATGTATTGTGCCCCATATGCTGCCCCATGTATTATGCCCCACAAGATGCTCCATAGATTATGCCCCATATGCTGCCCATGTATTATGCCCCACAAGATGCTCCATAGATTATGCCCCCATATTATAGTATAGGTCCCTTATGCTGCCGCTGCAAATGAAAAAAAAAAATTACATATTCACCTCCCGTCGCTGGGGGCCAGGTGCCGATGTCCTGAGCAGGCGGGGACAACGGCGCGCTATGAGGGAAAGGTGCCGGTGTCACCGCTCGCTCAGGCACCGGCACCTGCAATATTCACTTGTCCCCGGTCCACCGCTGCACGCCGCTGTCTTCGGGTCCTCCGGCAGTGAATGCTTAGGCAGAGGGCGTGGCGCGCACTAACCACGTTATCATGCCCTCTGACCTGAACATTCACAGCTAGAGGACGCGAGGACACAGCGGTGCGCAGCGATGGAACGGGGACAGGTGAATATCGCTTATACTCACCCCCTCCTGGCGCGGTCTCTGCAGCCCCTGCACTTCTGCCATGGTCTCTGGCAGCTATGCCTAACTTCAGCGGTCATGTGGTACCGCTCATTAAAGTCATGAATATGTGCATATTCTTGACTTTAATGAGCGGTACCACGTGACCACTGAACACAGGCGCAGGAGACCGTGGGAGAAGAGCAGGGGCTGCAGACACCGCGCCAGGAGGGGGTGAGTATATAGGACAGCTGCGCTCCCCCTCCCCCGCCGACCCCCTGGTATATGACTCGAGTATAAGCCGAGAGGGGCACTTTCAGCCCTATAAAATGGGTTGAAAATCTCGGCTTATACTCGAGTATATACGGTACCTTTAAAATTATAGCTTGTTCATGTCTTTGTCAGTGGGAAAACTTACAGAATCAGCAAGGGAATAAATAATTATTTCCGTCACTGTATATTATAAAGCACACACACATATACAGTATATATCCAGATATTCTGTATGTATATATGCGACTAAGGCGCTCGCTTCTTTTGGCATCTGATTATTTGTTATGTAATGTCTTTTTTATCTGCACAAGTTGTCTCTAAAATGTAAAGTGCTGCAGAATATTTTGGCACTATAAAAATAATTTATTATTCTTATAAACACACACATACATACATACATTCATAAAAAGGGTGGAACAAGTATTGAACTTATTGCAAATTTTCAAAGTAAATACATTTCTAAAAAGTGCTATGGATATGACATGCTCACTAAAAACTCATAAAATTGACAAACGCAAAGAAATCAAACCATAGATGCCAATACATTAGAGTATATATAAGAAAAAAATCACATTGGGAAATAGTATTGAACACATGAAGAAAAAAAGATGCAAAAAGCCATAGAAAGTCATGACACCAGCTGAAACAAACCAGCCACGACCAGGTGCTCCCTGCAAGATTTCAGACAGAATAAAAAGAATTTTCAGAAGATATATTATGTGTGTGTGTGTGTGTGTGTGTGTGTGTGTGTGTGTGTGTGTGTGTGTGTGTGTGTGTGTGTGTGATATGCATCAGCACTAAATATTTATTTTTTATTTATTTTACTCATAGTCTCGTAAGTTGATGAAGTGAGAAAAATATCGGCATAAATTAAATTAAAACTAAAAATTGGTATGTGCATATGTATTCACCCCCTTTGCTATGAAGCCCCTAAAATTTTCTGGTGCAAGCAATTCCCTTCATAAGTCACATGCTTCGTGAAAGGAAGTCCAACCATTAAGAGGCACCACTAACCAAACAACATCATGAATACTAAAGAGACCTCGAAACAAGTCAGGGACAATGTTGTTCAGAAGTACAAGTCAGAGGTGGGTTATCAAAAAAAATCCCAAAGGGCTCAATCCATTTTTTGAGGTCAGCGCTCGCGCCGTGGGAACATTTTCCACGGCGCTCACACCGACGTCACATAAGTGAGGCAAGTTCATTGGCTGTGAACTCGCGGGACCTGTCCGACAGCACCGCGAGCAGAACTTCCTCATACTTGCGGTGCCCTCAGACAGGGAATAGCAGTTCACAGGCACACTGAGCACACGTTGCTCAGTGTCTGCAGGATGACAGGCTGTATGGACGCATCATGCAGCCTGCCATCTAAATGTAGCAGAGCTAGACCCGTCGTGGGACAAATGGATAATAGCATTTCTGTGGAAAAGTGAGGAATTTTGTTTTGTTTTTTTTTACCTCTTTTGCAGATGACGAGGGCATCGGGGGAATATGGGAGGTCGCAAGTATGGTTTAATTAAGATTATTAAAGGAGTCTGTGTCTTTCTTTCAATTAAAGGACTTTTTTCTGGGTGTCTGTTTTTATACAATGTGACTATGGGGTTTGTAAGCCTCTCCAGTACTAACCTCTGGGCTTGATGTCACTTGACAATACAAAGGTGACATCAACCTCCCCCAACTATCACCCCACTTGCCACCACTACAGGGCAAGTGGAAAAAGCAAGGCTAAGTGCCAGAATTGGCGCATCTTTGAGATGCGCCTATTCTGGGGCGGCTGAGAGCTGATGTTTTTAGCCTTTTTTAGCCTGGGGACCAGTTTCCATGGCCCCTTCCTAGGCTATTACTATCAGCCCGCAGCTGTCTGCATAGCCTTTTCTGGTTATTATATGGGGACCCCAAATCATTTTTTTTTTTGGGTCCCCCAATTTAATAGCCAGTAAAGGCTAAATATACAGTTGTGAGCGGATATTAATAGCCTGGGAAGCTCCATGGGTATTTCCCCCTTTCCAGGCTATAAACATCTGCCCCCAGCCGTCGACTCTCCCTTTGCTCGTTGCAAAAATTGAGCGGGAGCCCACGCCATTTTTTTCTGAAAAATAATCTATTAAATACATGTACAGTAAACTGCACATACACTGTAATAATTGTATTTGTCACAGACATCTATATATGTACCTGTGTAGCCCTGGTGTGAAGGCACACGCAGTACCCTGGAGGATGTGTGGAGAAGTAGCAGTTCAATGCTCAATAAACATTCACTCCACCACACACTTAGACACACCCACAGGATATGTGGGCTCAGTTAGTCAGGATCCAGTCAGTCTAGCCTGGACCTGGAGGGAGGAAGTAGTCCAGCCTGAGTCTGTCAGCAGTTCAGAAAGTGGAGGCCAGTAAAGGTGAGCCAGATCACCTCAGCCTGGTCAGAGCTGTGCCCCACTAGAAGACGGACTGAGACACCTAATGAGAAGGAAGAGTTAGTTACAGATGCTTCAGTCTCCTGTCTCAAGGACAGTGAAGGTTCAGAGACGTGCTCCTGCCTAGTGGAATACTGAGATTCTGTCAGCAAGCTCTGGAGAGCAGTAAGGAAAGATTGATTTATATGACTTTAGGAAGTGTGGAGTGCTTATGCTACAAGCCGCGGACAAGGCGAAAGGCACAGTGGAAGGAATTTAGAAGTGCTTTAGGATTGGAGAAGTCCTGCACATTGTCACCGGTCACTGGGGACCGAAGCATCACTATAGCTTCACGCATAGTGGTAGAAAAACCAGAGGCTTACTGGACCTTAGGTAACAGAAAGCAGCCCTTGGAGTGTCGGTACGTAACTGGGGTCAGGGGGAGTGAGAACCTTGAGCCTGATCAGCAAGAATAGGAACTCAGCTCTCTCATAGGAAGGCTCCAACCACAAAACTGACCGGGCAGTACAGCTTTGAAATAGCTGGAGTTTATAGAGGGAACTACGCTTTATGCTGGTTGGACTCATCATTGTGAAAGTAAAGGAGGCCCCTAACTTGTCCAGCTGCTACCTCAAAACACATTCTCCATTGGATCAGCCTCCCTGGGACCTGCCTTACCATCTTACAAGTAAAAGGTATGGAAAGACGCTGACGGTGTGAGACTGAGTTATTTAATTGCATGCCTGCACAACCCCACCATAACCATCGACCTGAGGGAAGAGTCCCACCTGTAGGGGACCCGACATCTAGCTGCCTCACCATCCCCTCAGAGATCTACAGCAGCGCTGGTGCAAATTACCAGAGACTACAGGTGGCGTCACGAACTGTATATAAATCTATCCCCTGTAAATATTCCCCCCAACATACGCCAGACCGCCAGGGCCACAGACCGAGCCACCGCTACCTGTGACAAACCCATAGACTTCCATGGGCTCGGCTCTGAGTACCCCATTGCCCTGGTAATCCACAATTGTGGTGGCGGGTCGATACATACCTATTCTATTTGTATTTACTGTATGCAATCCATCTCTTCTATCCTGTCGGCTCCTGTAGTGATTTTACACTACGCAGCTACGGAATTGCCGGCTTTTCTTCTATGTATCTATGTAATATATATATACATATATATATGTGTCACTGACATCTATATAGCTATGTATTCTATGTGTATATATTTATTCCATCTATTCCATTCTGTTAGGCTGTGATTTAACTGTATGCAGCACATGAATTGCCGGCTTTTATTCAATCTATTATATATACACACACGTTTTGAAGAATATTTCCTTTAAAAATTATGTGTAAATGACTTAGAGAATTTCTCTATGTAAAAGCTCATCAGATTGTACTCGCACGACACTTGAATTACACTCGTCTGACTCTCCTGCATCAAAATCAGACCGATTTTAAAATTATCATCAAATGGAAAAAACATGGTACCACAACAAACCTGCTAAGGGCAACCCACCAGAACTCTCAACCTGGTCAAGAAGGGCATTAATTAGAAAGTTAGCACAGAGACCAAAGGTAACCCTGAAGGAACTGCAGAGTTCCCATCTATATGACCACAATAAGCAGTACACTCCACAGAGGTGGCCTTCATGGAAGACTGGGCATAAAAAAAAAATTACTTACACACAAAAATTGTAAGCCTCATTTTGAGTTTGGCAAAAGACGTGGGAGTCTCCCCAAATGTATGGAGGAAGGCTCTGTGGTCAGATGAGACCAAAATTGAACTTTTTGGCCACCAAGGTAAACGGTATGTCTGGCGCAAAAACCAACACAGCTCAGCACTCCAAGAACACCATCCCCACAGCGAAACGTGGTAGCAGCATCAAGCTGTGGGGATGTTTTTCGGCAACATGGACAGTGAAAATGGTCAGAGTTGAGGGGGAAGATGGATGGTGCGAAATACAGGGATATTCTTGAGCAAACTCTGTTTCAGTCCGTCAGAGTTTGGAGACTGGGTCGGAGATTAACCTTCCAACAAGACAATGACCGAAAGCATATGGTTAAAGCAACACTCGAGTGATTTAAGGGGAAATGTGTAAATGTTTTGGAGTGGCCTAATCAAAGCCCAGATCTTAATAAAAATTGAGACTCTGTGGTCATAATTGAAGATTGCTGTTCACCAGAGAAACTATTTACCTTGAAGGAGCTGGAGCAGTTTTACTTTGAGGAATGGGCAAAAATCCCAGCGGCAAGATGTGGAAATCTCATAGAGACTTATTAAAGCGACTTGCAGCTGTAATTGCCATAGAAGGAGGCCCTATAAATTCCTTAGAAGGGGGCTGAATACTTTCAAAAGCTCCATTAATCCATAATTATCCAGCACATCTTCTTGATCATAAAAATAAGATTTTCTTTATTCAAATCCTCTTAAAAACAACTTTTTAAAAATATTTTGAAGAGGATTTGAATAAAGAAAACCTTTTTTTTTTATAATCAAGAAGATGTGCTGGATAATTATGGATTAATTTTGCATGCGGGCTTGAACGCTATTCCCTGCACCTTCGTGGATAACTGCACCTGCTGTGGACAATTTAAGGGTGAACTGCTTAACTTTTCTTCATATTTCTTTCACAAACCCCAGTAAACCTATCTACATATCTTTATGTATATCATCTTAATGACTACAAAGTTAGCCACATCATTTAATCTACCTGGAAATAAATGTACACTGTTAAAAAAATGAAAACTAGTAACAAGAGATTTGCTTTGGCTCCAAATTTTTCATTTTCACAAGGGTAACAGGCTAAAATAGATAGCACACACCATGTAGCGTTGGCAGAGACCCTGATGTGCCTAGATTTGGAAACCCCCACACAAGAGGTCAAATTATAGAAACTACACGTCTCGAGGAATAAATCCAGGGGCATAGTGAGCCTTTTTAGCTATTAAGCAGGTCACAGGATTATATCACATTGGGCTGAGTAAATGGAAAATTACCATTTTTTTTCCAATAAAATGTTGCTTTGGCCCAAGTTTTTAAATTTTGAAAAGGGTTAATAGGAGAAAATGAATGGTGCAATTTATTATGCCATTACTCCCGAGGACGCAAAGGCCTCATATGTGGTCGAAAACTACATTTGATGTACAGAGCAAAGCTCAGAAGGAAAGAAGTGCCATATTGGAGTTCAGGTTTCGCTGGAATGGCTTACAGGTGGCATGTTATACTGACAGATCCCCTGAAGTGCCAAAACAGTGGACCTCCTCCCCCCCATAAGTGAACCCATTTTACAAACTAAGCCTCTCAATGAATTCATCTAAGGGTGCAGTGATCATATTGACATCACTGGTGTGCCACAACATTTTATACCATTGGGAAGTGAAGAAAAAATAATTACATTTTTACCACAAAAATTGGTAAAATGTGTCACAATCTCTGCTGCAAGTGACAATACCCCATAGGTGGCTGTCTAGTACTGCTAAGCTACAGGAGGGAAGGAGCGCTATTTTACTCTTGGAGAACAAATTATCATAGAACAGATTGCAGACTTCATATACAGGGCTCCAAAGTGCCAGAAGAGCAGAATACACCCCCTCAAGTGACCCCATTTTGGAAATTGAACCCCTCTGGAAATTTATCCACAGGTGTAGTGACCATTTTTTGACCCCCAGGGCTGTTTTCCAGAAACAAGCAGCAGTGGATGTTGCTGAGTGAAAATTGCAAATCTGCCAGTGTAGTGCCCAGCTCGTGATTCTGGAGAAACACACCCATAAATTAAACAGGCTCTCATCGTTACAGAAATGCTAAACATGTGGATGCTAAATGTGGTTTAGGCACACTGAGGCTCAGAAGGGAGGGGGAACTTGGGAGCGCAAAATTTGCTGGATGATGAGCCATAGCGCTTTTCCAGAGACTTTATTCTACCAGTAACATGGAAGCCCTCAATACTGACAGATGAAGGACCTGAGTGGGGACTAGATTTTTTTGCGGATCCACTTGAAGCTTTTACTGGAAACATTTTACATAAAATTTTGGATCACATTTATCCTGTGCTCTACGCTGAGCACTTACACTGGGGTTCCATCTAAATCCCTGAATGATGTAATTCAGCTCAAACCCTTGAGGGATCCACTCACGAAAACAATGCAGCAGAGTTACTCTGGACTAAGTCTGGCCTCTGTTCAGCAGTGTCCTTTCCTTTCAGAGGTGCACAAAACTGTGGCCGACCACACTTTCATGCATGCTTAACCCCGAAACTTTTTTTCAGTTTTGCGTTTTCGTTCCCCTCCTTCCCAGAGCCATAACTTTTTTATTTTTCCGTCAATATGGCCATGTGAGGGCTTATTTTTTGCAGGACGAGTTGTACTTTTGAATGACTCCATTGGTTTTACCATGTTGTGTACTAGAAAACGGGAAAAAAATTCAAAGTGTGGTGAAATTGCAAAAAAGTGCAATCCCACACTTGTTTTATTGTTTGGCTTTTTTGCTAGGTTCACTAAATTCTAAAACTGACCTGCCAATACTATTCTTCAGGTCATTATGAGTTCATAGACACCAAACATGTCTAGGCTTTTTTTTTTTTTTTTATCTAAGTGGTGAAAAAAAATTCCAAACTTAGATTAAAAAAAAATTGCGCCATTTTCCGATACCCGTAGCGTCTCCATTTCTCATGATCTCGGGTTGGGTGAGGGCTTATTTTTTGAGTGCCGAGCTGCAGTTTTTAATGATACCACTTTGGTGCAGAAACAATCTTTTGATCACCCGTTATTGCACTTTAATGCAATATCGCGGCGACCAAAAAAGCCTAATTCGGTAGTTTTGACTTTTTTTTCTCACTACAGGGGCAGCATGGTGGCTCAGTGGATAGCACTACAGCCTTGCAGCGCTGGAGTCCTGGTTCGAATCCCACCAAGGACAACATCTGCAAGGAGTTTGTATGTTCTCCCCGTGTTTGCGTGGGTTTCCTCCGGGTTCTCCGGTTTCCTCCCACATTCCAAAAAAAACATAGATAGGGAATCTAGATTGTGAGCTCATTCGGGGATAGCGACGATAATGTGTGCAAACTGTAAAGCGCTGCGGAATATGTTAGCGCTATAGAAAAATATGGATTTTTGTGTTACTCACCGTAAAATCCTTTTCTCCGAGACGCTCATTGGGGGACACAAAACTGTGGGTGTATGCTACTGCCGCTAGGAGGCTGACACTAAGTAAACATAAAAAAAGGTTAGCTCCTCCTCCGCCGTATACACCTCAGCACTGGCCACAGGCAAACCCAGTTTAGTGCAAAAAGCAGTAGGAGGCTAAGAAATATATCAGAGCTAACACAGATACAGTATATCCAGAAGAAAAAACTGCTGACACATACCCAAAAGGATAGAATTAACTCAAAACGAAGCCATCCGGCTCTTAGGGAGGGTGCTGTGTCCCCCAATGAGCGTCTCGGAGAAAAGGATTTTACGGTGAGTAACACAAAAATCCATTTTCTCCTTCGTCTCATTGGGGGACACAAGACTGTGGGACGTCCCAAAGCAGTCCCTTGGGTGGGGAACCGACTCCACAGTGTAATTTATAAACAGGCATTGCTTATAGGTGCGCTACCGCGCCCTGAAGAATCCTTCTACCCAGACTCGCATCCGCTGAGGCCTGAGTATGGACATTATAATGCTTGGAAAAGGTATGCAGACTGGACCAGGTTGCCGCCTTACAAACCTGTTCCGCCGAAGCCTGATGCCGAAGAGCCCAGGAGGCACCCACTGCTCTGGTGGAGTGAGCCCTGATTCCTGCGGGAACCACCGCGCCTCTGATGCGGTAGGCCTCCTGAATGGTTAACCGTATCCATCTAGCCAAAGTTGACCTAGAGGCAGCGAGTCCCTTCCTGCGACCCTCGGGAAGGATAAACAGCGTGTCAGTCTGCCGAAAGGATGCCGTCCGAGATACATATCTTCTGAGTGCTCTCACCAGATCCAACGTATGGAGAGCTTTCTCCACCCGGTGCGTCGGAGCTGGGCAAAATGAGGGCAAAACAATGTCCTCATTGATATGAAATGAGGACACAACTTTAGGCAAAAAAGGTGGTGTTGGCCTGAGCACTACCTTATCCTGATGGAAAAGTAAGTACGGAGCTCGGCAAGATAGTGCTGCCAGCTCCGAAACCCGCCTTATAGATGTTATGGCCACCAAGAACAACAACCTTCCAGGAAAGGTATGTCAAGGAAACCTCCTGAAGAGGCTCAAATGGAGATTCCTGCAGAACTCCCAGAACCAGATTGAGATCCCAAACGTCCAAGGGAGCCCTGTAGGGGGGCACTATATGGACAACCCCTTGAATAAAGGTCTTGACCTGTAAATTAGACGCGATTTTTCGCTGAAAAAGAACCGATAAAGCTGATATCTGACGTCTAAGAGTACTTGGCGCTAGGCCTGAATCTAGGCCCGCTTGGAGAAATGACAAAATGTTAGGAATGGAAAACTGAAGTGGGGAATAACCATGTTCCCTACACCAAGTAAAAAAGACCTTCCAAGTACCGTGGTAGATACGAGCCGAGGCGGGTTTCCGGGCGCTCACCGTTGTAGCAGCGACCTTTTTGGAGAATCCAGCCCTGGTCAGGATCCAAGATTCAACGGCCACGCCGTCAAACACAGGACCGCTGAGTTCTGGTGGTAAACTGGGCCCTGGGAGAGAAGTCCGTGCGTTCTGGCAGACGCCAGGGTGCGTCGGCGAGCAGCTGTACCAGCTCTGCGTACCATGAACGACGCGGCCAATCCGGAGCGATTAATATCGCTGGGACCCCCTCTAACCTGATCTTTCTGATCACTCTTGGGAGCAGAGCTATCGGTGGAAACAAGTATGGAAGATGAAACTGATTCCACGGTAGAACCAGGGAGTCCACTGCAATTGCCTGCGGATCCCGGTACCGGGAGACGAAGTTGGGCACCTTGGCGTTTATTCTGGAGGCCATCAGATCCACATCTGGGGTTCCCCAGCGTAGGCATATCTGCTGAAAGACCTCGGGATGTAGCGACCATTCTCCTGACGCTATCCCCTGACGGCTGAAGAAATCCGCTGCCCAATTCTCCTCGCCTGGAATGTGGACCGCTGATATCACAGAGTGATTTCTTTCTGCCCAGGTCAGAATATGTTTTACCTCGTGCATGGCTGCCCTGCTGCGGGTACCTCCCTGATGATTTATGTATGCCACCGCCGTGGCATTGTCCGATTGTATTCAGATCGGGCGGCCAGCAAGATGATGGTGAAAATGCATCAGAGCCAGCCGAATAGCTCGGATCTCTAAAATATTGATCGGAAGGGTCGATTCCTGCCGGCACCAAGCCCCTTGGGCTGTATAGTGATGAAACACTGCTCCCCATCCGAGAAGGCTGGCGTCCGTTGTGACTATCAGCCAATGGACTGGAGGAAAATATCGCCCTTGGTGAAGAGTGGAGCTCCTTGTCCACCACGTAAGAGTCTGTCTGATCTGCAGGGACAGACGGCACCGAAGATTGAGCGAGTAAGGGCTCCCGTCCCATACTGTCAAGAGTGCATGCTGAAGGGAGCGGAGATGAAACTGGGCAAATGGAATAGCCTCGATTGCTGCTACCATCCTTCCTAGGACCCTCATGCAAAACCAGATGGTGTGAGGGATCGGTTGGCGCAGGATCCGTACCTCCTGACGGAGAACTAGGGCCTTGTCCCGAGGAAGGATTATCAACCCCTGAGCGGTGTCGAAAATCATCCCTAGAAAGATGATCTTCCGAGATGGCATGAGAGATGATTTCTTCAGATTCACCAGCCACCCCAGGCGAGCAAGGGTGTCTAGCGTAATGCTGACACTTTCCTCGCAGTCTTGAAAGGACGGACCCTTGATGAGGAGATCGTCTAAGTATGGCAAGATGACTATCCCCCGGAGTGCAGAACGGACACAACAGCAGCCATAACCTTTGTGAACACCCTGGGGGCTGTGGCTAGCCCGAAGGGCAAGGCTGCGAACGGAAAGTGAAGGCTGCCGATGGCAAACCGAAGAAACCTTTGATGAGGAGGGAATATGGGGATGTGAAGATAAGCATCCTGAATATCTATTGACGCTAAAAACTCCCCCTTTTCCATGGCTGCAATGACTGAGCGGAGAGACTCCATTCGGAAATGTCGAATTCTGACAAACCGATTCAGACGCTTTAGGTCCAAAATGGGCTTACAGTGCCGTCCTTCTTGGGTACTATGAACAGGTTGGAATAAAACCCTAGGCCTTTTTCGACCTCTGGTACAGGGACAATGACCCCGCTGCGTTGAAGAGATTTGACCGCCTTGAATAAGGCGCGAACCCGGGATTCTATTTTGGGAAGGCGCGAGGGAAAAAAAACGATTTGAGGGGAGGCTGATAAATTCTATCTTGTACCCCGAGGTGACTAATTCCCTGACCCACTCGTCGTGAGTAATCATAGCCAAGTGGGGCGGAACCAGAGTAAGCGGCCGCCTACTCTGGATAAATTGACCGGATTCTGCCTCCAGTCATTTGTCCGAATATCTTTAGATCTTGGCTGTTGAGATCGCATTCTTCCCAACGGGTTGGTCCTGTAGGAGACCTGGCGATCTCTGGCCTGATTAGGTCGACCTGAGCCACTGGTGCTGGCTGCCGTGGCCCACCCTGGGTTGCGAAAAGCCCTGAA
The DNA here is from genome assembly GCA_033576555.1 of Oophaga sylvatica. Taxonomy (NCBI): domain Eukaryota; kingdom Metazoa; phylum Chordata; class Amphibia; order Anura; family Dendrobatidae; genus Oophaga; species Oophaga sylvatica. The sequence goes on from JARQOD010000005.1 coordinate 274,077,355, forward strand.
TCGAGGCTGAGGCTGTCGACGAAAGGGCTGTCTAACTTTCTGCTGAGGGAGGAAACTGCTTTTCCCTCCTGTCGCATCAGATATAAGCTGATCCAGCTTCTCGCCAAATAACCGGCCGCTCTGATACAGCAAGGATGTAAGTGATTTCTTAGAGGTTGAATCCGCTCGCCAAGTCCTCAACCACAAGGATCTCCTGATAGCAATCGCATTAGCTGCAGCTAGTGCTGCGCAATTAGCAGCATCCATGGAAGCATTGATTAAAAAATCTCCTGCAAGAGCTATCTGATTAGAGATCTCAGTTACCTCAGATGGTACCTCTATACCGTGGAGAGCTCTGTTTAGAGACTCCGACCAGGACATCATGGCCTTAGCAACCCAAGTTGCTGCAAAAGAAGGAGAGAGGGCAGAGCCTGATGCCTCAAATACCGAGCGGGCCAAGCTTTCAATCAGACGATCCGTTGGATCCTTGATCGAGGAGCCGTTGGGAAGGGAGAGGAGCGTCTTAAGACGCCAAACGCGACACAGGAGGATCAACCGCAGGAGATTCTGCCCACTTCTTAAGAAGTTCAGGAGCAAAAGGATATCTGGTATTGAGGGCCCTTTGTCCTGCGAAGCGCTTGTCCGGCTTTTCCCGGTGGCGCTGCACTAATTCCTCAAACTCAGGATGAGCACCAAAAACCTTATGAGCTTGCCTGGCTCGTTTAAAGGACACCTTATGACCGGAGGTCAAGGTGGACTCATCATCTACCCCCAAGGTTTGATTGACAGCCTCAATCAGACTGTCAATTGTCTCCTGACAATTCGGTGCCTCTAAATTGAGGGACCCTTCAGAATCGGAATCCGAATATTGATCACTTGCCCCCAAAGGTGAGGGAGAGCGAGAGACGGAACTGAAGGATGCCGAGGCCCTGGACGGCATAGGCGACGCAGTGTGGGTTCGCTTCCCCTGCGTCTGCCTGGTGAGAGTGCGGCCCCTGCAGGCCGGAGGTTCCTGAGACGCAGCCAAGCCAGGTGAACCACTGTCCCTGCTCCTATCGGGAGCTTGAAGGGACTCGATTGCTCTTGTTAATGACGCCACAGATTGAGATAGAGACAGGGCCCATTCTGGGGGACCTGACGCAGTGGGCTCGGCTATAGGTGAGGGCTCCTGAGCCCGTTCGGAGTCACAGGCTTCGCAGACCCGAGTAATCTGGGCGTGCGGAAAAGGGGACCTACAGGCAATGCATGCGGTATACAGCACCGTGTGAGCTTTAGTTCTTCTGGACATGCTGAGTCTGTCACAGAACATCCTGCCGCAATAATTTGGATGTGGCGGTGCAGTCGGTGGAGCGGAGCGCAGAAGTGCGCAGTGGAGCAGAACAACCAGGCTGGAGGTAGTAGCACTTACCCCAGTCCTGTATCCCCGGCGTCCTTTAGTAGTGGTGCAAACCAAACGCCCGACTCCAGATTTTTAAAAAAACGCGCTCCCCTGTCAGGGAGGCGTGCTTCATGTGGCCGAGCCTGAGAGGAGGGGTCGAGAGGCGCGGCCTAGCGCCGGCCGAAGCCGCGGCCTAAATTTTCGGCGGTGGCCGCCCGAGATTGGGGGGCGGGCCCGCCGGAAGTGACGCCGCCGGAGGCGGGGCTCGAGACCGCGGCCTACCTTCCAGCATAAGCCAGGCGCTGAATTACCGGCCGCGGCCCAGTCTCCGGCCGAAGCCGGGGACTAAATTTGCACCTGAGGCCTAGCGCCCGGCCGAAGCCGGGGGCTAAATTTTAGGCGGCGGCTGCCCAGGAGTCAGGGGGCGGACCGCCGGAAGATGATGCACCCTAGGGGCAGGCTCAAGCCGGGGGACTCGCCTGTTTCTGGTGGAGACAGTCTGCCTCTCAGACGCCGCTCACAGCTCCAGCAATCTCTCCGGACCCCCTCCACGACCTGGCTTTAAAGGTGCGTTTTATTCTGCAGGTCCTCGCAGGTTGTTCAGATCAGAGGGGGCTTGCGAGGAGGGACGGTGCAGGCACCCTAACTCCGTCACCCCTTCAGGGATGAGGAGAGGGACCGTCCGCCTCCTTGCAGCACCGCTGTCTAGCATTGGTGGTGCAGTGGGGGCCGCACGGACTATCTCCTGCCACTGTACAGCCTAGGGTTTCAATACCTTAGGGTGGTCAGGGCTGAGTCCGGCATTCATGTCCCACGTTGCGGGAAAGGGTACGTGGAGGCGACACTCCACGTGCTCTCCCGTTGATGTTTGGGGAGATCGGACCCCTTCAAAAGGATCCATCGCCCCTGTCTCGTCTTCGTGGGAAAGACCAAAAAAAAAAAAACGGTCTGGAAAAAACCAGACGTGTGCCTCCATCAGACACTAAGCATGAACTGGGTTTGCCTGCGGCCAGTGCTGAGGTGTATACGGCGGAGGAGGAGCTAACCTTTTTTTATGTTTACTTAGTGTCAGCCTCCTAGCGGCAGTAGCATACACCCACAGTCTTGTGTCCCCCAATGAGACGAAGGAGAAATAAAGATTATTACTATTAATCCTTTTTTTTATTGATAGATCGTGAGATTCTGAATGCGGAGATAACAAATATGCGTATGTTGGATTTTTTTTTCTATTTTATTTTGAATGGGGTGAAAGGTGGGTGATTTGAACTTTTAAATTTTTTTATATTTTTAAAAACTTTTTTTTTTTTTATAACTTTTGGCATGCTTCAATAGTCTCCATAGAAGACTAGAAACTGCCATAACTCGATCGGCTCTGCTACATAGAGGCGATGATCACTGGGTGGTGCTCACAACAATCCGGCACTGACAACCATAGAGGTCTCCAGGAGACCACGGGTTGTCATGCCGACACACCAGTGACCCGCGATCACGGGACGCAGGTCATCGGTGTGCGTATTTCCGTCGCGATTGCCGGAAGCGCCATTTAAATGAGGCTGTGAGCATTTGACAGCGGCATTTAACTAGTTAATAGCCGCGGGAGCATTGTGATTCCACCCGCGGCTATTGCGGGCACATGTCAGCTGTTCAAAACACTGGAGCCCACATCAAAGGGAGGGAGTCCAACATCGGCGTAAATATATGCCCGATGTCAGAAAGGGGTTAAAAAGATGGACACCACCAGATCACAGGTCAGATGGCATCCACAGTATCTACATCTGAATCATTATAGGGAATATTCTGTCAGGGGTTCCATCTGAATCACATATTTCAGAGATTTACACAGAAACCCCGCTGTCAGCGCTCAGCGAAGAGCGCAAGATAAAATGTGAGCTGAGCCTTATTGCGATCTTAGGGAGACAGAATGGACAAATCAATAGCAGGTCAAGAACTGGTTTTATTTATTTTTATGCAGTTTCTCATGCGGTACAGGTGATTAGACGACTTTCTCTGGGTCAGTGCGATTACAGTGATACCAGATTTCTATCTTTTTTTATGCTTGGCTGCAATCAAACACTAAAAAACTTTCTTTTTTTTAACAAGGCAGAAGGCAGCTTTATTCTTAGGGTCAGTACAATTACAGCGATACCACATTTATATAATTTTTTTATGTTCTGCCATGTTTACACAATAAAAACTTTTTTTTTTTTTTTTTTTTTAGAAAAAAGGATTGTTTTTGCATCCCTTTATTCTGAGAGCTACCAAGGACAACATCTGCAAGCAGTTTGTATGTTCTCCCCATATTTGCTTGGGTTTCCTCCCACACTCCAAATACCGATAGGGAATTTAGATTGTGAGCCCCATTGGTGACAGCGATGATAATGTGTGCAAACTGTAAGGCACTGCAGAATATGTTGGCGCTGTATAAAATAAAAATTATTATTACTAGCTATAAGGTTTTTTTTTATTTTTCCACTGATGAGGCTGTATGGCGGCTTTTTTTTTGCGTGGCAAGATGGCATTTTCAGCTATTCCAATTTTATTTACATTTGTCCTTGATTTGGCAGTATGATGAAGAAGCATTTTTTTTGTCTTTTTTTTTTTTACTATGGTCACTTAAGGGTTTAACTAGTGTGAGAGTATTATAGGTCGGGTCGTTGCAAAAGCGGCGATGCCAAGTGTCACGATCTATTTTTGGATCTGTGGCAGCTCTGGTTCCACTCAGTTTAAAACTTTTTTCCTTTCGGGCCAGTGGGGGTCGATGTCAGTTTTTCCCTGCTAGCAGTCTGGTGTTGCTGCGGTGCTGCTGGGTCGGCTGATGTGGGTGGTGACCACTCCCACCATCCTTTAAAAGATCACCTGATGCATCAGCTGACAGTTGGTGATACAGTTTCTTTCTGGAGACCAGCCTAGTAGCAGCAGCTCTCTGGTGTCAGCCACGTCTGGTGTTTGGAGTCCAGTTTCTGTGCTATCTGCGGTATGGAGCTTAGCAGCAGTGTTCATAAGCTAAGTTGTTATTTCCCCGTCCCTTACGTGTTTGTCACTATCCACTGTGTGGTATTATCTGCAGTGGTGAGGCTAGAGCCTGTCAACGGCCAATGCACTAGCCAGGGTAGTGTTAGGTGACAGCGAGGGACGAGGTATCCTGACAGCGGTGGGGGGGTGAAGGACCCACATAGGGCGTTAGGGGAGTGCAGGGACAGGCTCAGGTTGGAGCTCAGGTGGTGACCATCCCTCATTCTCTATTGGTAGGGCCTTCCTTTCCCCAATACCATCCCGTTGTGTGTTGTACCGTTTGCTGACTGACCATCCGTTGGGTCGAGTCACATCGTGACACCAAGAATATATACCGTATATACTCGTGTATAAGCTGACCCGTGTATAAGCCGACCCCCCTAATTTTGCCACAAAAAACTGGGAAAAATTATTGACTCATGTATAAGCCGGGTGTATAAACTGCCCTCCTGCTCTGTGCTGCCCATCCAGCTCTGTGCTCCCCCATTCTCCTCTGTACTCCCCCCTCCTGCTCCATCCTCCGCTGTGCTCCCCCATTCCTTCTCCGTCCTCCTGTGCCCCCCCCTCCTGCTCCGTGCTCCTCTGTGCCCTCCATCCTCCCCCGTCCTGCTCCGTGCTCATTGTCCTCCTCCATGCTTCCCCGTCCACCGATCTCCCCCCCCTCCTGCTCCATGCTTCCCCCGTCCTGCTCCAGCTTCCCCCGTCCACCGATCTCCCCCCCCTCCTGCTCAAGCTTCCCCCGTCCTCCTCAATGCTTCCCCCATCCTGCTCCAGCTTCCCCCGTCCTCCTCTATGCTTCCCCCGTCCACCGTTCTCCCCCCCCCATCCTGCTCGTGCTCCTTGTCCTCTCCTCCATCATACTCACCCCTCCCCGTGCCATCGCTGAGCGTCCCTGCAATCCTGTGTTCTCCCCGTCTTCTTGCAGCTCTCAGCGGTTATGTAATACCGCTCATTAAGGCCATGAATATGGAGGCCACGCCCATGGGAGTGGCATCGCGTCCATATTACATGACCTTAATGAGCGGGTATTACATCACCGCTCAGTGCTGAGAGCTGCAAGAATACGGG